>VZTX01007136.1:0-130428 GCA_013400915.1 Pardalotus punctatus | reverse complement strand
TTTTTTTTTTTTTTTTTTTTTTTTGTTATTCCAGCCTCATTCTGTCTGGCCCTACTCACCCAGACCTTGTCTTGAGCTCCACATAGGTATTTCACCAGTCCTCCTTGACTGTGGATCCAGGCTTCAGCAGCAACCTGTTTGCTCAAGAGCAACATTTCTACAGCTGAGATCCATTTAGAAATCAAGCAATGCTCTGCATCTGTTTGCATGACCTCCTCAGCCTTTTTATTCTATTTCAGCTATTGTCACAGCTATCTTCTCCCTTCTCCTCCAACCTCTGTATTCACTCACTTTTTTTCTTTACCTGGCTAGGTATTGCAGGGCTGTCACACCTTTTCTTTACTAACTCTGGAAATTGTGTCAGCAGCACCAACACTGGCATATAAACCTGACTAGAAATAGCAGATATTCTTCAGAACTAGTCAGGAGTCTCTGGGTTAGCAATGCTCATTCACTTGTGTTCTGTGTACTGTGCTGATGACTTAGCAGCCAGGAACCACCACTCTGTGACAGCTGGGTCTGTGATTCACTTCCAGCTAGGTTTTATTTTAGTCACAGTTAATAGATTTCCCTGTAGTGTTTGTATTTTAGGAATCATATTAGCCCTTTAGTTGCCGGGATGAGTTCATTAAATCAAATCATGTCTCCTTACAGCTGACACTTGTGGTGCTGACCCTCCCTGTATAGGGCCAGTACCCTGATTGACACTGAAAGCAGCCTGCTCTGCACCATGAGCTCACAAGGTACTCCCACCACCACTGCTTCAAATTCTGCCCAATATTCCAACAGAGGCTCTCCCTCCACTGCCAAAGTCCCATCAAAAAAAATGTAGCTGAGTGCACTGTAGCCCTCCCACTGTTCCACCAGATGTATTTACACAGACATGAGAGGGTAGTCATTCTGCATTTATTTACTGTGATTTTGTACCCGTTTGCCAGCTTCAACATAAAACAGATTTTTGGCTATTGATTTCCTGGGTTATGCACTAATCTGCTGAGCAAATGGCTTTGGAAATTTACTGTGGAGTCCCCAAATCCCTACATTGTCATCAGCCACTATCTGCTAAACGTGTATTTGTGGACACATTAAACTGCAGTTTCAGCTCCTGCATTTCCTTTATAACTGATTTCTCAGACCTGTCCCTCTACCTGTTGGTTTTCTACTCCTCATTGTACTGTATGGGTATGGTCCTACAAACACAGTGCACATCCAGAGTCAATTCAGCCACCCTTGGCTTTGACTAACAGCATCACTTGCTGTTAAGATCTGATTTTTGACATTATTACAGAGATGCCTCTGCCTGAATTAAAGAGCAAACAAGACTACATGCCAAAGTCAATAGTAAGGATTTTATATAACAGTAAATGTGAGGTAGAAAGACAGACAGAAAGAAATAGAAAAGGGGAGGGAAGGGAGAAAAAGAGTGAGAGAGAAACAGATTAAGTAAAAAGATACCACCCCTCTGTGGGCCCAGCAGCATCCCATTGGTCCTCTTCTTCAGTCTTCTCAGTGGTGCGGGGTCCCACAAAACACAGAGTTCCATGGATTAATATAGTTCAGGTATATATGGGAACACCCAAGCACTTACCCTGCAGGGGGGAGTTTTACACTGTCTTTTGCAACAAACTCTGGATCTGTTACCACACTTTGGATCATGTGCAGTCCTCTGGTGAAAGGCCGCAGAAATTAGTCTGGGGGCACTCTGAGGGTCTTTGATGGTTTATGACACCTTTTAAGTCATGACAGCTGCCTCTCACATGAATGTCCTGTGTGAATGTGACCTTTCTAGGGGCAGGGCAGAGAGTTTTACAACTGAGCAAGGGAGGATTCTCCACAGGGTCTCCTTCTTATCTGACTTGTAGCCTCCAGTGGTAGGTATTCAGCCCCTTTGTCTTATCCTGACCAGCACTTACAACATCACACACCCAAAAATTCTCCTCTTCCCCCTCAGCTGGGGGGAGGAGTGTGCAAACCCAGCCTCAGCAAAGGCGTCAGTGGGCTGTGGCCTGCCCCTGCCAAACCTAGCCAGAGCTGATTTTCAGCACAGCTGCTGAGTTTGGCTTTCCTTGTGGATACATTCTCCTCCCCCAGCCTTGTTTACTTCTCCCTTCAGGTGGCTTAACTCACGGTCCAAATTCCTGTCAGGAGGCGTATTTGGGGGGTGGGCTTCAGTGGTCACAGATCAGCAGCTGCTTCTTTGCAGTTCGGTACAATGGGCAAAGTTCGTCAGTGATTTTAACAATGTTTGAGCCATTACTCATTTCAGTGTCTTACACGTGCCTCTCTGATGTTTCACCCATACAACTTTGCTCTCCCAGCCTACATCAGCACCAGCCAGCCCAGCCACAGGCATCCACACCACTCTGATTACGCCTCTGACCTGCATGTTTAGTCAGAGCAAAACTGAATTCCTCAAGCATACAGAACTGACAAGTAGGGTCTGCGATTTCAACAAGTCCTGAATCTTCAATACACTGAAAAAGTGTCTCCTGCCACAGGCAAGAACATCCTGTATTAGCATCACCCCCTACCTCCACTTATAGACTGCCAAAAAGGGGTAAAAGGACTGGAAAAGGACAAAGTTGTGCCTGCACAAGCTATGTGCAGAGGATCCTTGCCAGCTTCTCAAGACAATATAAACCCAATGAATTAAGACAATTCCAGACATGCTAATTACATTTGCCTTTGCAATTTCTGATGGGATTTTCAGATGTCTCTAAGCCATTCTCTACCTGGAGTGTGTCAGCCACACTTCACTGCTGCTTTTATGTTATTAATATTGACAGCCACTCAGTTTAAACTCAGGTTAGGTTTGAAATCTTGTCTGTTTGCTTATCTCTGCCTTTTGATCTTGTTTGTTTCCATTCATTATAGAGAAATCCTTCTTTCCATAAAGCCCCTTTAAATGCCTCAGCAAACATGCAAACACAATGTTAAATGGATTAACTGGGAGGTACTGGGATCTGAAACTTGCCCAAATTGATGCTCCTGGATCAATCAGCTCTGCGTACCAACACTAATGGTCTGAGTTCCGCTAACAGTCTGAGATCCTTCTTTTGTGAAGCTCAGAACAGGTCCAGTGGCATGCTGGATATAACTCCATGCAATTGGAAAAAAACCATTCACAATTCAGTGTGTTTAGTGAAGTTCTGGTAATGAGCACTGACTGCCTAAGAGCATGGAAACAGAATAACTAAACTGAAGCTTTTGAATCTTTGTGGAAATGTAGGCTTAACAGAGCTGCTACAAGAAGAGGGGACTGCTGTAACAGAAAAGGCACATGTGAGCATAAGAAAACACAGGTGATGGTTTGTGAGCTGTAGGAGCAGCTGTAAAACACAGAAGACCCAGCCATGATTACTTATCAGATCATAGCATCTCCCAGCTTTGACATACTGTAAGGTTGTGGAGGAAGGATAGGAAGGAAGCAGTTGCTTGTACTTTGCACAAGTAGTAGATCATGAGGTGTGTGGTCAGAATAGGCAATATGACCTGGCATTTCAAAAGTAACCAGGATAGACACAAACTACCTTGGATTTTACCTCAAGTAGTCCCTCCAACCTTGATAAGCCATTTAGATCATTCTTTAAGTTCTCCTTCTCCTGTGTATTAATGTCTTGACAATGAAAAGTGACAAGCTGCTTGATGAACAAAAGCAGATGAGCAGATCCCAAGAGAGCATAAGGAAGATGCCTGTTAACTGCCATATTAACTTTTGGGGGTAAAAACCCATCCCCAAAGTGGTTTGTTTCTATCCACTCATTGAGGTATTTTGATGTCACAGGCAAAAGCAGATTACTGATTTGGGGGGATTTTCAACCAATTTAATATACTGTCAATGAACAAAGTTCTAATTATCGATTCTGGTATTGAGACAAATAAATGGGCACACGGGAAACAGTCTTTGCCTCTGCCAAGACTCTCTTCTCTACTTTCTGATTCCTAGTCCCCTCCCCAAACATTACACGCCGTTCCCCTGACTGTCCCTGAGCGCAAGAGCAATGCAGGAAACGGGGTCGGTGCCTTCGCCTCCTCCGTCTGCAGCTGCAGCCCCCGCCCAGCCCGCCCGAGCCGGCTCGGCTGCTGCTCTGCTCCAACGCAGTCTTGAACTTTTCCAGGGTCTGCCCTGCTGCTCTGGCCTCCTTGGTCCCCGAGAGTGGCACTTGCCGCCCTTTCCAAAAAATGCTTTGACGGAGGTGCCGCAGACTCCCCAGTAGGCTCAGCCGCAAACCCTTGCCCTGCGTGGGGCTCACACAGCGGCCCCCGGCCGAGCTCGCCCGTGCCCTGAGCCCGCAGCACCGGGACACGCTGCCCTTCCCTTCCCGCTGATCCGGGAAGGGAAAGCTGCCAGCTTCCATGGGGAAGCTGCTATCCCGCACGGACCCGGTCCCCTCCCACCCCCCGCAGAAGCCCCGGTCCCCGAGCCCGCCGCCGCGGGTGGCAGTGCCAGCGACGTCAGGAGCGGCCCCTGCGCCACCGGCCCCTCCTGCTTTGGCCGATACATACATTTTCTGCCTCCTATACATATATACTAGTTTTCAGGGAGCAAAGCATTTTTTGCTTTTAGCACACTTAGGAGTTTAAATAAAAACAAATATATCTATATTGACTGTAGTTATTATGCTTGGTTTCATACAGAGTAAGTGGTTCATATAAAAATAGATCGGTTGGAGTGAATGTGCATCAGTTCCAATAATAACACAGGCAGCTTCAAGAAGCATATAAGTTTCATTTAATGTGCACTGGGCTTTCAAAGAAGAGGCAAGAAACATTGGGTTAGAACAGCTTTTAGTCTACCTTTTCTGTGTAAACGCTTCTGCATTTACCAGATTTCTGAAACAGAATGAAAGTCCATAAACAAGTGTAGAAAGGGGCTTGTTAGGAGGCCCAGAGGGGTTTTACAGAGGGGAGAAGTGATATACAATCAAACATGACCCTGAGGTAGAAATTCCCAACTAGAGCACCTCCCTACAGTTATTCCCCTATGTGTGGGATTATCTCCCCACAGAAATACTGGGCTTCAAACTGGAGCAAACCAAAACTTGGTATAACAAAAGGTTGCAGGTTTTGAGAAATCTGCACCCAGTGAGGGCCAGTTTTCTAAGGGAAAATTAAGAACAAATACAAATTGGGAGCTTAACAATCTTCTTGCGTCTAGGCCATATCCCTCAAGAAATGCTACAGGAAACTAGGAGGGGGTGCCTTGGGCAGGATGCAGAGAGGCTTTCTGCCCCCAGTGTTATGAATCCAGCAGCTACTGCTATTGTAATAGCTCTGGGTTAGATAAACACAGAAGGAAAAGACATCTCTTTAAGATGTCAGATGTTCTTTGGAAAGCATCAGGGAAACAATCTAAGAAGCAGTGATTCTTTTCCAGGAATGGCTGTTGATTGTGAAGGGATCAGTTAAATCCACCATCTCTGCTTCCTAAAATTATAAAATAGAGTAAAGCTGGGACTGTAATTCAAGAGTGAATATTGAAAAGTGACTTGTTCAGGTCCATGCTAACCCACAAGAGACCTGAAACAATGGATTTAGACCCCAATCTCCAGTCATGATGGAGATCTGTGATGGTCTTACCCTGGGTAGTCCAAGACACATATCTAGGGGCAAGAAGCCATTTGGGAGGTACCAAAGAATAAGACCATTACTTCCTAGTCTTTGAGTCTAAATGTTTTACCTATTTCCCTCTTCACTCCTCATATTTCTTCTATGTCCTTCAGAAAGGAGAACACTGCCTGCACATTGGAGTCCCCTGCTTCAAGTACCCACTCACATCTGATGGCAATGAAGGAGGCTTTCTCATGGGATGAGAAACATGCTAGAGGAGAATGCTCTCAACTGTGCCTTTAGGATGGGCCTTTGAGGTAAAGGATGGGATCCCATCTCCCACAAAAGCTCCTGGAAGTTCCCAGCTCTGAGGCCATCTGTTTCCCATGGGACCGTCTGTTCCCAGGGACCAACACCCCAGGAGAGTGTGTTTATCAAGACTAGCAGGTTGAAGCTTGGCAGGATCTGCAAGTAAGCAATAGGAGGCCTTTAAATGCAGACTTTCTATTTGCAGCATGTGAAACCTGCATGTGTGTGTTTCCTCCAACCACCCATATACCACAGGGGAAAGCATTCAAAAACAGGATCCAAAAATAGAAGAAATTGTGTGACTCACAGCCCTGCCACCCTGAGTTGTATGCTCAGCACAAATCCCAGGCAAAGCAGCTTTAGGTGCTACACACCCTCCATACTCAGAGCTGCAGGTGACCCCAAAGGAAAACCTATACTGTATACATATAACAATACATTATGTGCTAAAGGCACCTCACTTGACAGTGCTCTTCCCTTCAAATGGGTGCTGTTTCAACACCACATTAAGAGGGTTTGGTTCTGCTGGCTGTGTGGATCTTTAGTGAGAAACAGTTGAGAGGACCAGCTTCATCTGGTGTGCAAAGCACAGACCTGGCTGCCTACAAGGGTTACAGCACGACACATAAATAAAGAAGTATTAGCACCACCATCCTTGGCCACATTTCTATTTCCCTAGGATTTTCAGCTAAGAAAATTATGCATTACTTCTGCTCTTAAATGTATTGTGTTCAATATCACCATGGTTCTTCCACAAGATGTGCATATTTCAGAGGTCACTGAATTGGGTTTTTGTCTATAGAGAAAAAAGGTACATGGGAGGTACCAATTTTTGCCTGGGTAATATCTACTTTCTTGTCAGATAAACAGCAATCAGCTGACCATTTTTAAAAAAATATATATTTCTAATAAAATTATTTTTGGCAAGTGTCTTGATTTTTTTATTGTAAGTCTGTCCAATATTTCAATGTATTTTGGCCTCTTCTGTAAGAACTACAAAGGATAAAAATTGGTTGTTTTAA
Source organism: Pardalotus punctatus (assembly GCA_013400915.1). Taxonomy (NCBI): domain Eukaryota; kingdom Metazoa; phylum Chordata; class Aves; order Passeriformes; family Pardalotidae; genus Pardalotus; species Pardalotus punctatus. The sequence goes on along the minus strand of VZTX01007136.1, from coordinate 123,547 downwards.
AACAAGAATAAAAAAAAAATAGGATTTTCTTTGCCAAACCCCATCTTGAAGACAAGTGTCAGTCAGAAAAGATAAGTAAAAACTTCAGCGGGGCAAAAAGGCTCTTTCATGATCAGCTCCAGCCATTCCCTTTTGCACCATGTTGGCCAGGTGAACTGTGTGATACAAATAGCAAACAGGTTTTCTGTGTGTACTCATGTCTCTCTCTAGTGGAAAGCCCTCATCACTACACAAATACAGATAAGAGGCATGGACTCTTCAGTTCAACAAGGGGAGACCTGCAGCCCACAATACCCCTGCATCTTGGGGGATGATGCTGCCCCATGGTTGGGGCAGAGCTTTCCTGCCTTGCACAGGAACCCATTCCTTTTGCCCTTCGCCCCCAGGCAGGGCTATGCCATGGCTTAATTTAACCACAGTATTTTGGAGAGCGGGAGACATTATTGTCATACCTAGAGATAAATCAGTACCAAGAAAGTGCTGGCATTTAGGGATTTGGGTCAGATCCATTTGTACTGCAAAGGAGAAAAACAAAGAAATCTTCAAATGCCTTTTTAAATGCATTTCCAGGTAGGAGCTACCCCACAGAAAGAGGGAGGCATCATCCAAATTCTCATGGCAAACCCTTGGAAATGCAGCCAAATGCCTATCAGCTACCAGCCCACTCTGCCCAGCTCCTCCTAACCCCTAGGAGCAGTCAAGTGACATGCCCTGGCAGACCCCACTGGCCTCAGCTTGCCAGTCCCAGCTCACATCACATCCCTACACAGCCACAGAATCGTCACTTTAGGCTCTGATGCAGCAATTCTGAGCCTGCTGGCAGGAGGCACATGCACCCCTAACCCTTCCTGCACTGCAGCCAGCGCCACTGCAAAGCCCCCAGGGAGGATGGTGTGGGGTCCAGCAAACAGTGTTGTGCCTCATGCTGGCAAGTGTAGAGCAGCGTCAGCCCCCCCCAAGCAGATGTTGTGCTTGCACATGGCTGGGTTTTCCTTTCCATGGTGACAAATAAGCTAATTCAGCTGGCAGAGATGGGAGCTGTAAAGCACAGAGAGGGTGGGTCCTGCTCTCCAGATGCTCTCTGCTTGCCAGGGAATTGCTCCCTACTTTGCCAGGCCTGGCTTGAACACTGCTGCCTCAATTTAATCACAAAGGGGCAAACAGTCCTGTCTTGCATTTGCACAGGGTAACTGTGGCGTACTATTAATCTGGAAGCTGCAGAGCCGGCACAAGTCATCCACAGGTCCAGCGGGCAGCCTGCATTTAGACAGGCCACAGACTGCTTTTCAACACACAGGGACCTTATCAATGGCAGCACTGGGGTCCCTCCCTGTGTTGTGCTGCACCTGAATGCAGTGCCCTAGAGAAACCATGGAATGGCTGGAGGCTGCAGGAAACCCCAAGGGCTTAGCCATACAGCTGGGGTGAGCAGCCTGTGAAGGCACTTAAGACCCGGGTTTCCTTAGGAGTGCCAAGTTGCCCAAGGTTTCCCTGCTGCTATGTAGTGTGTAAGGGCTATTCTGGCCTGTGGGCTTCCCAGTAAGTTTTTTATCTCCTGCAGCATTGCCTCCATTTCACAAAGGTGGAAAATGAGAGATGCTAAAAGTAGAAAGCGTCCATTATAACTGCAAGATTTCTAACTGCTGGCTGCCTTGATGAGCAGGTGTGCAGAGCCTTTCTAGGTCCTGTTGATGGAGGGGCATCTGCAGGTGCTCCACACTTGGGTTAGCACTAATGAAGTACTCCAAATAACTGGGCACTTCTGAAAAATCTGGCCTAAATGATGCACCTGGGGTGGCAAAGTGTGTGTGAGGCATAGCTGGGAGCAGCAGCAGTCTTCAGGCAGTTTCCCAGGTTTAAATACTAAGCCTTCTTTTCCTATGAATCCACCTTTGACTGAATACTTTTAATCACCAGCCTCTATGCGTACACTAACCTCTGTTTTAACAGAGTTTTAACACCTTGTGGTTTCCCGCAGCCTCCAGCCATTCCGTGCTTTCTCTGGGGCAATGCTCTCAGGCCCAGCCCAACACAGGGAGGGACCCCAGTGCTGGAGCTGATAAGGTCTCTGTGTGTTGAAAAGCAGTCTGTGGCCCGTTCAAATGAAGGCTGCTCACAGAGCCTCTGGATGACTTGTGCTGGCTCTGCAGCTTCCAGATTAATAGTGCTCCACAGTTACCCTGTGCAATTTAACATGGATTCTATGGCAGGAATCTGTATTGTGTTTCTAAGTATTTGTATGTATTTCTAAGTATTTGATCTATGCTGGGGAGAGGGCAGTGGGTACAAATGCGTAGTATGGTCACCAAGGCCCTTGAGCTAAGCAGTGTCCTCTGCTTATGACCAGCAAAGCTGAAGACTATAATATACTTTACTTGGGAGAGATGGCTACCACATGTCAAACATGAGCTTTGAACCAGGAAGTAACAGGCATAAAGCTACTTAGTCATTTCATTTGAGATACAACATCAAGGGGCTAACGAAAATAAAATAAAAATATTTCAGAGAAGACTTGAAATTCCACTTACTTTGCCTGTTGAAAATTGGCTAAAAGTGATACCTTTGATTGCCTAATTTGTAATACACCTCTAAGATGGGATGACAGCAGTGACTGTCAAGGCACAAACCTCCTCTTTTTGACTGCAATATTTGTCTTTTACCAATAAGCTAATTGATTGAGCTGGGCTGTTGGAAGCCCTGAGTTTTATCCACACTGAACCCTGTATGTGTTTAATACCTATCAGCTAGAGGTTAAAAATGAAAGGTATTTAATTTCCTCCTTTCAGTCCTAGTCAGAATGATTTTGAAGTGATAGGTTTAAGGGCCCACATCAATTTTGTCTCCTAAACAATCGTTTCCCCACATTCTTTCAGTCACACTTTATCTCCAACAGGATCTAAGCAGCAGCTATTGAGCCTGACTTTAAATCTCATCAAGCCCTAGCTTTCCCTGTGGCCACAGAGGGAAATATTTAGTGCCAGCCACTCTGCCACTTCACCTCCTGACACAATATTATTTCATTGTAACCTGCCCAGTGAGCAAATTGCCTCTTTGGCCCCCTCGCCGTCTCTGCACAAGGGCTGGACTATTGATTGTGACAGTGTGCCAGTGTGCACAGGGTGATTCCTGAAGAGGAGGGATCGATGGGAGCATAATTGCTACCTTGTCGGCAGCAACTAGGGAAGAGGGGCTGGAGAACACAACTCAGTGGCAGAAAAAAGCTGATGCTGCTTCTGGAGCATCTTCGGGCTGCAGAGTGCCCCACCATGGGGCAGGGAACACAGCTAAACTGCTGCCAGGAGGAAAAGGCATCAGTTATTCCCATGGAAGTGGTTTTGAACTGACGGAGCCACTTCTGGAGAAATAGAGAGCTGCAGACAAGGGGAAAGCATGGGTGAAGGATTTGCATCTAGAAAAAGGCATCAAATGAATAGTTGGTGGAAAAAGTGCCATGGCACTGCCAATTAGTTATTCCCCCAAGGTTCATATGCATTGCAACCACGGAAAATAGGTCTGGAAGGGAGACTTCAAGGGTTATATAATCGATCCCCCTGCCCCAAGGCATAACCAACTATCCTTATACCATTGCAAGGCTGCAACCCTGACTCAGGGAAGCACACAATGGTATAAAATGGACCATAAACCAGTGCTGTCAGCTTTAACATGACCATAAGCTTCAAAGACTGTAGCATACAGAATGACCAAAATCATGACAACATATTACATGTTGGAGTAATCCACTTTGTAAGCAGTATCTCTGTATTAAAATGCCTCAGTGAAATATTTTCCAAACTTTGCCTCAGAGAAAGGCATAAGCGTAGGGGAGTTTCCACTGGAAGCAGGTCCTTGCAGGAATTGAAACCTGCTTTCAAAAGTTGGGGATGTTGGGCTAGGTTCCACCACTTTCTTCTCTGTTTTATTTCCATTGCAGTGCCACAGATTAATTTCTGCCACACTGATGATGCAGTCATGGCATTAGCAGCTCTCAAATCTGTGTGGAAAAACATGTCTTCAAAATTCAGCAGTGATCTCCTGCCAGCAAGCTGGGATCTGAGGTGACAGTCCTTTTTGATTTCAACGCACCTTATGATTTTTTCTCACAAGCACCATCCCAACTTATCGTAGCTTCATGTGCTGCGAAAGATAATGTTTGTTCTAAGTGCTGCTTTTGTCTCCCTGGCAGGGACTGACTGGGAAAGAGCCAATACATTGCTGGTTATCTCTGTATCCACCTGGAAGTGGCAGCACCAGAGGTCGTGCCATGGAGCATCAGACTTGGCAGAGGGCAGGGAAGCAGCAGTTCGCTCCAACCACCCATGGTGAGAGACACAGAAGAAGCTAAGCAAGGAACGCCAGTATTGAAACAGCAGCAGAGGGGTGAAAGAAAGCACCAAAACTCAAGTCTCAACAGCTTAGCTTTTTTCCAACCTAGTGTTCAACAAGCACAGAAGAAAACAGGACCCAGACAAACCTCAGCTCTAACAATCCCCTGCTGGAGAGCCTGTCTGCAGTACAGCTCACTCCCACAAAGACAGAAATTGCACATGGTCTCTTTCATGATGTTCATATATCTTTTGTCTCTTCACTTGTCATGTCACATCATCCTAGGGACTGGCACAATATATCCCCATATGTGGAGATAGTGTAAAGATGCAAAGTCACTTACTAAAAAAGATTTGTTAACTCCCCAACTTCCCCAAGCTTTATCCAAGTCAGGAACAGACAGCAGCAGGGAGGGGAAGGAGGCAGGCATGTCACTTCATGTTTTGATCAAAGATTCAAGTTTGTTATTGATTCATCCAAGCCCATTTACCTCCCTCCCACCCCTGAATTCTTCCCAGCATCACTGATCCTGTCTCTGGTACTTAAACATCAAACCAAAGAATTTCCTCCTCAAAACTCTGCTATGAGAAGGCAAAGGCAATGCTCTGAGAAACTCCATCTTTTCCATCACACACTGGCCTCCTGCCTTCAGGCTCAGCTTTCAGTAGAGAACAACTTTGTCATCACTTGTAAACGAAGTGTCTTAATGCAGATATCACCCAGGGAGAATAAACACAAACCACAGCACTGTTTCACAGAGTTACTTCTCTGATGCTCCCAACGGTATGTAGAGCTTATCTGGTGCTTTGTCTTCTAAGATCTCAAAGCATGAGACTTGCTGTCAACTTGATCGGGAAAAGGGCTTCTCCCCACACCTCAGTCTTAGAATGAGATTAACAGCCTAGAACAGACTTCAGAAAAATTAAAAAGAGCTTGAAACAGCTGTAAAGCTCTGTTGGGTGTATCTGTGTTTATGATAGCAATTAACAATATTACCATTAAGTAACCACTCTACTCTGCACTGGGGCACCTTCACCTTGAGTGCTGTGTAGAGTTTTGGGCACTAAATATAAGAAGGACATAAAGCTGCTAGAGAGTATCCAAAGGAGGGCTAAGAAGGTGGTGAAGGGCCTGGAGGGGAAGCTGTGTGAGGAGTGAATGAGGTCACTTGGTCTGCCCAGCCTGGGGAAGAGTAGACTGAGGGGTAACCTCACTGCAATTAAAACTTCCTCATGAGGGGAAGCACAGATGCAGGCACTGATCTCTTCTCTGTGCTGACCAGTGACAGAACCCAAGGGATCAATATGAAATTGTGTCAGGGGAGGTTTAGGTTGGATATTAGGAAAAGGTTCTTCACCCAGGGGGTGGTTGAGCACTGGAACAGGCTCTTCAGGGAAGTGGTGATGGCACGAAGGCTGCCAGAGTACAAGAAGTGTTTGGACAACACTCTTGACACAGGTGTTATTTTGGAGCTGTCATGTACAGGGCCAGGAGTTGGACCTTGATGATCCATGTGGGTTCCTTCCAACTCAGAATATTCTATGATTTTATGATTATACATAATAATCATACAATAGCAGAATAAAAAGGCCATCATCTCCAAATCGTGGCAGTCTCTCTGAAGAAGAGGTAAGGTGTTATAGGAGGGTAAATCTAATGGAAAAGAACAAAAAGAAGGTAATAAAGTAAACCTAGGATGTGTATTAGCATACATTTATTGGAAATTCATCTAGTACAGGACTCAGAACTGGTGTACTTATTTCCTCTATTTGGTAAAAGTTGTCATAGTTTCTGAGACTAAATACAGAGGAAGATGACCATGGAAAAACAACTCCCCTGGAGGACAGTGTGTACTGGAAGGGACTGTATGCTTCACCCATTAATAGGGTGGCTAATCTGCATCAGTCTTCTAGCCAAACCAAGCATAATTCTTCATGGATATTTGGCAATGATCTCATACTCAATATCACATCATGTTTAGAGAAAAAGTCCAAATCGATTGCTATTCATACATCAGATGGGCAAACAGACACCAGCTGCAGTGTAACCCACTTACTCTGAATTAGAAATGACTGTATTGCAATTCAGGCTTTGAGCTTTTCTAAAATATAAGCAGGGAGAGACCATCATAATGTCTGTGATAATGACTGGGTGTGGGGATCATGAAGCTGAAAATTATTTCTCCTAAACTCCTTTCGTAGAAGAGGACATGTGTTCAGATTTGGCTGGTTGGTCTGAAACTGTGCCTATGTTCATTCATCTCTCGTACATATCCAGTTTGTGTGCTGGGACATATCACCACATTGATTTCAGTTCAACAATATCACTTGAAATGGATAAAAAGCACAACCTTAAACTAACATTCCACTGCTATATTATTCAATAATTTAATAACAATTATCATTTTGAAATTACAATTATACCATGTAGAAGCCTGGACAAGAAAGCAAATTTGGTTATACACTCAAAGTATCTCCTCTTTTCAGGAGCACAAGCAAGTTTCTATTATAGATTCACATTACAGGCTAGATCTTCACCTAGCATAAACTGGCAACACCTCTGTGCTGTACCAATTTATACCCACAGCAGATGTAGCCCAGGGACTTTAAAATAATCAGATCAGCAGCCCCATCTGCAGCACTAAGCAGAACCATACACAGGTATATATTACACATGCCCACTCACTGTGGGTTATGTATTTATAGAGCAAGCTAAACTGAAAGGAGTTAAAACTGTGCACTGTGATGCATTCAGTCTTTTGATGTGAGCAACAGGGGTGATGTCAGTGTTGTATTGGAATTGGATATGAAGGCATGAACGTGCAGACATGGCTAAGTGTGACAGCTGTGCTAATACTTGGAGACTCATGTACAGAATGTACAGAATTTGTGATTTTCTTGTACTGAGAAAAGATTTTCATCAGCCTCAACTAAAGGCTATTAGTCTCTGAGGGCAAGAGAGGATGTACTTGTTCTTCCTTGCAAACTGCACCTGGATGTAATAGTAAAAAAGTTGATACATCCCCATAACTTCATGGGCTAAAGTAGCAGTTTTAATGGATGCTGAATCAGATGAAAAGCTGTGCCTTGGCTTTCTACATTCAGGACTAGGTCAGCATCCTAGTCTCACAGGAAAGCTACAGACAGAGCAGAAGGTAGCCTTTCCCATATGCTGCTAGACAAGCTGAACAAGAGAAGTCCAAGTTTGCATCAGCAGAGCACACCTTGGCTCCAGCTCTTAATCAGCCTCCTACTCTGTCTCTTCATGCCACACAAGCAGCCTAGCACCTACAAATACCTGCACAGGGAAAACCACAGCTTGCAGTATTTGTGCAGGCTACCCAACCTGGCTCCTCCGAGAGCATGAGCAGGTACAATCAGGTGTGCTGAGCAGGGAGAGTATAGCTTTGCCTTTGAATCTAATTAGCAATGCAAAGTTGCACCCACAGCAGAGCCTGCCTAATGTACAAAATAAAAGTGGCCTATTTTTTAAGGCTCTTATTAGCACTAAATACCTTCCCTCTCTACCCAGACATGGCAGAGAGAGCAAGAGACAAGGGCTCTAGCCGTTGTGCATAATCAGGTGGGGTGAGCAATCTGACCCACACTTGCCTCTGCCTCCCCCTTCCAGTTAATGCTTTCGTCGTGTTGAGCTCCTGCACTGTGGTTTCCAGGCGAATTTCCACTCAGTGCTCAGAGAGCTGAAACCTTTAGATTAATCCCAGATCTGTCAGCCTCCATCATTTTCAAGCAGGGCTGTGAGCTGCAGGGCACTCCGTTACTTTCTCTAGCACTGAGGTGCCTTAAGCCTCTTGCTCTTACTCTCCTGGAGAGTGGGCAGCTCCATTCCTCTCCCTCTCCAACCTGAGATGACCTGAGTCTGTGGCCAGTGTTGCTGCAGCAGGATTCTCTGTGAATCAGGTGATTAAATTGTTTCCTCTCCCTCAATGAATTTTGACTTGATCTGCAAAGTTCCAAGTCAAGCAGGAGCCAAACGCTGCCAGCAATCCTCTTGTTCCCTTACACATGGTTGCCCCAGCCCCTAAGCTGCAGCCATTCTGGCTGGCACCATAATCCTGCTTTTTTGCTGCAATTGTGGAAATGAGCCTAAATACCCCACACAGAAAATCTTAGGCCATTTCACTGATAGTTTAACACTCCTCCTAGGCTAAACTTGAGATTTTGCTCAGATCTGTTTGTGTTAGACTGAACTTCTCTGATTCATCTGTTGGTGATCAAGTGCCAGGGAAATTTCTTTCCCCTGCTCCAGCAGACCATCATTGCCAGTTATCTAGCCCCCATTTCTGAAACAATGCTCAGCAGTCATTCAGGGACTTTGCATGCTTTCCTCCTGCTTCTTTCTTGTTCATCTTGCCCTGCTGCAGGCAGCAGCAATGGCTGTAGAGCAGAGGCTGCAGTACCTAGACCTGGTGTCTAAGACAGCATGGTTCAGCACGGTTCAGCATGGTTCAGCATGGTTCAGTGTGGTTCCCAAGATCTTTGTGCTCACAAATCATGCATGAGCCATGAGAACTACAGAGAACATCTCCAGTAAGATCTTAACCGGCTAGAGATGTTGCATAGCTAATCCAGCACCAGCAGAACCCTTGTAAGATCAAGCAGAAAGGACAGAGGATTTGTAAAAGTACTCACTGAAGACTCGGTTCTGGGCTTAGTGCCGTACAAAGCACAGACAAATAACTGGTCTCTAGTGCAAAGATCTGTAATTCACCACAGCATTTATTTCCAGTCTCTCCCAGTCTCTGGAAGTGAGATATGCTTACTCAGTCTGCAACTGGGTCTGCTGAATTTCCTCCCATGGTCTCTAGCGTGGCATGGGGATAGAAGTCTGCAAGAAGCTGAGCGCTACAGAATTCACCACTGGTAAAGCGAAGCAGTCCTGATCCTGACTGCTAGGCATTAACATCATCATTCTGGAAGCTGGAAGGCTGTTGTGAGGAGCTGGCCTAAACCAGGGCACATATTCCCCTGTATGAGCCAGAAACTTGCTGAATCCCAAGGACCAAGGCTTTCCATACCATGAGAGCCCTGTGCTTTGACCCTACCAATGCCAGGGAATTGATGAGCAAAGAGAAAAGCACAATGATGAAGCCCATTGAGGGGGCATGAAGTAGAAATAAAACAGGGAGGACTTGAAAGATCTGTCCCTGAGAAAAAGCATTGCACACATTAGGAAAGTCAGAAAGTGTGAGCAGAGTGATGCTGGTAGCCACTGCCCATGATGCCAGTACTTTTTCTGGTCCTTCCCTTCACGCAGGTGCTGAGATGGGCTAAAGCAACCTGGGAGGGACCCCATGTGCTGGACACCAGGCCATGCCCCTGATACCAAGCATCTCTAGTAAGAAGAGCAATCCTTGCCAAGGGTTTCAACAGGGACTATTTGAAACTTCGGATACAGCCCAGGAAGCAAAGCCCCATACACACGCTATCTGGGCTGCTGAGGAAATTGCAGTTTGCTCCGACCCCAGAGATGCAGATGATTATTAAACAGTGCAAGGAGGTCTCCCAGCCTGAAGGCCCTAAAAGCCAGCCATGGGCAGCTGTGATCCTGCCCTCTGAAGCCCTGCCCAGCAGGGCAGGAAAGCTCCTCAAGGTGCCAGGCTCACTGCTTCAGCAATTATCCTTTCTGTGGGTACCTCCTCCTCATTGTGGAGGTGTACCTCCTCGTGTGTGGAAAGGGGAGATACTCTGGTGCTGGGTGCTGTGGGAAGAGTTTAACCCTTCAGCTCATAACAAATAAATCCCATTGTTCCAGCTCCCTGGCTAGCACTCCCTCCAGCCTGTACCTCCTGAATCCCTTTTGAGAGCAGCTGAATCAATGTTTGACTTGTACAAACAGCTGCCTGACTGCAATTTGGAAGGGATTCAGATGGGGATTACGGCAAGGCAGTGGATAAAAATCTATTACATGGCAGTATTTATTTTAGATCCCTGTGGCACTCAGTGTGAACTCTGGCAGCATCTTCTGTTCCTTATTCAGTGGCACATGTGCAAGGGATTGAGAAGAATCACTTTCAGGAGTGTGTGATGCAGAGCACTCAGAGGAGAGGACTGGGTTCCAAACTGAGTGCACACTTCCAAGTCAGACTTACTTGGCTCTACAGTGGATCCTCCCAGGGGGTGGGAACATCTTTAGTTTGCAGGAGAATTTGATATTGGTAAAATTGCATTGCCTTGATAACCCTAAGGGCCTGGGCCAGCTCTGGTTTACCAAAGATGTTTCTGGCTCAGTGCAGCTGCATCCAAGATCTAAATCCAATCCTGTCTTCTCTCTTTGGTCACAGAAATTATCCAAACCCGGAGCCAGCAGTAGCACCTGCCTGGGAGAATGAAGCCCTTGTGTCTTGGAGCAATGTTGCAGCAAGCTCTACTTTGTGGCTCTCTACTAATACCTTAGTTGCTAACGGAGTAGTTCCGGCAAGGGGTCACATTCCCCTTAGGTAGCAATCTCTGAAATGAAGTGTCCCAGGAACAGGACTGCAAACAACCCACTCAATGCCCAGAGGGGTCACCACCAAAACACCACTGTTGGCCCAGCCTGGCCAAGCTAGTCAGGAATAGTTTCCCAGGACAGGCATAAGTACCCTCAGTCCTTTTCCAGTGTACATGCACACAGGCTGCTGGCAGGAGGCAGTGCCAGGGTAGTGCTGAGAGATGCCACTGACTTAACAGGCAGTGACAGGGCTGTCCAGCAGCAAAGAGAGGCAGAGAAGCCACTGGTCTTGAAAAAGAAATACAGATAGGGGAGAGGTCTAAAGAGACTGAATTGCCTATCCCCAGCTCTGCATTTTCTTGTGTTGAAAGTACCAAATTTTCATCTGGTGGAGGTACACCACGTGTTGAGGGAGACAGACCTCTCTACACCAGTGCTGCAATATTTTCTCCACAGGCTGATTGTGCTAAGAGTAAAATAAGCACTGGCCAAGGTTGCCACCGACAAGGCAGTGCATGTAGGCACCCAGTCCCTGGCAGCAGCATTTATTTCTGGGCTGAGTGATGTAGAGATGACAGGAAGAAATAGACTGGAGAAGGGCTAGAGGAGCCAGAGCTAGTTTGGGTAGCCCTGGTGATGAGGGACCTGCCCTGAGCACAGCCACAGACTTCAAAGCCCAAAGTGGCTGTGTCCTAAACACTTAACAACTCCCCCTAGGAACTGCTTACGTGGCTGGGTCTGTGCTGGAGTCAGCCCCATGCCGCGGAATGAAGCTCTCCCATGAGGTGTCAGCACAAATACAAGGTAGCACAGCCTCCTCTTCCTCAGCTCTTCCCTGGGCTCTGCACAAGTCACTGCCACTCCTGTGCAGCTGCCCAGGTGACTGTCTTGATGGGGAGGCTCCAAATTAACCAGCATTGCTATGGCCTGGGATGCTGGGTCATTTTCTCAGCTTAGCATTTTGAACTTTTAGCTTAAATTTTGCTATCTTTAGTCCAGAGATAAGCCTGCCCTATGAAGATGCTGGGAACCTTAATGAATGGAAAGCTTGCAATGTGCTTTAAGACCACAAGTGAGAAGATACAAGAGACAGGAAAAATATTGCAATTCATGTAACATTTTATCAGATTATAACAAATTTTAAAGTACTTCATGTATCAATCTTTATATATAAAGATGTGCTCTATCATACATAATTTTTTATAGGACCTACGCTGCATTGAAAAGAACTAAACTGCTGGAGGGATACTGGGAAGAGGTCATAATTCAGACTTCTATCCCCTGGACTCATCCCCTCCATATGGTCTTTTTTTCCCCTCACTTCCTCTTTCACTACAATCCACATTTCTGTAATCCCCCATTTCACCCTGTCTTCCTCTGTCTGCTGTTGTGAAGTTATTGCTCACTGGGTTTTGTTTTCACACAGAAGCCAAAAAGCGTAAGAAGTAACATGGGGACCCAGAAGCAACCACACCGGGACAGCAGCGTTCACATCTTTTCCTTGGATGCTCTGCCTGCCTTCAGTTGTGACAGGACTAGGAATCTGTGACTCTTCTGGCTTTGTATGTCATTTCTGTGCCCACACAGGTTTACTGCCAGACCAAGCTGAACTCCCCAAGAAGGAGAGCTTCACTTCTGTGTCATGGAAGAGCCTCCATCCTTGTGCATGTAATTTGGTCCATCCCAGTCCCCAGAGATCCCGGCTTACCTAAGCAAGTCCAGCTCTTCCACCCAAAGCAAGACACTCAGACATTATGCTATATTACTGCTAATGAAGTTGCTTTGTTTGTTCTGTTGCTTAGGGGAATAAGTTAATGTCTCAGAATGCCCTTTAACATTATTTGTCTTTGTTTATTAAACATTTATTTTGCAAGATAAATGCAGATAAGAGACTCCTAACAGGATTCCCTCTGGGAGGAGAGAGTGCTAAGAGTCACAGAGGATAAAATGGGTACAGGGATACAGGTTGAGTTCTTATCCAAAACAGGATACAGCACCCATCCCTTTTAACAATGTAAAAGACAGAAACTTTCAGTTTCCTAATTCTCAGAGTTTATTCCACAGCAGTCAAAAGAAAGTGTATGTGACTTGCTTAGAGGTCTTCTGCTCCTCTTTGTCTGTGGCCTGACACTCCTTCCCTCCTATTGGTGTAAAATGACTGTGTTTCCCAACACAGTGAAAGGGAATTCTACAGGCTGACGGCTCCAAGAAGGATTTGGCAGGGCAGGAGGGGAAAGCAGGATGGCAGTGGCACAGGGAGCCTTCAGCAGCAGTGTGAAGAGAAGGGAAGAGGGGAAAATCACATGGATGTATCACAGCCAGGATTAGCCCGTTCACTGGTGGCCTTGCAGGCTCCATACACACCTGCTTAGCCTTTCTTTCAGTAAGCAAATGGCAGAGGAGAAATACATATAAATCATAGAATGTAAAGGGGTTGGAATGGACCTTAAAGGTCATCTAGTCCCACCATCTCCCTGCCATGGGCAGGGGTGCCTCCCACTACACCAGGTTGCTCAAGGCCTTATCCAACCTGGCTTAATGCAACAGGCGAAGCAGTTAGGATCAGAAGTGAGTATTGTGGGCTATCCCGGAGCTTTGCAGAAAAGTTGAAACAGCCTCCAAACTCCTCCCCAGTAATGATAGCAGTTTGGTGGGTCCCTGTAGCCAGTCTATGACTCACAGGATCAGAGGTTTTAGACAGAGGAACAGAGGTTTTAGAAGGGACACGCCTGATGCATCCCAATTCCCCCTCTCTGACCCTGATGCCCTGAGAAGAATTGGCAGGTTGGGAAATGGTGCTTCTCTCTTGCACAGCCATGCTGTATGAGTCGCAGTGAAGATGCCATCTCCTCTCTGCCCATGCATGTGCCTGGCATTTGAATCTCGCCTTTCTGGTCAGAGCTCACTGCAGCTCTTTGCAGAAAGAGAATCACCCCACAGCATCCTTCTGCTGGGAGGGTGGCTCCCCTGGCCTCTCTTCCCTGGAAGCAGCTGTAAGGGAGGAATAGCCATCTTTTCCTGATGTGCATGGTAATAGAGCTGAGAGGGAGTGGCATGGATTCAGCCTGCAGCCACCTGCAGTACAGAACGAATGGGCAGATCATTACCCAGAGAGCTCTGTAATTTTGCTTTGCAAATGCTTGCCCGCTGGCACAAAGCCCGAGGAGGGGAAGGAGGAGACGATGGTTGATCACAGCTCTGCATGCCAAAAAGGCACTTTACCATGCATGAGGCCACCAATGTTTCTCCAGCCATGAGACCTTGCGGGTTTAACCCTCTCTGCTGCTCCCCAAGCCAGCTTTTTGTAAAAGGGGTGGAAGAGTGGCAAGAGAGGGCAGAGAGGGAAAGAAGAACAAGGAGTTGTTGAAAAGAGAGAAAAAAGCAATGCAGGGAAGAGAAGAGGACTTTGGCAAGGGAAAGGGGTATGTGGAGGCAGGAGTAATGTCAAGACAGGAGTCCCTGCAAGAGTTGTATGAAAGGAAGAAGATCCTATCCTCAAGGTCTCCCAAGCAGGCAAGCTGTAAGAACACTCTAAGTACCGAAGAACCCTCTGAGTATTAACAGCAAGAGCAAGGAAGAGACTGCTTGGGACTTTCTTCTAAATACACCAGCCTGCTTGTAGGGAAGCCTGGCTCACATAGAAATATTATGTGCACCTGCAGTAGTGTCCCATTCCTCCTGCCTCCCTCACCTCCCCAGAGCATTTTAATTTGTGAACAAATTTCAGCTAAATCTTTGACACAGCTACATCGCTATCTGAGAAGTTTCATGAAAACAAGCAAATCAACAATAGGAGAGAAACCAAATCTCTATGAAGAGATGTGAAATGTGAATTCAGCACTAGCAGAGAACCCGTACTGAAGGGTGCTTCAATGAAAGTGTTGCAAAGTTCAAACTCCAACTCTCTGAAAAATAGGTTTTTGGCCAGCAATTGTGCAAAACCACAATAATTTGAGTAAGCTGGATCCCCATGTTCTGCTCTATGCTGATACCTGCTCACCTTCTAATTTTGTTTGAGCTCATGCCCTAGAGATGTCCCCTTCTCTGAGGTGTATATCAGAGATGGCAGCAAGCTGAACCTGCTGAAGACAAGTGTAAACTCAAGTGCTCATCATCTTTAAAGAAATTCTCCCTGCCCTGCAACTCTGAGCCCCCACACACACTGCCAGAGGATGGCTACATCCTACAAAGGATGTCTACAGAGAGGTCTGCAGACCTTCCCAGGCAGCAGGGCTTTTCCTGCACTGACTTAGATTGCACCAAGAAACTGTGGCAGAGGTATGGCCCAAGAGGTCGTGTATGGCCAGGGTGCTGCACACCAAAGAGGGAAGAGAAAGCTCTACTGCTTTCCACTTTTCCCAGTGTCATCTCCTGATTTCTGCTGCTAGGCCTATGCCCATCTGGGAAGAGGTTTTCAGGACAAAAGGGAAACAAGGCTCAATCCAGCTCCTGGTTCTCTAGCAAGCTGGGAAAGCATCTTCTGCTTAAGCACCTCTAGACATTACTTTTCTACATGCAGGTAGCTCCAGAAAGAGCAACCTTTATGCTTTTCAAATACCATTCCCCAGCCTTGCCTTAAGGGCTCTGGCTAAAGTAAGCAACATGCCAACATCAGAAACATCTGAGAAAAAAAGTGTAAGTCATGTGGAAGCAGGTCTTTGGTATCCATGGCCAGATGCTCTCCTTTTTATAGCAGAACACCTGTTTTCTACCTCACAAGTACTCTCAATTTCTAACAGTATAAGCCACAAGAAAACTAGATCCACTCTGGTCACCTGACCTATTGTACATGCATCCCAATTCTGCTGACACTCTTACTTGCTCCAGTAGCATTCACAACTTACAGTATATTTACTGAGCTTAAAGTCACATTAAGAAGCAATTTTTTATATAATTTGATGACATTTTGATGAATCACACAATTTTATTACAAATTTGGATCAACTCTTATTTTTTAAATTATTTCTAAAAGTGTAATATGAGTTTTTCAAGCAGCTAATTAGGGAATAATTGCCCTGAAAAGCTCCAATCTGTGCCCCTTGATCCTACACATATACATGGAGACTTGACTTCAGCATCAGGGCTTTAGATATGAATATGGACACGGAACAGGCAGAAAGGGGGAAAACCCCAGACTGACTAAGAGAGCAATCAACATGTTGGTTGTTGTGATTTTTACTGTTTTTCTTCCCTTTCTTCTGAGTTTTCCATCCAGTTCTCACCCATTCAAAGCATGGTGCAGTGACAGGTGAGTCTTTCCTTGGCAGAGCTGAGAAACTAAAAACCTTAACTTCAGAACTTTAGAAAGAGTCCTTTCATTCATGCTAACACCACTCAGTGGGATGTTGGAATACAGCTGGGAATTAATGGGTCAGAACAAAAATTTTCCCCACACTGGAAAAAAGTATATATTGCTGTTGATTGCTTCATTTCTTTCCAATGCACATGAAGGAGAGTTCTTGTCAATAAGATTCCAAGAAAACACCAAAAAGAAGGAAAAAAGCACAGCAACTTTCCATATTTAGTAGCTTCTAAATTTTGGCACATTTACTTGCTAAAAATACCTAAATGCACTTACTGGTGTGGTGGGGGAATTGGTATTCTGCTTTTTACCATCCAATTATTCAAGAAACAAGAGAGGCAGACAATTGCAATTTGATATTCTCAGACAGTTGTCTGCTGAAGATAGAGCATTTAAATGTCCATTTGCCCAGCTAGTGCATGGCTGAGGTGCTTGGCAGCACACCCAGCTGTGCCAAGGCTCAGCCCAGAGAGCCAGCAGGCAGGATATCAGTGCCACTCCTCACCTGAGGCAGGGAGATGGTGCCCTCATTGCCCTTGAGCAAGGCTGAGTGAATGGGGCCACAGGTCACCAAGGACAGCAGCAGGACATGCATAAGGAGAGGGGACATGCCTGGAGCAAGGCAAACTCTCATCCCAGGACACCCCTGAGCAACTGGGATGCACAACTTATCCTCATTCCTGAATGACAACACAAGTTTTTCTTTAGGGAAGGTGGAACTACACTTATTCTGTTTCTTTTGAGCACTGCTCCTGCATGGTGCTTGTTAGGCAGCCCAGCGCCCAGTGCAGCTAAGACCTGAGCTATGAGCATCCTCACCCTGAGGGGGCTTGGTTGTCATAGCCAGCCCTGCTTGGTGCCTGCATCTCTGAGGAAAGCTGCTGATGCTGCTGCAGAATTGTGCTGCCCATTGCAAACCGGCTTATTTGAGTTACATTTTTGGACCAGGACCTAGGGGCAGGTTTCCTTGGGTTGGTTCTTAGTTTCAACCTTCTTTGTGTGACTGATCATCACAGTTTCCCAGGATTCAACCTTCCCTTCAGTATAAATACCACTAGTAGTAACTACCTCCAAGCATGAAATGGATTTTATGAGTACACATGAAACTATTGGTTTAAAGTGCTGAGCTGTATCCTTTAAACAGGAGAGCCTTGAACCTAAAGTAGAAATTACTCCTGAAGAGCAGCATAACAACCAATAAGGTGTCACGTTCAGGCAATGGTGGGGTGGAACAGGTCCCTGTGTATTCTGAGCAGGTCTCTGATATCAGACCACTTCAGCCAGTACAGTCTGATACCTTGCAAGGAGACCTTTTTTCTCACCTGTGCTGTTGGAAAGCACAAACACACACACCGAGAGCTGGATAGCTCATGCGTCCTCAGGATAAAGAATGTCAGAGGGCTCAGTCACACAGAATTCCAATGGTTTTCTTCTCAAACAAGTCCAGAGGCGTGAAAGAAAGTGGGGAGGCTGAGGGCACACGGATATAGCCTTTTGGGCCAATACGGTTGGAGAGAGGGCAGGGAGATACAACAATACAATGGGGAGAAGGGAGGTGAGGAGTGAGGGATCATGTTGAAACCAACCAACACAGAGGGATTAACATACAAAGGTTACCATGGTTTTGGGACAAATCATACAAGAAGCATCCAGGGGGTTTTAACTGTCCCACCAGCGTGCTTCTGCTGGCTTGGGACTTCTCGGATTCTCTGAGATGGTAGAAACCATTCCAACAATAAGGCTTTGCAAGAGCATCTCTAGTCCCAGTGATCTAGTCTCCTCTTCCAAGAGAGGAACAGGGCTTGGGATGCAGCAAGTGCAATGTCTCAACATTCTGAAATGTGACTCACGATATTCAAGAGAAGATTGTCTAGGTGAACCTACTGTGGGATAAGAACATTTGGTTAGAAAAACATTTATTTAAAATAGTTATTATTTCATTGCTAAATGAAAGATGTATTGAGTGGATCCTACAGGTATTCATTGGAGGGTCCAGCACTAGTCAGTGTTTCCATTAATGACTTGGATAATGGAATAAAGAGCATACTTATTAAAACTGCAGGTGACATCAAGCTGGGAGGGACTGAATACACTGGAGGACAGAAACAGAATACAAGACAACCACACCAAATTGGACAAATTATCTGAGAACACAAGATAAAATTCAACCAGGATATATTCATGTAATTAGACTTAAGCAGGAATAATCAACTTAAAAATACAGAAAAAGGAACAGCTGTCTAGGTGACAATTCTACAAAAAGGAGTACTAAAGTTACTGCATACCACAGTCTGAAAAGCAGTAAAAAACATGCCTCACCACCACAGGACAAACAAGTATCATATTGGGACTCTAACGTCAGTCTGAAAGAGCTGTGATGTAGGTTTTTCCCTAAAGGATTATATCCAGTATTGGGGGTCCCACTCTGAGACAGAGGCCAATTGGAGAGAGCCCAGGAGAGAAGGGGAATGGTCAAAGGTTTAGCATCCATGGCCAAGAAGAGTAGACAGAACAGACAGAGGATGTCCAGAAAAAGAAATGATGACTGGGGAAGCACACCATAACAGTTCTCAAATATCTGAACAGCTGCTACAAGGAAAAAAGTAATCAGTTTTCCATGCCCATGGTGAATAAGAGGCAATAAATTCAACTTCAGCATGGAAGATTTGGGTTAATCTGTTCAGAATAGGGACGTACTGGAATAAATTGCCCAGAGCTCAGTCAAAATATTGACAAAGGCAAAGGAGGTGCAGCTGGACATGCCCTGGGCAAGGAAACAGACTAGATGATCTCTCAAACCCCTTCCAATCCTACTTCCTATAGCTTTTTTGATCAGTAGTAGCAAGTTTTAAAAGAAGCTGTTTACAGAACTCTGCGTTCCCTGTCCCTCACATCAGATATTTTCCACAATGAAAAGGGAGAGTTTTGAAGTCTTTAGAGTACAGCAAAACACACACACACCATTCCCCACCCAGCTTCAGCAAATCTATTTTCTAAATATGCCAGACACAAATTTATGTGCTCTCAACACTATGTGGAGCAGAGCCTGGAACATTAATCTTTCAGCAGCAAAACCACAGGCCTCTTCCAACAAGCCTGTGTAACTTTTCCTAGGGGTGACTACAGAGCCCCAAAGCCCTGCAGTTACCTGCACATGCCTCCCTCACTCCATAGCCCCAGCTAGGAAAACTGTTTACATGTTTACATGTAAAAAACATGTTTACATCTGTTTATATGTCTGTGCAGTTCAAAAAATACAGAGTTTTGGGGGGTTGTTTCATTTATGTCTTCCTGTGATAAATTTCTCATATGCTAAATCTAATGCATCCACCCAACGAATTACAGGCACACCTAGAAAGATTATAAAACCCTAAAACTAGCCTCAGACTCCCAGGATAGGAACAATGGCAATTAATGTTTTTAACACCTGTATTTGAAATCAGTCCCCCATCTCTTTACAAAAAGAGATGTCCTTCTGCCAAGAGCTAGAACTGTTGCAGGACCTGTCGTGCAGGCAGACATGTCACAGTGTTCTGCTGGAGGGCAGAGTGTGCTTATGGAAATAGGCAGGGAGCATTGGCTGTGAGTACCATGCCCTGCAGTGCTCCCGGAGGAACATGACACAGGTTATGGAAGTGTATACTACCAAGAGCAGAAAAGTGACTGCAGGACTGTAAGTAGTGGAATTAGGGCGGACAAAGACATACTGCTTCCTTCTTTAGTGATCATAAAACTTTTCTGGTGTTATGATCAGAAGTGCATGAAACTCCACTTCCCACGCCATAGATGTGTCTCCATATGCACCCATGGCGATTCTCTCCAAATGGAGAAGGTCATGCTCCCTATTCTGTCTGCCAGCAATGAAGATCATTAAGGCCATGTCTTAGAGCAACCATAAAGTCACAGACCAGCACCTAGAAAAGTCAATGGGTATCATATTTTGATGCCAAAGAGCTTCTGAGACAAGCTGTTGGCTGGCCCCAGTTGTCCCAGCTCTTCCTGCGAGGGCTCAGCTGCAGCTGAGGGGTTTTGCCTCCCTGCACTCTGGCTCTGTCTGTCTGGCAAGGGGCTACTGCTGTTGCACACCAGGTGCCCCCACCTCCCAGGGACTAACAGGAAACGAGGACATCCCCTCAGGGGCTGCCCAAGCAGGACATCGAGTAATTTTGGTACAAGACAGAACAAGCTACTCTGCACCTCATCTGGGGAGATGTGGGTCCCTGCAGCCTAAGTGGACGTGCCACAGGGACAGGGCACAACTATGCTTTTCTTATCAGTGCAAGGGGGGAAACGGGGACCCATGGGGCAGAGGACTATCTCTGCAGCTGGCTATTCTTCCTCTCCCATCTCTCATCCACAGCAACTCCCAGCGATGCCCCCAACACTGGCTGTGCCCCTGCTGCTTGAGTTAATTACAGTAATTATACCTGTGCTCCTCAGCTCCAGCTCACTTCTGTTGTCACTTCCCTGCCCATTCATTTGCAAATCTAATCACTCCGTGGATTTTTTAAAGAGGGGTAAGGAGAGCAAGGATACAAATGAAGAAAGTATGATCCCTGCAACAACAATACAACAGAAATTGAGGAGCCATTGAGCAGCACCAGGGGTTTTATTTAGTGCCCCTGTGAGGGCTGCATGCTGCTTCCCATTCTGATAGACAGACATTTGCTGGGTTACAGCACTAGAACAGAGTGGGGAATAAAGAAAGAATTACATCAGCCTCCCCCAGTCCCTGCCAAATTGCCTCAAGATACTGCCCGGTGCTTGAGAGCTCACTTGCAGAACTGCAGGATCCAGTGTTCCCAGCACAGCAGGATGCCCACCTGGGAGTGGGCACCATGAACACCCAGCAATTCCTCTGCTTGGTGTGGGCCCTACCCATTTCTTAGACAGGTTTTTTGTGGACAACGGGTGCTGCAGGATCAGCTGTGGAAACAGAAATCTCTTTACACACCTGGGAGGCTTTCCAGCAGTGACCCTGGAAGAGCCATGTCTAGACGTAAGCATGCAGTTCAGGTCACTTGATAAGGTGTCTGATAAGGATAGATTTGAGGTCAATCCTTTGAACACAGAGGGGAAAAAGTGAAACCAGAAAAAAAAATGGGCAGAAATGGCTTCCTAATTGTTTTCAGGTGCTCTGAAGAAGAAGAGAAAGCAAGAAGAGGAAGTGGTGATGTGCCCTGCCAGCTGACATTGGGACCAGTGTTATATTGCTGCCAGGCAGAGAAGGAGAGCAGATGAGTTTTGTCACCCAGTACTGTGTATATGGTTTTGGGAAGAAAAATACAAAACTGTTATTTTTGCCTTTTATTGCAAATAGACAGACAGTGAAAGAGAGCAAGGGGCATAGGGACAGCCAGGTTCCTTTCCACTAAGTGCAGCAATTTATTTACACTGCATTGGAGCACTTTCACACCAGACATTACACCAGTTGTTCTGTGTAGCCACACGTTTCTGAGCTGGTTCACAGTATCATCCCAGATGCCAGCATTTCCCTCTGTGTGATGGTTTGACACTTCAGCACCAGGGTTTCTTTCTCTCATTGACCATGCTGGAAAAGCAGCCCAGGGGCTACAGAAGTCCAGGAGGCTGAGAAGGTTAGGATCAACCAATTCCCTGATAAAGTACTAGAAGTATTTAAGAATACTGAAAATAGTTGATGTTTCTCATTATCAGAGTAAATGTTTATCACTGTATGCTTTGTACACAAAGCATTTATTGTTTTGCATATCTGCATAGGCAAGAGACCACTTCTCTGGACAGGAGCAGAAGGTACAGAGGCCTTCTGAACATCATGGGCAGGAAGAGAGCTAGTCAGAGAAATATTTTGGAACTGTAAAGCATTTCTATTTGCAGTTAATATCCAATTGGAATATTTTTGGTGAAATGGAAGCAACAAATTCATTTTAATGTAACAGACAGGAAAATGCAAACCTCCCAAAGTAATGCCTTGTTTCCAGGCAAGAAATATTACATGAATACTGCACTGAAAAACATGTAACTGCAGCATGGCAAACTAAAGAGTCTCCAAGTCCTTTAGGTGACGTTCTCAAAAGGGTTTTCTATCTCCCAGGAGGTTGATTGCTGGGGGAGGAGAGAGAGGACCTACAATTAGGTTGATTAAAATAGTGGTCCCAGCATGGTCTGTTCTTCACTGTTGCCAGGAGACTAGAAGGCTGGGATGAACAGTTCAAACTTTTTGTAACAAAAATAGGTGTTTACTTCCACACTGTATGATCTTGGCCCTCTCCAACGCTTAGCATTTTCCATTAGTTAATAAGAAAAAAGATCCCAACCCAACTTCACTTTCTTAGACTTGTGGAAGATGGTTATAGTCCAAAGTGAAGCCCTACTTTTTACTTCAAGTCCATTTTGGTTAGCATCCTAAAGCATACTGAAAAAAAAAACAAAACCCAAAACAACAACAAACTAAGAAAAAAAATCTGTAGTAGTAGCTGTTCCAAAGTTCCAAGTCTGAAGATCTTCATGCATTTGAAGCATTTGATTTAGGCCCTTTGCTTCAAGATAGGTCTCGTCTTTCCTAAAGCCTAGTGCATTAATAAAACTTAGCTAATGTGCCTTTCCTAGGGCTTTCACTTGTGTCTGTTCCTACAAAAACTGTGCATACCAAGCATTGTGTTTGCTTTTTAACACCCCAATGCCAACATCCTGAAGCAGGTGGCAAGGGGCTGTGATAGATGGATGGATAGCAGGCATGACAGAGTTTTAGAAAGGAAGGATAGAGATGACAGTGAAGGTAGAAGATTGCAAAAATAGCAGCCAAATTAGCTGAAAGCTAAAGTCCCTGCTACAAATGTTGTACTGTACATGCAGGGTTCGAGTACCGACAGAGAGGATCCTTGCTCTGTTAACACAGCAGCAATCAGGCAATAACTGGAAAGAGGCATTTAAACCTCCCTGTGTAGCTGTGTTGCAACACAGTGCATAATTACTCATCATGCTCCTTTCCACAGCCTGCACAGGCTGCCTGCTGGAAGTCATAAAATCACAGAATGGTTTGGGCTGGAAAGAGCCCTAAAGCTCATCCAGTTCCAACTCCCCTGCCATGGACAGGGCATGTTGTCTATGAAGATACCTTTCATTAGACCAGATTGCTCAGAGCCTCATCCAGCCTGGCCTTGAACACTTCCAGGGATGGGGGATCCACAACTTCTCTGGGCAACCTGTTCCAGTGTCTCACTATCCTCACATCCCCAGCCTGTGTTGATACTGGGGGTTGCCCCAACCCGGGTAGAGCACCTTGTACTTGACCTTGTTAAACCTCATGAGGTTCCCATGGCCCCACTTCTAGAGCTTATCCAGACCCCTCTGGATGCCATCCCATCCTTCAGGTGTGTCAACCACACCACTCAGCTTGCTGTGACCTGTAAATTTGTTGAGGGTGCACTTGATTCCTTCATCTACACAATTAGTGAAGATATTTAATACACTGGTCCCAATACAGACTCCCAAGGGATACCACTTGTCAATCATTGCACTGGGTAGCCACTTCAGCATGGCTTGGCCGCGTGACTCCTCGGATACCATCCAGACCAGGCAGAGAGGCAGAGAGGAATTCACGCAATTTAAAATTTCCTGACCAAATCCCATAATGTCCATGAGGCCTTCATAGTCACCACACCAAGCTCACTGCTTCCTTGCACTTGTGTGGAGAAATGGCACCATTCACAGGGTCCTCTAGCCCGAAAAAGAGGGCAAGCAGCAGGAGTGCTACCAGAAAGTACGGTTTTCTCCTTAGTCTTCAGGTACTTCACCGCATTCAGACTGGACAGCAGCCCTGTTAGTGGCCCTTCCCTGCATTTGCTCCAACTCATACACCCAGTATTGTGAACAAGTATCTCTGGCAGGCACATCCAGAGATCTTTGGAGGGGCTCAGACAGGAGCATGAAAGCACAGCCACGTTAGAGTGGGATACAAACCCATTATTAATAGCATTAGAAAAAAAACCACAGATTTCTCACCAGCATTTTAATAGAACTGTTTCTGCTCCAAAACCACCTTGACTGGATGTCAAGGACACATTATAAAGGCAGGTCAATCCAGGTGTGAAGCAACACAGCATAGAGATAGCAGATGAAAAAGTGCCAGAAGCAAAAAACTAAAAACATACCCCAGAGCCTTAAGCCCAGCAAGCTCACAGTGGAATTACTAAATGAATTGCTTCCTGCAACCTCAGATACTAATTACTTGTGTGTTTTAATTTTTGTACTTAACAATCTTCTGTCCAAATTAAAGTAAATCTAATTTAATGCCCCCACACAGACTTTTTCCTTGAAAGCTTTTGCTGCTAACCAACACCTAGATACCACAGCAGGAATAGTATCATTTTAATGCCTATGTGGCTTTTGTCTTCATGTTGTGAAGACAGTAAATTATGTAACAGGTAAAGAATGGGCTTTCAGTCATGTCTGTCTACTACATATAGCTATTCACCCTTCAACAAAGGCTACTGGGAGGGTAACAGAGCCCAAAGAGATGCACTGTGACATGGTAACAGCATCCAGTAGATGCTTCTCAGGTCCATTTCCTGACACTGTAAGAAGGGAGAGCCAGCCATAGAGCCCAAGGTGCATTTCTAGCTTACCTTCAACAGCTCCTATCTATATACAAACTCTTCTTGGATAGCAGCCTCTGAGCCTTGCTTGTATTCCTTCCATCCGGGATATTGCTCCTCTGGCATTGTTCATTCCTCAAGTTTCAAGAGAGCACTTGCGGCTAAGATAAAAAGATGAAAAAGTCAAGATTGCTTTGTAGGTCTGCAGAACCAAAAGCTGTTACTTAGCATCTCGACATCAAAGTAGGTGGTGAATTTACAGGACTATATATCCAAAACCTATTTTGCCACAAATTCCTATCACTTCAGGAAAGCTCTTTGCTTCCACCCTGATGAACTTTGCTACTGATGGTAGGAGAGGAGGACATTTGTCTCAGCAGATAAATGGCTTCACAGATACAGAGGAATCTGTGAGGTAGGTTATTGAGTAGCTGACACAAGGGGGATTAACAAGAGTATGGGTTGTCTTCATAACAAACACAGCCTTCTGCAGACCTCCATATTTAAGAGCAGCCTCTCAGGGTCAATAGGCTTGGTAGCTTTGGTCAGTCAATAAGACCTAGTCCTAGTCTCAGCAAAAGTGGCAGATGCTGCTTAATAAAGCAGGTTTGAGTCTCCCAGAAATGTTTCTACTGCAAGCTTCTCCTCACATGGCCAAATCCTTTAGAAGACCAGGGAGGAAAACACAGGTCCTGGTGAGCCAACAGGCAGTAATGTTTTGTCTCTGTCTAAGTAATACATTGATGCACTGAATCAAAATTCTCCTCGGTGACATGGGGTGAGGAGGAATACAGGCTGGCAGAGACCTCCACAAAACACAGCTCCCTCCAAAAGTCTCTGCACTGATTTGCTTTTCTCACACTTTCTCACATTTGTCCTCAGCTGCCATTACACACTATCCCAGGCCCACAACCAACATACAAGACAGGATGAAGGTCCCCTCACGTACTCATTGTCAGGCTCACAACGAAGTTCAAGAAGCAATACACTATCATATTCAAAAGCCAACACCATCTCCAGAAACAGCACTTCCACTAGCCACCCTTCCCTTGTTTTATTCCCAGATGAAGCAGACAAATACTCACCTTTCTCCAGGTTACCACACAAAATAACCTTGCTCCTTGGGACACCTTCCCTGCTCTGGGCTCTGCCCTCTGCCCCTTCTTCCCTTCCTTCTCCACATTGCCCGCATCTCACACCAAATGAGTTACCAAAGCCCTCAGCAGATGCACTCGTTAACTTCACCAAGAGAAAAGGCAGCCAGAATCCAGAGTTGCAACCTCCTTATAATTTGTAGTGAGTTGATGGGAAAATATTTCTGCCTGATTAGAATCTTTAGCAAGCTCCTGATTATTACGAGTGGAATCTGTCTAGCCTCCTATTTTGTCCCAGCCATAATTGTAGGACAGCTTCTAGCATACTGCATGTATCTCTTATCCTCAGCTCAGGAGGAAGAGATATACTCACTCTTCCCCATCTGTGGCACACCCTGACAACAGCAAAAGAGAAATGCTGCTGGTATTAGTATATCAGCCCTTGCTGTAAATCAGGGTTAAACTTTCTGCTGCTTGGGAAAAACCTTTAATCATCAACGATGTCACCAAAGATGTCAGTCAAAGACACTGAATGATGTTGCACCACAGAATGTGTGGTTGGGGGTTTTAAGACCCTTGTACAAGTGCTTGGAACCAAGATGCTCTTTTTTTCTTTGTATTGTACCTATTAAAAAATTGTCTGTCTGAAGCAATGAGTATTGTCAAGTGATTCCACTAGCAGACAAAAACTGCAAAATAGGTATTTACAAAAAAGCATGCACTCAGTACTGCACAGTAACCACAGGGCTGGGGACACCCAAGGCTGAAATGCAGCTCAGGTGTTACCACATTTTCTCCAGACATCCTCCTTGCTTGGCAGCTTCAGAATGAGCCAAAGAGGCCATGACGGCAGATATGCCATCATCCCAAGTAGGATCCCTGCAGGGTTGGCTATGGTGTATCTGCAAGGCTGTTCTCTGAATCACATTGAGAGTTTTCTTGTCTTCTTTTGGCTTGGAACTACAGATGCGCCCATAAGACCCTGTTCCTCCACAGCCTCCAGATCTCCCCAGCACCCCAGGCCCACCAAGCAGTGGCAATCAACAGAAGCCAGCCCCTCTCCACCCAGTATATAAAGTCTGGGACTTTATACCATGAAGAGTCCTCCACCTTCATCTCCTCCCCACTGTCTCCAATTAAAGGCCCTCCACTCTTCCTCCTCCAAATTCTTCAGACAAAACCCTTGCAGCCTATGCTCTTGACTGCCTCTCTAAAAGCCAAGACAGACAGCAGTTCCTCTCATCAAGTGATTCCTTCTTCCACAGGAACCAGCAACTTCTTTTTTCTGGCTCCCCAACATCCCAAACACCAGGCCAGTGAGTGGGAGGGGACAGGAGAGGTTCTCCAAACCCAAATTGCTTTATAACACAGCTGATGCACTTGGCATAGAAATTGGTTTAAGTTAGTCCCTTATAAATACACAGAGGTGGATTTTGAAAAAGGAGTAGGGTGAGAAAGATTAAAGGAAGGGAGGGAGGGACTGTCTTGGCTCTAGCACGGATTCAGCTGATGGAGTGTCCAGGGCTGTGGGAGCACACACATGGGTTTTCTGTGGGTACTTTTGTATAGACAAGTTTTCCCCACCCTGGAGCTAAGTTTCTCTTTTTCTATGCAAATTAATTCTAATGCAGAGTTTGTTTCTTTCTGAAAATGAGTCAGAAGTTTTTGGGGGTCTTTGGTGGTCTTGATCCTTCCCTGCTGGACTGACCTTTCCTCAACCTTTGCCCACTTCTTGACCTCATTCCTGCACTTGCACTGTACTGTGTTGTGCTTATCTCCAGGAGTCAGAACAAGGATATTTGTCCCAGAAAAGCACTGCCCTATCTCTATATGGCCCCTTTATCCAGCCCCATTGTGTTCTTTCTTGCTCAGTTGCACAGCACATTCTTACCAGCAGTCCTTGGCTGGCTCGATGGCTCTCTGGCTATTGGTGTTTGAAACACACATAGTAGCCCCTTATCTTCTGGGCTTCTACAATACCTTTACTGTATTTTTAAAGACACTCTGGAATTTATCTGTAGTTGACTGGTGCAACTGAACTAATCTGGGGAACTGAGATGCCTCATATGGTCTTGGTGATTCAACTCCAGCCCACACAACTTAAGTGCCTAAGATGATCTGGTGATGTGATGGAGCCAAGCGATTCATATGACTAGGAGGGCTTGGACAGGACACCCTGGTGACCACTGTGACTCAGTCTTTGCACTGTTTTATCACAAGGAATGGCTGGGCCCAGAAAGACACAGTCAGTTGGTTTGTCACTGTGCATTGGTTAGAATGGTTTCAAGGTATTCAGTAATTAGTGAAAACAGGCACTGCTGCAATATATCTAAATACATACATATATATTTATAAATGTTAAGAGATAATAAACTTTCTTGTTAAAAGTTTAGACCTGCTATAAACAGAAGTATAAAGTAGAAAAAAACTTCTCCACTTGGCAAGTCTTAAGTGTTGTCCATTTGTGTGGCTTTTCCACTGCCCACTGCACCAGCCAGGAAGAACTACTTTTAGAGGCTGCAGGCTGGACTAGATGGAGCATTGGTCTAATCTGGCCATTAATATTCCATTTTGTGGTGGTTTTACTTGGCCCAGTTTTTGCGAGTGGGTAGGGAGAGCCACAAAGATGGCTCCTGTGTGTCCTGTGTGAAGGTTCTGGAAGTTTCTCACCCTGTCCAGCAGTGTCAATCTCTGATGGCTCTGAAGATGATGGACATGCTGCTGGCCAAACCTGGGCCAATTAGAGATGTTAGTTACGCCTCTGTGAAAACATATTTANTCCAGTGGGAGTCCCAGTAGAGACTGAGAGTTGCAAAGGTTGTGGACAAGAGAGAAAGGCCTTGCCCCTGGGATGGAAAAAACCTGGCCTCGGCTTGGGAGTCTGCACCCCATGGACAAGCAGTCATGTTTGCAGCAGGCTTCGGCCGGGCTGCTGCTCGTGAGATTGGACCCACGCCAAAGAAGTTCACACAGGACTGTCTCTCGTGGGAGGGACCCCATGGCTGAGTAGAGGACTCTTCTCCCTGGTGGACTGACCCTGACCAAAGGGAAACCCCCATACCCTGCCCCCATCCCAGAGCTGTTGGTTGAGTGAAAGAGGGAGAGGGGTGAGCTGAGAAATGGCGTCTTAAGAGGGAAAGGAGTGAGCAGAGAAACAGTGTTTGTAGCAGAAGAATTGTGGTGATGGACTGACTAAGGAAAAACCCCATACCCTGCCCCCCACCTGGAGCTGTTGGTTGTGTGAAGGAGGGAGGGGGGGTCAGCTGAGAAACGGTGTCTTAAGAGGGAAGGAGGGTGAGTGAAGAAATGGTGCCTTAAGAGCATTTGGCCAGGGTCAAACCTCGACACAGTTTTATGTTAGAAATGGTGTTTTTTAATTGTAACTAGTGTTAATATTTTTATATTCTTTTTTCCCATCCATTGTCCTTTAGTCTGCATAATGCCAGATGTTTAGGGCATGTGGTTTGTCCTTCCAACAAAAGAGAACTAGAAGAGTGCCTGAGAATAGTGTACACATTTGCTTTATACATGCAGCCCTGGAGCAGAAGTGGTGAAGAGCCTGCAAGTGCTCTCAGGGACCTCAGCCCAAGACTATTGTGGATCCTTGAACTGAAATTCACAAAAACCCAAAGCAGAACAGTGGTTCTTACAAGGCTCTCACTTTAGGTCTCTTAACTCTGTCCCAAACCTTGCAAAAGCCCTGTGCCATATCACATCCTTCCATGGCCAAACATAAGAAAAATAAATTGAAAGACTATGTGTGGTAGGATCATCCACTGGCACATGCCATAACAATATAAACGTATCCTGTCTTTTGACACTGGTTTTTCAATTTTAACTCAGGAATTAGGACTTGCAATGCTTTCAATCGTTATATATCAAAGCCCTTCTGTGAAGTGAGAGATGCTGTGCAGGCTGCTAGGAGCCTAGGGAAACCCATTAATATTTGGAAACAGTGGCTAATATACTCACTGATCCAGCTGCAGATGTATAGAAAAGTGACAAAACCCTCTGTCCAACATACAGCTGGTTTGGTGTGAAGCCCAGAATGGCTTCCCTGGAGTAATGTAGTACAGAGTTCAAAACCATCTTTAAGTGAATATTGTAGTAACATAGAGCTGCCTTTGTAATCTAAATTCTCACATTTCTTAATATAGTCTCAAGCAGAATCTGTTGTTTGAACCTGTAAGGCATAAAATACCTGCCTGAGCACTTCTCATTGCCGTCCCAATGCAGACAATGAGGTCAGAGATTAAACAGCACTCTGGTCCCCCCACCTCTCCCATTTGTAACCGTGCAGCATGTGTGTATTTATGGGCAAAGGCTGCAGTGTCCTACTAGAGAGAGACCAGTGTGCAGCGGTTTTACATTGAACATGTGAGAAATCAGTAAGAAAATGAGGGTGCTGGTGTAGGCTGAGTCCTGTCTAGCTATAATAAACCATCTTCTGTCCCTCCTGGCCAAGCAAGAGCCCCTGACTTTTAGCTCTATGCTTTTATTTTCCCTTTTGCTTCTTCTTCCCCTCCAAACCATACTGTTTTCTCTTAAAATTGCCCACCCCCTCCTTCTCCAACTGTTGTCCTTGCTCAAAGCGATTAACTCTACCCCTTTCTTTGGACCTGTTCCTCTGAAGATTACTGTCTCATGTTTGGAGTGGATAATCCATCAACCAAATGGCCAGCTGCCACCCAGGGGTCTGTCGCAGTCCTCTGGCACTAGTGCTAGAAGGTCTCTGACTGCACAACCAGTGGAGCGTGGAGAAGGCAGCGCACCGGGAGCAAAACCGGCACAGGCTGGAGTTCAGCGTTCCAGCCAGCATGTGCACACATAAGAATGAGCACATATATGCAACATACTAGCGGCTCCACAGCCTCAAATCCCAGGAGATGGCTGGAAGAAGAGCAGGAATGAATTAGCTGTCAGGAGACAAACTTGCCTGCTCTCATGATGCAGTCACCTCCCTTATATCAGGGAACTCTCCTTGCTAAGAGGCAGGTAGAGTTTTCCGATAACTTATGGAACCTGAATAGTGTTGCTATCTAAAGCAAATATGAAAGTGAGCTGGAGCTGAACATCATGCCCATGCTGAGCCCACATCCTGTGAGCACACAGAGTTCCCTGAGCCCTGTTCTTGCAATGTTCTAAGACTTCCCTGCCAGAGCTGGTGCTCCTACAGGATGGCTGACAAGCTCCTGGCCTGGTGATGCCAATGCAGACTTGGCTTTCCTCATAGCCTTGCCAAAATGCCTCCAGCCTGACCCAACTGCCCAGGCTGAGCAGACGCCTGAGTTACGCCACTATTGAAGACTAAACTATTGGTCTTTGGAGTGATCTAAACCACACCCAACATCCCTCCACAACAAGGACTATTGATAAGCAATATCAGCATCTTTACAATATGGCCCAAACCACAGCCAGGTCTCCGTCAGCCTGGAGAGGCAAACTAAGCATGAGAGAAACATCACTGCAGAGTGGGCCAAGAAGGACGGGTGCAGCAAGACAAGCAACAGGGAAATGACTCAGCACATAGGTGTACCATGCAGACTGCTTTGGGCAGCTGGGCAGAGCCCTACCAGCTTCATGCAGCCAAGATGGGGCAACATCTGCCTTGTGGCTAAAGCAGAGACTGAAGGGAAGCTGTGCCCTGTGCCAATTGTCAATCCCTCCCTGTGCCTTTTTTGCCAAGCCCATAGCACCAGACAGCTGTGCCATGAAGTGATGGCACACAGGCTGTCAGTGCAGCAGAAACTGGGGAGAAATCAGGCTCAGAAAACCAGATGCAAGTGGAAAAAATATGCAAGAAGAGAGGCAAAGTGCAAGACACAAGCTTCTTGATAGGAGTGGGGCTAAGCTGGCCAGGCTGCTGGCAGAGTGAATGGGCACCTGGCTGATATAACAAGCCATATAAGAAATCCATTTTCCTCTACTTTTCACCATCTTTTCTTTCTCTTCTTTCTTTTGTGTTTCCCTTATTAGTCAGTTTTTTGAGGGCAGACAGTTTATCCCATCAAGCTACCCTGAGAGGAGGGACTGGGCTGTCTGAACCTCTACCAGTTTCCTACTGACAAGCATCTATTCAAATCCTTCTCCAGTTTCAACCAAGAGAGGCATACAGATCCCAGAGATAATGAAAGTCTTTTAGATCTAATGAAAATAGGTAGGTGGAGAGAGGAGAGAGGACTCTCTCAGCACCCCCACTGCGAGGGACTGCAGTGTGAGCTAAAATACCAAGTACCAGAAAATCTTCATGGGAGAAATCCCATAACTACCACAGGCCATAGGAAACACATTTAATCTGCCTCCACACTCAGAAGGGCGCTTGCAGCTGGACATGGAGCAGAAGTCAGCAGGCGATGGAGGCAGGCACAGCCCATAACAGCTGGATCAGAGGCAGGTCTCCATTTCCACAGCCTCTCTGCAGACAGCAGGCGTGGCTTCTGGCAGCAGATGCACCATTGCATCCAGTCTACCATGTGGATTCCCTGTCTGGCATCACTGGCCAGCGCTGAAGTGTGCACTCATGTCTGGGACTGGCAAAAGTGTTTAAAAGGCTTTAAACACTCTCACATCTCTCACAAAGGAAAGAGCATTCTCATTCCTCTTTATATCTGTCCCAAGGAGATTGTATCCTCTATGCTAACAGTGCTGGGCCAGCTCCGTAATGAAGCCACACTGTGCCGCTAATGCTCCTGCATCCTCTAGGCACAGCGAGGCCAATGAGCCTGCTCTCTGTGCAAGTCTTCCCACACCCTCTCTGCGAGGTCACAGCCTGACTCCACTGCTGACTTTGCTGGCACATGAGTGCCCAACAGTTCCTTAAGAAGCTGCTGAACAATATGAACCAGGCTTAATGATGGATGTGACTCTTGCATGTTCCCTGCAGATTTTCTGTACTCTGCTTGGGAGATCCCATTTCCCCTCTGAAGGAAGCAGGTGGCAAATGGAAGGGCATTATCCCTCCTATTTGCACTGAAACTTAGGCAGAGGCAGCACATAAAAAATGGAAGGAGCCCTATACCTTCCTCTTTTAAAAACAGAAGGGCTAGGATGCTTTCCAAGCCTAGAGACAAACTTAAGGCCAAGGCTGACATTTCAGGGATCATTGCCAGTTAACTTAGTGAATAAAATTCTCTTCTCCAGCCATGCTCTGTGCATGCTGGAGAGGAGCTGGATTGTTTTCCTGCCCCAATTCTGGATAATAATTTTTGCTGCATTCACTAGGAGACATCTGTCTGTTTTCATGCCTGTAGTGTAAGCTGGTGTTGAAGTTGCATCTGCTAAGGAGCTTCTCAGCTCCCTATCCTGGGGGCTATTTCAGGGCAAAAGCATGCATTAACAGCTTACTCTGAAGCACATACTTAAGAAAAGCATGAGCAAAAAACATCAGGCTCAAGCTCCGCATATAAGTCTGCAGCCATGCCTGGAGAGATGGCAAGGGAGCAGTGCTTGAGAGCAGGGTGGCCAGGATGCACGGGCTCTCCAGGACCATGTATCTGCCATGGCCTTGGCAGCAGGACTTGCTCCCAGAGCACACAATGCAACCAAAACCTCCAGCATGCGCAGTGCCCCCACACAGCCACTGCTCCCAAAGGCAGCCAGGCTCTCATGGCAGCTCTGCCCACCTGCTTGCTGGCCCCTGGGGGACACACACAGCTTCAAACCCTCGCAGTCCTGCAGACCTGAATTCACATCACATCCACCCTCCTCTCACTGCTGCCAAGGCCCAAGCAGGGCTCCCCTGCCTCGCAAAGGGATGTTCCACCAACCACAACTTAAAGATGCTGAATAAAATAGCAGTAAGTTCCAAAACCCACTATAAAAAGAGAAAGGGGGAAAGAAAGGGCTGGATATGGTGTGTTTCAGGGTGAATGAATGACTGGAAACAAACCCCAGATCCTTGAAAGCTCAGAGAAAACAGGAACAAAAAGTGGAAGAAAACCACATAAGCAGGGGGGTGGCAGTGAGGAGAGGGGTTCTTGGTATTGATGTTTGAAACGGTCTC
Organism: Pardalotus punctatus; assembly: GCA_013400915.1. NCBI lineage: Eukaryota > Metazoa > Chordata > Aves > Passeriformes > Pardalotidae > Pardalotus > Pardalotus punctatus. Next base: position 89,797 of record VZTX01007136.1, on the reverse strand, counting down.
TTTAAAATGGAAGATAATGACACCAAAAATTATTCTGAGCTTTTCAAAGGCATAAATGACCAAGCTGCCTCCTGACTCCTGAATTACATTATCCAGAAAGAACTTAATAGCATGTTATTATCGCTTCTCCTCACTGACAGGATTTCGGCACTGAAAAGACAAACAAGAAGTGCATTCATAATCACAACTGCATTCACCTCTGCGACACACTGGTCACAGCTAATTTCAGGTAAGTGTCTCAGCAGCCAGCTGGCAAGCTCAGCAGTGAGGTAATTGCCTTTGTCACTACCTGAGTGGGAGCAGCTGGGCGTCCCCAGTGGCAGCCAGTGCCAAAACCCTGCTGTATGGGGAAGAGGGGCATGTCCTGGACTGGCTGATGGCAGCTGGTGGGTACTTACCTCTGTGAGGCTGGCTCCAGTGGGTCACGGCATTTCCCATCCTGGCACATATCTGTGAGGGGCCCGAGGCTGTGCAGATGGTAGGGGAGTCCCTATGTGTGCGGCAGCTGTGGCTTTGCTGGCCTGATGGGAGCTTGTAAGAATAGAAGCAAGACAAGAAAGGGGGATATAGGGATGTGTGAGGAGTGGGAAGTGTGAGTTAACAGCATGAGCTGAGCTGTCCAGCTGTCCCCAACCCTTGGCATTTGTTACACAGTTTTCATGACCAGCAGCCCTGGAGGAGACAAAGATGTTGCTGATTTCCAGAGCTGGGCAGTTTGGCCAGCCTCTTTCCCAGCTCCCCTACCTCTGCCACATTATCCCCATGCCTCAATTAAGAAGTCAGAAGGCAACTTGGTCATATTGTGCCCCTGCCAACACTCATGCCATGGCAATGTCCTGGTGGAAGCTGGTAATCATCCTGGTCTAAGTTGGGGGTGACCCTAGTGTCACACAATGCCATTGTGCCACTGTCTGAGTGGTACCACAAGAGAGCAGTTTGCTTTGGGCTATTCCTAAGGCTTTTGTTCACATCTTCCTTGTTCTCTACCAAGAGGTGCCACTGCAGCACAAACCACCTCTCTCCCAAGGGGTGCTCCATCTTCTCCTGAAACGTCCCCCAATGGCCACGGATGGGGCTGGCTGCAGCTGTGGCAAGACAGCATGGGAGCCCAGCCCAGAGGGAAAGCAACAGGGAAGGGGAAGAGGCAGAGAGCTGTATCTTGGGCTCTGGTGAGCTGCCAATGCCACAGGATGCATTTGCATGAACATAGATCATGACCCAGCCCAGGAGGATCCCTGAGCAGAAGACCATCCCTGCTATGGTGCTGATGGGACAAGGCCAAGCTAAACACCAGGGGCAGCCTTCACGCAACACTCTGTGTCCTTCCCATGATTTATGTCTCAGGTTTAAGAGCATTTCATTTCAGCAGCCATGCTCTGACATCTGCAGGCCCCTGAGCAAGTGACGAAGGTAATTGCCAATGGTAACAGCCAGCTCTGTGCTCTGCTGCCTGCCCGCTATACATGTTGTGATTTTTTTCCCCCATAGCACAGTATGGCAAATAAATAATCCTTCCCCACTCCCAGCAAAAGACAGGCTGTAGAGAAAGCTTATGCAGTGCACCCAGAGCCAACCATGTCAGCAGGGTGGGACTCCCTAGTCCAGACTTGGCAGAAGGCTCCAGGGTAGGGGCCATAGGAGCACCTGCTCCCATAGCAAAATTTGGGTGCTGCCAGGGACAGTGCACATGGCAGAGGAGCACCCAAGCAGCTTTGAAACTCCGTACCCTCCCACGGAGACTCCTACAGGATCCCTTTCTTGTGCAGCTGCTGCTTGGCAGCAACCAAAGGAAACCATGGGAAGAAGACCTCAGACACAGCTCCCTTGAGTAAGACCATGGAGCAGTCACTAAAATGAAGGAGTTCCATTAACCACATAACCTGGGCAGGATGAAGACTGAAGAGCAAACTGCAGGCCAGTGAGGACTGTAAGAGCAACTTTACACAGCCTGCGCAGCTCTGTATCACATTCCCTGGCTTCAGAAACTCTCCTTCCCTGGGAACGCAATTGAACATCCAAGTATGGTTTCTCCAGAGCAAGACTCTTCTCCCACAAAACTGATTGTTCAGCCTGTCATGCGAAGTTACCAGTGGTACCAGACTTAACTGACTCCCACACCACATCAGTCTGCTTTCTTCCCTTTGTCTTCCTCTGGTGCTCTCTCCAGTTCACACCAACATGTTTTAGGCCCATCGATACCCCAAAGTAAATCCTCAGGCTGCATCATCTCAATGCTCAGGTCTCCAAACCAGCTGTTGCGGAACAGTTATTTGCCTGCTGACCTTTTGCACCCAGAGACTACAGTGACAGACTAGTTTATCTGATGACGCAGAGAAGCAACTGCAGTCCCAGCGCACACTGGGTGCAGTGCAGGCAGCCATGGGACTCACTGCCCTGTGATGTATGCATCTTATATTGCCAAGTTTTCCTTTCAGCCTTATCGGCATGATGGATAGTTTAGCCTTGGTGAAGTACAAGACAGCAATAATAATGTCCATGATTTTTTTTTTCACTTTTTCTTTAAAAGTAAGATGGTATTACCAGGCTTCATGCATGCCATTTTGTTTATTAGCTATCACTTAGTAACCTCTTCCATCTTTGCTTTATTAAAGCTAGATTTAGATCAGCACTATTTAGGCTGAGGGCTGAGAGGAGAGCAAGGGCTCACAGGGCAGCCACCCTGCAGAGATGCTTGTGTACATCAACGCTGAGCCTGAAGCTGCAAGCCTGCAAACCACCAGCAACTAATGTGCATTTTACATGCAGACTTGTCCTGTCAGGTCAGACCCAAGTCTCGTAACCTTCTTAGCAGAGCTTCAGTTACAGGAAGAGACTTTATGAGTGTTTTTTATGCTTGTATGTATCAGAGTATGGAAAAGTAGCCTCAGCAAAAAATACTCTGAATCAAATTAAAATAAAAACAAATTAAAACAAAATAAAATATAGTAAAATGCCAAGGCTCCTCCCTACTCCACTGCTCAAGCAGTCTAGGTGAACAGTCCTTATCAGACCACCAGAAGTCACGAGTACCTGGCTATAGCAAGCAGCTCAAGGGGGAAGCTGTACATCCTGAATTCTGACACCGTGGCTGATCTGGAGTGACACGGAGGATGGCAAGCAGAATGATGCTCTCTGGGTCACACAAGTCAACCTGAAAAGGTTGTTACCATTTGGCAAGGTCACCATGAGCTGCACAGGGTCACCAGGAGGTGCTTGGGTAAGTGTGCGGTCAACATCCTGCTCAGGGCTTCCTCAGGCACTGCTACAGATGGACACACAGTCATGTTCCCTGCAGGGGTGAGAGGTGCTGATCACTATCCCGGACAGGCATAGCTCCAACTACCCTGTGTGTGCCAAATGCCCTGTCAGGGAAACTTGGAACAGCCTCAATGGGGCCTGATAACCATCACACAGAGATCACTGAGCATCCCTCCAGCCCATTCACGAAGCCTTCAGCTGGATGTGCATACAATTTACTCCCAGTTTAAAACCTGTTTAAAGCCTGCATTCGCCACAACAGGACTTTGGGAAGGCACCCATTGTGTCTTCTCCAGAAGGCACTGCAATGTGTAGGTTTTGCCCAAGAAGGGCTCAAGAGGTAGCTGGCTGGTAAAAACTGCAAGGCAAGCTACCTGGGCTGGCATTTGCCAGCACAGGCAGGCTCACACACAGCTCCACTAGCAAACTAAACAAAAACTGTTGGTAAGACCTGGCCTGGGCTTCAAAGCAGACAAGACCTAGTCAGGGATGTTATCTTATGTCTGAGCAGACAGTGACACAGAAGGAGAGCTGGAAAAGGTGAAAGCCAGACCCAACCTCAACCCACAGCACTGACTCAACGGCGATGTAAGTCAGCTTGCCGCCTGCTCCATGCCATGGCTGCATGGCTTCACAAACAGGTTGGCTGGGAGGGACCGCTGGGTGTCTGACTCCTCTCCTGCTCTGAGGGAGACTCTTGCCAGCAGACCAGCTGAGCCACTCTGCTAGCCAGCCAGGATGAAGATCCTCTCTGGGTGACATGTCCTAGCTTTGCACCACCCTCCTGGTGAAGTTCATTCCTAACTTTCCAAACTGTGACTTGTGGCCATTAGCCCTTGTTTAGTCATCTGGCACTGCCAGAAGGAGATTGCCTCTAATCACCTTTCAGAGCCTCCAGCCATTATCAGCTCATCCATTTGCTTCTTCCTTGCAGGACTAAACAAGTCTATCTCCCTTAAAGGCTATAGGAACAGGTCTTGACCATATTGTGTGCCCTCCACCAGACCCAATACAATTTTCCAACATCCATCTTCAAGCACGAGAACCAAAAGAGGACATAGTTTCAGGTGTGGACTAAGCAGCACCAAGCAGAGCAGGAGAACAAGTAGCCCTGGACATGATTTTGACTGCAAGTTTGTGTTTACCCGGGGTCCCCCATAACCCTGTCCTGCAGGGCTGCTAGTCCACTAGTAGGTTTTCCTAGTCCTAGTGACACCTCATAGAGTAAGATGCGAGGTGATGTCACCATCACCTGTATGATTTGTAGAAAGGATAATGCTTCTCAGGCAGATAATTAATTAATTAAATGCCAGTCTCTAATTGTCCAGCTCTTTTACTGTCCTGGCCAGCACCTGAGAAGATGCTGGAAGAAGGAGGATGATCCACACCCCACAGGCACCTCAGTGGGTCTGACAGAAAGACAGCTCTTCCCTTTCCCTTCACTGCAATGTTCCTGTAGGAAACAAGACTTCATCTCAACTTGCAGGCAGGAGATGGCTCTTTGGTGCAGAGAGCAGTCCTTCTGCTCCTTTGCAGAGGACACCAAAATTGAAGTCATGAGCAATCCCAAAGGCTTCAACTGCTTCTTCCCTACTGTGAGGAGCCATTTTTAGATCTGCATTGTCTCATTACTGGTTGTCCGAGGCGTGTGGGGGGAAGGGGTGCACACATGAAAGGAGGCAGCCAGAAGATGGGGGGAAGCCTTGTCTCTGGGGTAACCGCCTGACAACAATTCGCAGAAGACACTGTACACCCCGAGACGCTTCTCCTAGCAGAGGGCCCAGGGTCTCTGGGCTGGACCAACGGCCTCCTGTCAGCAGTCCGACTTGGGGAGGGGCCAGGCGGCATTAAACGGCGTCACAAACTTCGGGCTCGCCCGCCGGCTTCCCTGGGGGGGAGGAGGCGGTCTTTAGCTTGCCCTGGCTTGGTTTTGCTTTCCTTTGTGCCCTGGCTTCAACCTGCCTCTAGCCCCTTCCCCTCGCGCCCGCCCCTCTCGCCGAGGGCTTGGCAGGACGCTGGGTGACCCAGCCCGAGGTCTGCCCGTCCCTGCCTCCGCCGCTTGCCCTCTCTGTCTCCTCTCTCTCCATCCCCCGCCCCCATTCCTTTTCCATTTTCTCTCCTTCTTTTCTGTCTTTTCCAGCCCTCTTTAGTGAGCCAGTTACTTCTGTTGTTTTTCGTTCTTAATAAACGGTTCTTGATACAAAGTCTGCCTCGGTTGACTTGTTCCTGACCATATAATTAAAGAACTCGTCGTAGTTTCCCTTAGTGGAATGCGACACCTACACACCCTGCTTCACCTTAGGGCACCTCTATTCAAGTTACTTGAGAATCAGCAGCCCAAACCAGACATGGATTTATCCTCAGGACTGGGAGCCTCTGAAGCATTCCTCCCGCCTTTCAGCTCAGCAGCACCAGCCAATTCCCCCTCCCAGTACAGCGCACAGCACCAGCCCGCACGCCCCTCTTATCTCAGCGCTGTTTGTTTGCTCTGTGCCATTTGAAAGCAGCAATACAGACTTCTTGCCATCACCCAGACAAGCACAACCCCTGGGTGAGATGGGGATGGACAGAGCTCAGGCTGTAGGGGAAAAAACCAGCCCCAGCCCCTTGCTTCTAGAGAAACCAAGGATGAAGACACACCTATCCCCTCTTTCTAGCCATTCAGGTGTTGGGGGATGAAAGGAATAAGGCACTGACTGCCTTGAGGGCTGTATCACCCCAGGCATTCCTCTCTCTGTCCCCACCTGAATGCTGGGCATCTTGGCACAGCCCACCATGTGTGACAGCTTCTTGCATGCTCCAGGACCCAGCAGGCTGCCCATACCCCTTTAGACTCAGGGTATGGGGGTGGAGGGAATAGTGCCAGGGGGATGTAGAGATGCAGGGTGGAGCTGGGGGGAAAGCCCTGCCAAGTGATGCACTGGAAGGGGGAGTCATTGTGAGGGGAATGACTTTGACGCTGGCCAAGCTGCGTGCAAGTCACAGTTAATAAGCCATATGCTGTGGGAAGCAGGGTGTGATTCATTCCAAAGCTTCTACGCTGCAACTGCACAAGGTTCTTACACCCCTGCAAGATGGCAGACAGCACCATGCAGCCCTGATCTGCAAATCTATATGCCACCCACTTGTCATCATTAGCATTCACTAGAGGGGCTAGGCAACAGCTATGCTGTTCAGCCCGGACTAATGCTCTCTCTGGCTTTCCTTCAGCTGGATGTGCAAAAGCATGTTTACTTCATACCCAAGATTCTTGAAGTTTTGCACAGCAACTTCATTTACCCTGACTGCCCCATTTTCCACCTCCAGTGGATGTAATGATGGTACATTTAAATGCTAGATGAAATGTCCACTGGTTTCCCAACACATCTGAGAGCACTGAGAGCATTAGGATTGGTGATGCCATACACCTACAACATAGTAATTCATATTACAGGAGCTGAAAGATGCTCACCAGTTTTGCACCTCTGGCCCCAGCTCTTACCCCCATGTTAATCCTGAGAGAGTTGGTGGGCTGCAAGGCCACCATTTAGTGTCTGCACCAAACTTCAGTTTGCTCACAGCTGAAACTGGGCAGACAGCAGCCCATGAGCTGCCTGCAAGCAAAGCAGTAGAGGCTGTGTTTGCTGGTTGTGGAAACACCAATAAATGCAGGTTGGAAGGAGAGGCCAAGTGCACAGAGGTGATCCAGGTTACCCATGTCTGACAACCACAAATTTGGATGAAAAGTGTCTTTTCAAAACCCTGTTAACGTATTCACCTTTGAGAGCTTTCCGCAAAAAGACAAAGCAGGAATGTTAAAGGGTCAAACTCCATGTGTTTGCTTGTTCTTTCCTAAGACAAACCTTCATTGACTGACTGTGGGAAGGGTGAGACCTGAGCACAACTGACAGAGCAGTCCCTCTGCTAGCACTGCAACACACAGCCTCCCAGCAGACACTAATGACAAAAGACAAAGCTCTGCCAAATATACCCTGTTCTCTGCCTGTGGCACACTGCCAGAAACCAGTCTGAGGGACCACTGGTTCCCTACCACTTTTAGAGTTAGGACTTTCCTCAGGTAGCAGAACTAGCAGTCGTGTGATGGGATTTTGGAATGAAAGGATATGCATGGCTGAGAGCACACTGTGAGCTTGACAGCCAATGCAAATGCCAGCTGCAGGGAGCCTCTCCACAACATGGGATCCTCTAGAAACGAGGGCCTAAACATGGAATGAGCTTTCACTCACAGATGAGAGACCCAGACAGTGCTCTGGTCAACATATCCAGCCACAAACAGGCAAAGGCATTTGCAAAGGCAGCTACAAGGTGAGGATGTGCAGTTGGTGACCATTACTAGAGGGTCTCTGGGACTTTAAACAGGCACACCAGGCCAGCTTTCTGAGAGAAGCTCTACTTGTGATGAGAACAAGTCAGGCCTACCCATGCCAGCCAGCTGTAAGTGCCTGAGCAAGGCACTGATTCAGCCAGACTGCTCACATGCGCAAAGATTAGTCAGGTACAGGCTGCAGGACCAGTATTCCATGGCCCCTGTGACTCTGTGGACTCAGGAGTCTCATCCTGCAATTACCACCACTCCATTCCCTGATGCCATCACAGAACCCAGAAGTCAAAGGAACCTCTGACTTGTCATTGCAGGGGGTGGGGACAAGCTTTGCAAGCACATTCAGTCTTACCAGGGTTTCTTTTTTGCTCTTATCAAAGATGAGAGAGCACATCACTCCTGCTGCTGCCCCTAAAGCAGGAAGGGCTCAGAGAGCTAATGCCAGGATCGGGTGATTGACTAAACAAAGAACTAAACTAAACTAAAACCCACATTCAGTAATACCCTATCCACAACTCTGCCAATCACACACCACTTCTTGGCACTTCCTGAGCCAGCCAGCTCTGCCTACACGACTGTGCATGCACACAGTCACTGTCTGCATGTCTGCAGTCCCTAACCCATCATGCCCAAGCCTACCAGCAGCCAGGTACCTTTTCTGGATTACATTCCTTCCCTCTTCCACACAGCCAGCAAGATGATTGGTTCCCCAGGGACTCACACACACACACACACACACACACACACACACACACACACACACTCACCTGCACTTTGTCCCCTGCTTCCCTTCCCAAGTAAATGAACTCACTTCAAGGTGGGGTCTCGCACCTGCGCAAGTTGGGAAACTCTGCGGAAACTGGGATAGTGAATGGCCTTCTTGTGCCTTGCTCTCAGACACAGCTTGGTGCCTGAGTAACCCTCAGCTTAGCAAGCTTTCTGACAGTAGAGGGACATTCCCATCCTGGCCTTCAGGTCCCCTTTCAAAAAGACAGTTTATGAGAAAAGCTGAGATGATGTGAACAGTCACCTCCATCCGCCCTTCCTGGCTATAGGAATTCTTACAAGCAGCAGAGATGTCTCCCAGTATCTCAAATATGTCTCACATAAAGCAGGCTTCTAGGTGAGACTTCCTGGTTGCTGTCCCACAACTGCAGAGTCAGAGCCATCACACCTGTCACTTGCAACACTAAGCAAATGGCAGGTTTTTGTCTGAGGCAGGAGCAGTAAAACGTCACAGGCAGTGATGAGGTGAAATGCTCAGTGTGGCACGGGGATAGTGATGTCTCACAGATGTGTTACAGCACACTCCTACAGGCAGGGAGGAGGCAGGCTCAGCATGGATTTGGGTGGAAGGGTGTGAGGTGTCCTGCCAGCAGAAAGATTCCTGCTCCTCCATTCCATCCCAACACAGACAGACATTGGACACAGTACTGGAGGACTCAGATGTGGTACAAACCTCTTGGATAGTGGAAAAGACCAAGTGGACATTTTGCTTACAAGGAGTTGCCAGCACTGCCTGGCATCACTCACTCAGTGGAGAAATGGAAACAGGACTTAGGTTAGAGACCCAAACATAACCCTAGTGCACAGCCAGGCATCCTCCCAAAAAGGTCTTCAATACAACACATTTATTTTGTTGTGTGGAAGTATTGTACAGTGCACATACATTACCAGCAGTTTCAGAGCCCTGAGTTGTCATTCCTACTGCCTTCGCTGAATTTCAGAAGAGGGGCAAGATCACTGTCCCCTTGTCCTATTTCACCTGCAAGAAAACAGGCCAGGAGAAGTCCAAAAACAGAGGCACTTGCTGACAGGACTGGAGATAACCTTAGAATGTCAGACTCCCAGTCCACCACTCTCACCATTTGAGTCCTCCTTCCCTGGTGCTGGAAGAGAAAACTCTAGTGAAAGCTTTCCACAAGGTCTCATTCCTCTGAGAAACCTTCTGCACACCTGAAATCAGACTAAGGAGATTGCACAAACTAATACAAACCCTACTGCAGTTTAAAGGGACTTACCACCTCTCTCTGAGGATCTGAGAAATGTTTTGGGGTATTCTAGGTAGGGTTGGGATTCTCTTAAATTCTCTGTGATTGTTTAAGAAAGAGTCAAAGAGGCATTTGCTTCCAGTGCAATCCCATTAGAATCTGAGTGGAACTTAACCTGCACAAACAAGGAAAGAAAGTATCCTGTCTTTCCTGACACAAGGTATCACACACCCACTTTTCCTAAACCACGAAACAGTAGGGCTCTGGTACCAACTCAACCTCCCCGTGCCACAGAGGAAGCTAATGCTGCAAAAGACAAGGACAGTGCAGTGTGTAATGTGGAATAAGACCCAAAAATAGACAGAAACAGTCAGAAAGGCAAATGTGCCATGGAGAGCAGAAGGGAGGGGAGGAGCACCCGGGCCTCTCCCACCAGTTCATGTCAGTACGTGAAATGGTGCATCCGTCTCAGGAGAGCAATGACCCAGTTCCCCAGCTGGGACCCCTTCAGCCACAGAAAGAGTTCATACAAGTTGATCTGCCACAGGCTTAGGGCTTCCGTGAGAGAGATCTGGGCCCTCCTGTAAAGGGAGTGACTCTTGCTCCTCTGGTACCTAGAATGAGAGAAACAGCTGCATTAGACCCAGCAGGAAACAGTTCAGAAGGAGGCCTGTCCTACATCTTCAGTATAACTGGCCGTCCCCAGGGATGGGCAACATGCCACATGTGGAGAATCCCCAGGAAGCAGGGATTTTCTCTAAGCAGTGCTTCTGAGGAGCTTGGGACTGCCTTTCTTAGAATCAATCTGGAAGAAGAGACAGCCTGCTCCCTTGTGAATTCAGTTCTCTTCCCACTGTGTGTAGTGATCCTGGGTTATGGCATCCCTCTGCTTCTGCACCCAGCTTCACTTCAGCTCACAGGGACAGGTGCACACATCTATTGCTTTTCCTGGTAGCACACTTGTAAGAGTCCAGCAATCCTGACACACAGATTCCAGGAAAAGCATTTCTTCATCTTTCTTTAGCAGGGGCTAGCTGGGATTCATAGGTCCTTCATCAGCCCAAGAAATAACTGTTATTTCATCTGCAAGGAGGAGGAATCTGAGGCAGAAGTGCATTGACTCATAAGACTCACAGATGGAAATCACTTGCACAACTCCTCTTCCTGGCTTCTAAACATCAGCCTGATCTTCACTCAGCCTCAATTAGGCTGCAGTAGACTTGCAGATCTATCCTAGCCACAAATACTGCCCAGTGGTGATGCCTGTGATGGGCAGGAAGCCCCTTCCCTTCCTCTAGGGGAACAAATCCTAAGCCCTTAACCTAAGGTCTCAAACTCTATCCTTGTCCCCAGCCCCAGGATGACAAAATTTGTCCTCTAGAGAGGCTGATGGATGTGAGAACGGCATAGACAGAGGCTGAGACGTGTAACTGAGCAGGGGTAGGACACAGCAAGGGGGAGAGATCCACAGCTAAAAGCAAGACTTCAAGAAGTCGTCAGAGACTTGTCAGGCCCCCTGAGTGGGGGTCTCTGATAAGCCTCAAGGGCCTTCACTAGCCTGGAACCTCCCCCAGCCCTCTGCTCATAGGCCCAGGAACTTCAGTTAATCTCAGACCAGCACCTTCACTTCCTGCCTGAGTTACACTGGAACAGTAATGGCCCCCAGCTCATGGCCTGCTGTGAAGCCCCATGGCCTGGACCTCAACTCACATATTGACCTCTTTACTTGACCTCAGCCCTGTCTTGTCACCATGGACCTACTTGACAACCACCAGATGTAATCTACAGATTGACTTTCTGGTTTGTTCTTAGATCTGCCCCATCACCAGGACGCTACCTTATCATGTGGATTTTTGATTTGACCTGACCACCATCTCAGGGTCTGTTCTGCTCATCTTGCTCAGCAGCAGTGGGACTGACCCCTGACTGTCCTGCTGTACCTGGGATCTCCCTCATCTCTTGGACCACAGGGACAGTCAGCTCCTGCTGCTATCTGGCCTCTGGTGCCTGGATAAGAGACTCACGTGGAAACGGCTCTGATGCAGCAGCGAGACATGTTGAGGAAGGAGCTGGCACTGGCCCGTGTGTGCAGGGCTGACTCAATCCCCCTTAACAAGTCATTGGTCTTCAGCAGAAGCAGCATCTGGCGGGGGACATTGTTGAGGAGCTGGGTGATCTGGGGCAAGTAAGCAGCAGCATTGGACCGGATCTCCATGTCCTGTGGCCAGCCAGGTCATGTCAGGGAGAAAGGAGAGAGAAGGTGAGAGTGCATGGGAAATCCAGGTCCAGATGCAGCTGAGATTTGCCAGGAAGAGACAGTGTTTTTACAGACCAGGACACTAGGCCAGAAATTAAAGACTAAAAGTCCTGCTTTCCAGCAGACACTGGGCACAGCACTCACAGCACAGATCACTCTTGCCATCTCCCATCTGCCCCTCAGTGAGAAATGGACCTATCCCCTCACTGGCAGGATTAATAACCTCACTGGAGAACAGCCACTCACTGATATCTCGGTTCTTGGTCCTAGGCAGCCTGCAGCAACCAGATCTTGTTACTGCCCTTGAAGCCTCTTGACTGAGTCTCACCACACCAGCCTCAAAACGGGCAGAGCTGCAGGTAGCAGGATTGCTCAGGAAGGTGGAGGCATGCTGCAAAGACAACCAGGCTGCTTGCTTTTTGCTGTCCCATGCAACTGATGGCTCTATGCTATACTGATGAAGCTGTTTCCAAGCCCTAGTTTAGTCCTCTGTCCTCAAAATAATTCAGCAGAGGTGAGAAGGCACTATGCAGTTAAGCATCATGTTAACCCAAAAGACCAAAAACTATCATCTGTCAGATCTAGACCTATATCCTGTATGACAGCAGCCAGCAGCAGATAATTAAGGAAAGAGTGTAAGTCCAAGGCAATCCTTCATGTTCTCTGGTTCTCCAGATTCCAGTAAACACACTGCCCACTGAAAGAACTCAGTGTAACTTACAGGCTACAGCCTGAGCCACTTAAGATGAGCTCCTCTCCAAACACAAGCCACCAGAGCATGTAAGACAGCCAGCTCTGCCTTTTCTGACTGTTTTTAGTTCTGAGAGTTCCCTCACCATCCCAGTAAATGTAGCATGGTGTAGTTGGGAGCTGATCATATATGCATACCATGTTCCTACCACTTCCTACAGAGGCCATGACATGAATCATGACATGAAATCCAAAGACAAGTCCCTGGAACATCTGAAATCTCCAAAATCCAGGAGCACACATGCAGGGGGCAGTAAATACCTTCCTACAGGAAGGAGGCTCCTTTGTGGAAAATGACAGCTCTAAAAGCTTTCTTTCCTCTGGAATGAGGGATGGCCTATATTTCATTATGGGATCTCACATTCACTCTTTGTGAACTTCAAACTTATTATAAAGGAATAGACCTGAACAAACTGAGTGTGCAACTCATGATGGTCAGAGCTGTATACAGCTTACATACCACCATGGTTGCTTTGCTGCTGACAAACAAATCTTTGTGTCTTCCTGCCTCCATCACTGACCAGATACACAAGGCTTCAGCAAGAAGATGCTTAGCTCTCCCTAAATGTTAAATGCTTTGTTCCATTATTTGTTGGCAGAAAATTCCTCCCAGATTTTCTCTTCTCCCTTTTCCTACCCAGCATCACTGCAAAGCCTACATTATTTTCCACACATAGGTTTTCTTTTCTATTTCTTTTCTTTTTATTTTTAGCTCCAGCTGCTTGTCCACATCACAAAAGAACCACATGATCTGTCATGAGAACTGTCATTTTCTGTCAAGGGCAAAGCCTGTGTGCAGAGGAAGAAATGAGCTATGCCACAGGACCTGAGAAAAGCCCCTTGGCTGCAGCTGCTGAGGCTGCTGCAGGATGCAGCAAAACACATCATAAAATCAGATGAGATGAGGCTATCAGCCACCCTGAGAGATCAGCTGCCTGGCCCTGGCTTAAGGCAGGAACAACTACACCTATGGCAATCCTTTTACATTTGCCCAGCCTGCACCTAAAACTCTCCAATAACATGACTTGAAAGACCATCTGCATTAGTATTTCACTGCTTTGCCACTAGATCTGGCTTTTCTCATGTTTAGCTGAATTTAAACCCACGACTGCTTGTCCTGCTTGCAGCACTCTTTAAGAAATTTGAAAATCACTGCTACAACTTTTCTTGAGCTGTCTTTTCTCTATTTTTTTCTGACCTAACTTGCTCAGACTTACCTCATGGGTTCCATCTGCTTGGCCACTAGTCCTTGTAGATTCCTACTGGACTTGCCCCAGGTTCATCAAACCTTTCTTAAGATGCAGTGTCCCAGACTGGGAGCAGCACTACAGATAAGCTTTTGTTTCACGTACGATGCTTCCTTGTATCACAGGCTACTGTCATGCTGATACATCCTCAGGCACACTCTCTGGAGCTCTGTGCTGATGGTACCTGCCTACACAGCGCTCAGCTCTTGCTGCTGATAAAATCTTTCAAATTCACCTCTAAAATAAGGGCAAGCAGCAGCTCATTTCCTAATGCCACAGCAAATCTGCTCAGCTCCCCATTATCTGCTGCAGGATTATCTAGTTTCAGCATTAATTGTGTCATGTAGGCAAAGACAACAGAGCTGGTTCCATACACGCAATTCAACTCAATGACAAAGTTCATTAGCACACACAATGTACCATGTGGCTGCAGCTACATCTCTGGCATGGCCTTCACAAGCAAGTTGGGAATAAACATTGCTCACTAACTCAGATTCAACACTGGCCTTGTAGTATTGGAGTCAGTGCTGTGCCAATTTGCTTTGTTGCCTCTGAATTTTTTTCTGGAGCTACCAGCTCCAGAACTCACCAGATCAAGCATGGATCTGTTAGACAGTCATTATATTATTTCTGATGTGCAGAAAATTAACTCAGATAGAAACCAATCAAATTACTGGTTGTGTGGGGGGGTCCATTACCCAAGGTATCTGACCTACTCATTGCTATGGATAATGGCAAGCCAGTGCAGCAAATTCTGCCACATCCATCAAAATGAAGGAACTTTTAGAAGAGAATTTCATAGGACAATATTATAATGCTACTTCTTAAATGAATTTCATCCTCTCTGCTACAAATGGGGCAGATAAAAGCAAATCATAGGATATAACACACTTCCACTTACAGACATTTGTCCATTGGCTGAAATCACGTTACTGTATGTTCCTCTCTAGAAACAGCACAGTTGACAGGCTGCTATTATTCTTAACGTGGGGTGGGTGCGTGTGTGTGGGGGGGTGTGTGTGTGTGTCAGGTGTGCAAGGAAGCATGAGAAGGATCCCTGCACATGTGGATATGAAAGGGTGGAGAATGTAAGTGGCAATTTCCCAGATTTGTAGTGATTGAGTTGACAGGATCTGCAGTTAAGCAACCTTGACTCCAAGTTAACAGGGTTTCTGATTGGGAGGTAATTTCCAGGGATTTTTAGGAGTTTATATCAGTGCCAATAGTCATTTACATGAATAGTGATAATGCATTATCCTTCTCATGTCTTCCCACTAAGCCTTTATGTCTCCTCTACCTTATCTTAGCCTCCTTGACGGTTTCCTGTACAGCTGCATTCAACATTTTTTTAAGAAAAGGACAATCTACAAATGTTTCCTCAGCCATCAATGGTGAACACTTAGGGTATTAAAATACTATACAAAATGTAAGCAGCCCATGACAACTGAATCTGGGAAATTAAATTCAGTCACTATAAAACGCATTGCAGAAGCAGTCCTGGTGTCTTCTAGCTCAGCTATCAATGCAGAAATTGCCTCAGAGCTGCCAGGGGTTGCCCAGCACTGCTGCAATATCAGTCATGCAAGTGATTTCAACAGAGAAAGGTACCTGAGGAGAAAGAAGGACACACATTAGGGAAGCATACCCAAGACCCACCTCACTGGCGGAGATTGGTGACTGGTCAATGCCCCTGTTGACAGACTCCCAAGATCTGGCAGTCAGCATGCAGGCAAAGAGAGGATACAAATCCCCGGCCCCAAGCCGCCGGCTGTACTTCTGCACCCTCTTCATATCAGCCTTGATGAGGGCCTGCCAAAGGCGGCAGTAGTCCATGCGGAATGACTCACTCAGCACCTAGGAAAGGAGACATGGTCCCCTGAAGCCCACAGACGACATGAAACAGGGAAGAGTCTCACGCCTCGTACCTGTGCCCTATCCTCCATTTCAGAATCAAAAAATATCACTGGAGAGTTACAGAAGTAATAGGAAAAATGTATTCATATGTGTTTAGAGGGGCAAGGCTGCAGCTGAGTGTGCTCTTTCAGCCTGATGCCCAAAGGCAGCCTCACAAGGCCCTGGAAGCCCCTCATAGCTACATACCTGGTAGAGCCCGTGATCCAGGAGGATAATGTGAGCCTTGCCAGAGGCTGGACATTTCTTCACTAGCACGTTGCCTGGGTGTGGGTCACAGTGCACAAAGCCATTCACAAAGATCATTTCGCTGTAGAGCTTACCCAAGTTGCGAGAGATCTGTGAGGAGACAGGAGATGGTCACACACTGCCACCCACAGCAGGGCGCCTGCCAGGAGGGGAGACAGCCTCCATGTGACAACCCCAGGGGGAGCAAGGGTCTGTACATGCTGATGTCCCCATGCAGCTCCTCACACTGATGGAGGCACAGGGTAGCTGCTGGCATCTACAGGTAGCAGGGTGGTCCGGGGCATTCAGGGAAGGATCTATGCAGGGAGCACCACGAAGGTGTTTGTGGAATCAGGAGTTATTTAAGGACACTCGTCTAGCATAAAAAAGAGATACTACCCATGGGTAGGAATGGGGTTTCTGCTAATGAGGAGGAAAGTGGGGCAGCAGATAGTGGTGGGCATGCATTTGCAGGGAAGGCATGGAAATTGCTGCTGGGGTCGGGGAGACTGCTTGGAGGAATACTCAGGTGTTTCCATCCATGGATGACAGCAGGACACAGTGGACAAAGGGTGGGGGGAGACTCAGCCTGTCAGTCTGCTCACCAGAATGAACATCGGTTCCCTCTCCACACCCTCCCTCACACTGTCCCCCACTTTCCCTCTTCCTTTCCTCAAACCCAGGCTAATCTGATTTGCAATGTCTGCAAAGACGAAGAAGCACAGAAAAGCTGTTTAAATCATCCTGTCACTGCTGTGTCCCTCCATGCTACTGATCCTTATCACCAGGAGATGTTATTAAAGTTAAAAACCTCCTAGGAGCAAGCAAACATCCCCAGGGCACGGGATCAATCCCCCGCCATGCACCAACACAACAGTCTAGCCCCACCATCCCACCACCAGCCCTCCCTGCCATCCCACAGAGGTACAGTGTTCCACAGCAGAGTGCTGAACTAGCAATTAAAAGACAATTGTTATAAATTATTCCAAGCATGTCTCCAGACACACTGTGTAAGCAGCAAACTGGCTGCTGTCCCCATAAGCAGAGGTGCTAGAAGAGGTAAGAGGGATAGTAACAACAGAAAACCAGACAGGAAAGGGCTTGCTTCATGCACTTCTGAAACACGGCCACCTCTGAGAAGAGCATTCACTATGAACAGTGGACAGGTAACTAAAAATTAGGAGAAAGAACAGGAACTCTTCCTGCAGCACACCAATAGGGACAGCAGTAGGATCAGGTCCCACCTGTCCTCTGTCCCTCAAGTGCAACCTGGAACCACTGCTGAATCGTGGTGAATGCTGGCCCCACAATGAAACACCCACAGAGATGGCACAGCACAGCCCTGTAATCTCCTGTAGTACAGCTTCCCTAACACCATGCAGGTGTTATTTTAAGTACAGACTGAGGGGAGTGATGTTTCCCTTCTGAATCACCAGCAGAGATCACCGGAGCCATGAAGTGACCCTTACAAGTCTCCTCAATAGGCAAGCTCTAAAATTAGATAGGACCAAAATACCAGGTGCTGTGATCTCCTAGAAGAGCTGAATAGCACTTGCTGACAGTCCAAGGACATGTCAAATAGTCTGTTTTAAGCCCATAACATCACTCATTCACACAGGCTCCCAGGGACCCATACACCAGAAGGAATGGACCCAGACATCATTACTGATAACAGCATCAACCTTGACACTGATGCACACACCAGACTACCCATGACTTTGCCCTCCCTGTCTCAGCTGTTTGTCTTCCAGGGGCATGGAAGAGCACATAACTATTGAAGATGAGGACTTGGGGACAATCTGGAGCCCAACACGATGCCTCCTACCCATTAAACACAAGTCCAGACAAGGGCTGGCAGTTCCGCAAACCTGTTGATTGGTCATGGCTGAAGGGGTTGTACAACCTCCATCCTGAGGTTTTAAAGACCTGACTGGCTAACACCCTGAGTAAGCTGGTCTGACCTCATAACTGACCCTGCCTTAGAAGGAGATTTGATAAAAGACTTCCCGAGGTTCCCTTCCAAACCCAAATAGCCTAGGATCCTACAAAAATGCCTCTCACCAGGTTATCCATGCCACCCTCATAACAGCATCTTATGATACAGCTGCAAGCTCCAGATGCAGAGAAGGCCCTCCCTCCTGAGTCACCATCAGCAGAAAAGTTACAAAACAGATCTATGGTCATAGCCTCTTGAAGCCCATGATACAATACAAAAGAGGCTCAAGATCCATCTTCTCATCTTCCCATGAGAACAAAGGGGCCATAGCCCTGTTCAGACCCACAGGCTGGGTCATGGGTAGAAGGTAATGATCACTGCAAGATCCCCATCCTCTCTCCCTTGCCTGCTGTACTTGTATTTGCCTCTTCCCCAACCTTGAGTATCTCCAGTATCTTCACTGCAACTAAATTTTATGGCTTCTTTAAAACATATGAATGTAATTCTGCATTACTTCATTAGCATACAGAAGACCTAGGTCTTAGAGTGTAGTATGTGAATAGCAACATATCATTACAATTCAGACAAAGGGAATGTACATTTCTTGAGAAAAGGTTTAGGAAACCTTTATAATACATTAATTCTCCTGTGCTGTGCCTTGTCACTTTGGGCCCTTATTCTACTCTTATTGAGAAGGCCACTGGACAAATAATATCTACAGAATTCCCTCTGGAAAAACACAGCTAGGTAAAATGAGAAAATAGACTTAGGAAAACCTCTGCTCAGAGAAGGGAGGAATTCAGCATGCATTTAGGCTGTGTAAGACCTCAGGGTGAAGGTGCATCACAAATTAGAAAAAAGGTTGCAGTGATTTACAGAAGCAAAGACCAAAGTTAACACACAGGCTTTTTGTTATGACACAGAGAGGTCATCAGTCTTTTCCCTGTTTATCATCCAACACAACAAGGTCTTTATCATTACCAGTGTCCCTCAGCATTGTTCTGCTGCACACTGTAAAAAAATAATAATCACCCGTGGAATTCTGCATTCACTTCCAGACGCCTCATTAACACAAGAGATGCAGACTACACAGGGCGAGTTCAGTGAAAGCAAATAAATGAACAGGATGCAGGAGGCATTTACTGGGGAAAAAGATTAAAAGAGCTGAAGTTGGCTAAGGAATGGCAGAGGAGGAACAGTCTACTGGTTAGGAAGTTTGAATAGCAAGGAAGCAGAAGCACTTGTAGTTCTGCATGTGCTACAAGAAATACAATTAGGCAGAAGCAGGTGTAATCATGAATGGCATAATTTAGGCGTAACACATAAGAACAAAAACTATGCTAATTATCAAGCAGGGCTTAGTTTGATACATCAGGATGACATCAGGCTCTGGGTCTGGCCAGAGGCATGTCCTTGCCTATTGCCAGAAGGTGTGTTATTGCCTAAAATAAGTTAAATTTGCCTGTCTGCTGCAGCAGAACATGATGACTACAGTCACCAAATGAGCCTGTGGCCCTATCAGTCAATACAAGTAGCAACCTGCCATTGCCAAATTATGCAACATGACCATGACACTGTGTCAGGCAAACCACATATTTTCAGCCCAATGTTTTCATTTGAAAAAAAAAAAAAAACAGAGCTGAGGAATTGCTCAGATTGCTGACAACAATCAAACAATGGAGTGACAGAGACATGTATAGCAGCCAGACCTGAGAGTAATTCTTCACCAACCTAAGCACATGAAGTGCTCTTTATGTTCTCAATCTGGTAAGGAGGCTACATGTCACAAACTATCCTATGTGAGTTACATACCAATACAGAAGAAAATAAGAATGTAGCGCAGACATTAAGGGTTGTTACTGTACAGCATCAGTCTTTCTATAAACTGGTCAAGTTCACTGTAAATATGTAAGACAGAAAGTATGACTTCGGCAGCTGTTCCAAAAATGTACCCTTTAGATGATCAGAACTTTTCCCCTAAAACCCAGCCTAACTTTAATGATGTTCAGTTTAAATCATTTCCTTAGCTAGCAAAATCCTAGAGTTTAATTAGTTTCATTCCTCTCCAGTATTTACTACTCCAATGTGTCCACCAGTCAGATGATAATCAGCAGAATAAAAAGCATAAATATGCCCCATTTCTACAGGATGATCCTTTACCTGGTGTGTCCTAGGAGTCAACCTGCCTTTTACAAAGCAGCAAAGACATGCTTACCCTGAGACTAATATCCTAAAGTTAATTCTAATACAGCACTTCCCTCTGACAGACTCCCAGTATATTTAAGAAACTCTTCTCATTAGTTTTCAAGCACATGACTTTTCACTTGACATTGCTCATTTTTATCCCCTTCTATCACTTCAGTCCTCAAGGCCAACAAGTACTATTGCTAGTCTGGTCCTCCTCTACAATGTCAGACCTCCCAGCTTGGTGTCATCAACAATCTCCTTGATACAGTTCTGTCTGTGTTGAGGTCATCACCAATTTATTAAATAAGATCTGTTTGAAAAGCAAACCTCACAAAATTCCACTATGGTAATTTCTCTCCACCACTGTCTCTATGAGTTTCTTACCTACTTTGCAATTTCCTTACTAATCCCCTCTTTTTCTAGTTAATGGAGCCATATCCAGTGTACCAAGTATTTTAACAAGTACACCTACTGCATTTCTGCCATCTAATTCAGAAGATACAAAGCTGTAGTGCATGTAGCAGCAGTGATATTTCCTCTGTACATGTACACAGCCACAATATGTTGCTGCCATCGGTTTTGAAAGCCTAGACAACCTGTCACCCTTGCCCCTGTAATGCAACTCTCTCCTTAGCAAATCAGCAGACATGCTGACAGAGCAACGTGACAGTAACAAAACTCTAGAAAGTTCATCACAAATGAGTATCTTTAAAAACACCAATAAACAAGAGTTAGCAAAAAACCTCTTAGAAAAGAAAGAATGCATGCAAATTTGAGCTTATGAGTATTCCTACACTAAAAAGCACATATATGATGCTCCTGGGTAGCTGCAATATAACAAACCAGCCTGGGTTATCTGGGGAAAGTCACTGATACTTTCCTGGACTTGAAAGCAAGCTGGAGTGGTTCTGGCTCCATGCCTCCAACTGACAAGAAGAAAAAAAGCAAAGGAAAAAATACTGTGTCATGGTCCTGTAGAGATGATCTCACTGCCTGCCCCTGATAAGTCCTAGATGAAACTGCCTGATAGGGCATCATCCCTTCCTGTCCCACCTCCATCTGTGACTGTCTCTTTAGATCAGGAGCAGATACTAGTCTCTGGCCTTAATTTGGCTGTAATATTTGCCAATTATTTTAAGAGATGGCGACACTAACTTCTATTGATCTCATTAAAAGTAAAGGTCGTTGTGCAGCTCATTTCTCAGGGCTCAATATTACCTCCTCCGGCCAAAATAATAGCATTGATTTTGGAACCTTAATCGAAGGTTAATTGGATTGAAGACTGTATTGGGTTTTTGCTTTCTTTCGTTGTTGTTATTACAGCCATTGTCTAAGGGTTTGCTTAATCCTGCTAGGGCACTTCTGCCCAATTAAACTGGTGTCAAATTAGCAAAGGGTGTGGATGGAGAGTAGTCACAATTTGAAACCTTCTCTGTCTCTGCTCTGAAATGGCTCTTGTCCATAGCAGATTAGGGTGGTCACACAAGAGATCTGATTTCACACTCTGTGATCCAGTTGTGAGGATCAACAGTGCTCTGTTAGGCAGTACTATCACTATGCACTGATCTAGCATCACGGCAAGGTGATGTCTGAACACACATGATATTATTAAGATACAGGAATAGTTTTAAGGACTCCTGGAGAGCACTCCTAGCATGCCCTATACTCTCTGTTGGGGCTCAGAAAATTATTTTCCTGCTCAATGCTCCATCTTCCATGGCATGTACGTGGGGAGAAATATTCTGACTCATCCACCCAGGGAACTGAGGGACTAACTCGGCAAGTTTGCACAGATTCTCAAAACACCACAGCTAGAGAAGACTAGTCATTTTTCTTTTAGTTGTTTCTTGTATCTCTGTCAGACCCTAAATGATCATGGGGATCATTTCCCTTGGCTTTAAATGCAGTTGTATTTCCTTGGATTTAACATAAAGCACCTTGCTGAGACTTAAGCAATTGATTGACATTGATGCTCAATATAGACTTTCAGTAAGAAACAGGTTCGTGTGTAATTTAACTCTTTTACCTGGTGTCTGCACAATTCAAAAGCTGAAAATGCGGAAGATCACTATTTTTGCTTATCAGTGCCTTGTGAATTTCACTAAGCTTCAGACAAGATGAAATGTAGGAGAATCTGCAAAGAAACCTCTCCCCAGACTAACTCAGCAAGTGCAAAGAGCAAGAATAACCATTTTCCCCAGAAACAGTGTTCTTCTCCATGCTCTGCTTCATCTAACACTTGAGAGTTATAAGCACAAATACTTGAGACATGAGAAGTTTCCACTGCTGACAAAAGGATACCTCCCTGGGAAATCCCACTTACATTTTAGTAGCTGCACGGCTGCAGCTCCTGACTCTTGGCAGAAGGGTAAATCCCACACTGAAAGCATATTTCAAGTTGCAAAGCTGTCAGCTACAGGAAGATACTGGGCTCTTTATCAAGCTAAGAGATACCGTTCCAGTGCAGAACCCATTTAGTAACAGAAAGAAACAAAAAGGCACAGTAGGATAGAGTAACAGATGGCAGTAATTGCGCACAGTAGCTCATCTTAAGTACCTTAGCTGTTTGCTTTCAATTCTCAGCTGGACAAAACATTTTCCTGACTTCTGAATCAACCATGGCTCATGAGCAAGCTCTTAGTGAGCTGAAATACATGGCATCGTTTCCTTTCCCTGACTCAAATCCAAACCAGGGTCATCATGGGCACTCTTCACTTGGCTACCTGAGCTGGCTGGTTAGTTTGGGGCAATACAGCACATGCCATGAGTGCATCTGGAAGCTCCACAGGTCCTACAGCCTGCTGATACAGCAGCCCCTGCAGAGACAGACACATAACACACAAGGAAGGACATGGAGAACCCATGTGGCAGAACAAACATAATGTTAAGATTTATATAAAAATAAGGCCTCTCTAAATGAATCAGGTATAATCAGAATGGATGCAAAAGCATTTGTGCCATTTGGGATCTTCTTTAAAAATCCATGCTCTAAGTAGTCTTGCTGTCCTTCCTTTCCTCCTGTATACAGTGTGCTACAAACTCCTCGAGAGCCTTTCAGTCTAGTTTTTCTCCTTTCCCTGCTCTACCTACTTCCAAATGTAACTTCCCAACCAAGACAGCAAATGCTCTTGTGTTTTGAAACAGGAAGAGCCCAGTTTCCAGGTGCCTCTACTTAGCCCAGTCATGGCCTGGTCTTCCCTTAAAATTCCTGCCAGCTCATTCTTGGTACCTCCCCTCTCCAGATCTCCCTTTCACTGTCAATAGTCTAGCTGCATGCTCCTCCTCAGCTACACTTGTACATGAATAAGTAACTGTTCCACAGGCAGATATTTCAGTGTTTGCACTTGTCTTTAGAAATCAAAGCCTTCTCTGATTAAATGCCATTACAATCCAGCACTTGGACGGATCCAGAGAGATTAATGTGCTTTTGGGCAGCTTTAATGATAATCCTGCTACAGACGGTATTAAGTAAATGTCAGTAACCTGGTTTGAAGGGAGCTTTCACCTCAGGGATCCTTTCCATTTAGAGGAGAGAGGCTCAGCTTGCTTTTCAAGGCTGCATTGTCACAAAAGAGAAATCCTGCTTAGTGAAGACTCCTCTTCCTCCACACAGTAAAACAAAATGGAGTATGATCATAGAGGGACTGATAAAATACATAGATTAGGGTGATTTATAGGAAGTTAATGCATCTCTTGAAAGCCAAGAGTGCTGTCATATTATAAGCCTGGTCACAGTTTGGAAACCTGGGTTGCCACCCCCTCCTCATGCTCCTTTCAGTGTCTGCTGCCTTTTCCTCATCTCCCCACCATGCCTTGCAGTCCTTTACCCAGGGCAATAACAGCAGCAGCCAATAATTAACCTAGGCAAAATTTGTCCCCATCTGCTGCACCTTGCCAGAGGAGAAGTCTGGGGTGTGCACTGCCCCCACCTTATCTTACTGTGACCATAATAACAGATCTCTTTTCCCATCACATGATTCTGACAGGCTCAGTATTCCTTCCTTTCTACCTTGCTTTATTGACAATCAGTAAAAGTTAATCATTAATTTCAGGGGATGGGGAGAGAAAAGGAAGAAAGAAAATTCAGTCCTACCACTGAGCTGAGTAACATCCTCTACCTGACAGATGGCCAGAACTCTCCGAGGCTTATACTTTCCAATACTAGAACTCTGTTGACAACTTCTTAAAAATTACTTCTTAGCTATCATTTAGAGACCAGCTCAGACTCAGGAAAATATGTGATTTTACTGCTGCATGGAACATATTGTGCCAAGTCATCATGAAACAACCTTCCCAAAGGCATGGATAAACAAAAGAATTAGCAGAAATTTTCACCCTACATTGCTCCTATCACAAGCAAAAGCCTCTGCCAAGTTAGAAAAACTGCAATTAGCTGTTTCTCTACAACTTTGCTATCTCCAGCAGTTTGAGAAAATTCAAAGAAGCAACCAAAATCCCAGGGAGCTACACTATGCTAGCTACTTCAGTCTCAGAATGGATCTGCTGGCTGAGAAAGTGATCTGTGAGGGAGCCCACCTCAAAACCTAAATGTACATGTTGCTCAGAAGTCCTCCTGTTAATGCATCAAAACAAGCCCTTCTGACTATTTCAAGACTTGAAGAATATTCACTCTTCTATCTGAGCATGTAGGCTAGATTCAGCCTCTGCCTATAGCAGAAGTACAGGATAAACTCACTCAAAGAAGCAATGCTCTCACTTTGGACGAATTGACTTGCCCAGATAAATGGAGCTGACCATGTTTTGCTACAAACAGAACTTTTCAAATCTCTCTTAACTGCAAAGTCGATGAGAAAAAAATAATCAAAAACTGAAGTTGTTTCTTTAGGGTAACAGGAACTGCCCTCATGGAATAAACCACGGGTGTCTTTAATGTAAGAGCATGGTCATCTTTCACTATGTCTCCTTGAAGATCTCTCTAGCCCTGAAGCCTACAGGAGAGTGTTCCCCAAAAGGGATTATGTAATTTTCTAAGATGCACAAGAACAAAGATCTCTCAGATTGCTGTGTTCACATCAGTGTGTGCTTCTTCTGCCCCGTCCCATCCTGGCCTGTCAGCCTCCATTTTGCACCAAGGTCAACATCAGTTCTGCATTGCCCACCACGACCAGTTCAGAGATGGCTGAGAAGCTACCTCATTGACATTGATGCCGTTCCTCTCCATATAGGCCCTGTCGTTCACCTGTCCCCCTTCCATAAACTCCATGAGAAGAATGCGCCTTGTTGAGAGCTCCCAGTAGATCCTGGGGACCTGAAACAGGAATAGATGGGTTAGGTCAAGCAAGGGCTGAGGAAAGGAAGAAGAATATATCAAACACAGCCCAGAAAAGAAGTAAAAATGAAAGCGGCTGAAGTGAGGACTTGGTTTTTTTGATGAGCACAAGGGAGGTAAATCCATCTTATCAGCCTCCTCCCCAGGACAGCAGCAATGTGTACAAGGATAACACACCGATTCAACCACAGCAGGATCTGATCTCATGCAACATTTCTGGCCACGCTCTACAAGATTTTGACCACCTCCCGTCCCCAGTGATGTCTGAGAGCTTTCTTACCTGCTCTGCAGCTCCTCTAGCTGGGCTGTTTAACTAGTACCTATTGCAAGTTTCTGAATCATCCATTCAGCTCCCTTAGACAGGAACTGCATCTTGTTTGCTATGCACAGGGTCCACTTACGCAGCTTTAAAAATTATAAGCCATCGTCATAAATTGTATCTCCGCAGTGCCCCTTGGAACACGAATGCCTTTGAGCTGACAAACCCTGCATACTTAGGCCATCTGCAATTGAACTGGGAGAAAAATCAAGTGTCACAAATAAGGGACTTGTCACAGAAACCCTGGGAGACCCTTAACTATCTTATTGTCAACGATGCAGTAATGAGTGTAAAATGCACTTTTCATTCAATCTGTGGTAGATCAAGCTGAGTGAGGTACCAGAGAAGAGGTCTGGTGTCATCCAGGGAGGCAGTGACACAAGTGGCGCTCAGGCTGGCTCCCCATTTTCCAGCCTCCCTCTCCAGACAAATTTCTTCCATGCTGAAGGCCCTATTGTCAAGAGCCATTTTGCTGAATTCCCTTTGGATATTCCTCATGTCAACTGTGCTGACCAAGCCCTCACTCTGCCCAGATCTGTTTTTGCACATGGGTGAAGCCACAAATGTACATTTTACCAAAGACATAAGGGAGCTCTGCCCATTTCCATTACTGTGTCCCAGTATAGAGACAATAATTTTGGATCATGCAAATAGTGAGCTAGCTGTGCAGTCCCCTCTCCTCACCCTCCTGACTCAGCCATGGACTCAGGACCAGCACCTTGGGGCAGGACAGGAAGAGGTAAGAGGTGTTGTCCATCAGATGACCAAAACCAGGGGATGACCAGCCAGGCCACTGTAGTTCATTCTAGCTCCTGAACAAGCAGCCTTTGTTGCTTTTAACTATTGACAATGTCCCAGTCCCCTACAAACTATCTGCTTCTGTCTTGTTCCCGTCCTAGACAGCTCACTTCCACCTTACCATGTGTGTGCCACTTTAGATCAAAGACTTCTTTGCTGAGTAATTTCAATGTCCCTCAGTCCCACTGTTCAACACTCCTGCCATGCTTTGCATGTGAACCTTTCTGAGACTTTAATGCCATAGATCCACCATGAGCAAGGGGGATTCAGATACTCACAGCCTTCCCAGCTTATCTGAATGCCCATTCTTTGCAGTTAGATTGATAAGAAAGCCTGCTAACTCCAAAACTAACAGTTCCCCATCCCATCTAGTTCACTGATCCCTTAGATCACTTCCGATGACACTCATTCTTGTCTCAGGATTTACACGGGCAAGTCAGTGGGCTTGTAAAGCACTATTCATGCTGTTGGAGGTGCCTCTCTCAATCACAGCCAAATTCTTCAGTGATTTTTTTAATTACTCACAGATGTTTGGCTGTAATGCTAGTGTGTGGAAATAATTTATCTCTGGCTTTAAAAGCTCAAACAGATTCACAGCACAAAAACAAAACCTACTTCTCAGCTTTCTAGAGTGTTTAGGAAAATTTATGATACCAGAGCCCAATTCTTCTGTTGCTTTTAGGTGATGAACACATCTCTGAATTGGCAGGTCAGACAGAAGGATCCATTATTTAGCCATCTCAAGTCATTTGTTATTGTTACACATATTGATATCATGATAGCTCCTTACCCCAGTGAGGAGGTGATTGGCCATCTCCATGGGGATTTACTTCACAGTATCCTAGTTACAGCTGCAACAGATACAACTCTCTAAGGTGCATCACTTCCAATAAGCGCCCACTCAGCAAAACCATTGGCCTTTGGCCTTCCAGAGCCCTTGGTGGCTTCTAGCTATCTGAGTCTATGGGAAGGTCACTGCTGCCGCTGGGCTCCAAAAGGACTGCTTCAAACCTGGAGCCAGACAACATGGAATTACAGCCCTTACATGGAGGAAGCAAGGAGAAATAAGTATATCAGCCTGTAAAGCCTAACAAAAACTCACCTCATTTCAGACCTCTGTCACTTCTATCTTGGGACTTCTGCATAAACAGAGGGTGAAAAGCTCATTCAGAAGAGTGAATGCAGGAAGGTCCACAGGAGGGTGCATTTTTTGCCGCCTTTTTGTGTGTGCCATGGGTACAGTCACATCAGTGACTATGACCACGACACTATGTGTGTTTCCAGAAAGCACACACTGGAGGCTTGTGCCTCTTCTATGTCATCAAAATATTTCTCAACATGTGAGTTTGAAGATCTGACCTTATGTCTTTCCACAAATAAGATGTGTACATGTCTGGTTGTACTTGAGGCATTTGTCAGTGACCTTAGTGTGTAGCAAAGGAGGTGGGGCAAAAGTGTCAGCAGGGAAGAGCACACAGGGGTGCAACTGAGTTTCTCTGTGAAGGTAACATGAATGCATTAGCCATAGATGTGTATGAAGGATGATCCAATTCTAGAGTAAGAGTGTGCTTTTTTGCAGTAGGAAGGACTCGTGAACATGTTTCCTCCTGAGACATAAGGCGTCCTCAATACTACCTGACATCATCAGTTTCAGTCTAGCTTTTCTGTTTGATGTCCATTTCTTGCCCTCAGTTGAGATACAGCCCAAGAAAAGGTAGCATCAGATGGCTCAGCAAAGAACGGCAAATTCACAGTCTCTGGACAAGTTCAGAAAGAACACTTGGAAAAATGAGTAGCAGACTCCAGAGACTGCTGGTCCCAAGCCACCACTCCTGACTCAACAGACTGCATTCAGCAGGAAACAAACAAGGAGAAAGCATGTCTCAGAGCACTTTCTGCTCTATATTAGCAAAGCAGTCTAAGATGAACAACACAGAGGGGCTGAACTCCATTCTCCCCCTGTGTGGCTCCTCACTTGGTGAATGAGGGGCATAAGACACAGAAAGGGAGACTAATAATGCACATACATAGACAGAAACACATGCTTCCTCACCTTCAGGAAGTCAAAGTTCTTGAGCATATGAGCAACCTTCTCAGCATTTCTGCCTTCATTAAGGAAATCCAGCTCCAAGGGCAGATTCTTCTTCGCTTCTTCCACCAGCCACATGAACTCAAAATCTGGAAAAATCTGCTTCACAACCAAGAGGAGAACCTGAGAACAAGGAAACAGACAAACATTTGCATCCTGGTTCCAAAGCCACTCAGCTACACACACAGCTGTTTTGATAGGGTCATTCCATATAACTTACATATAAAAAACCCAACCTGCACACCAAGTGCTTTTAGGGTTCCTGCAGTATCACAACACAACACAGTGTTATGCCTTGGTCATGTAACACAAATTCCAGCCTACCCTTCCACAGAGGAAGTCACATCTAGGAGTTGAATGATGGCACACACATCAAAGGGATGGTTTGCTGACTGCTGCCTAGAAGTAAAAGAACAAAGCCCTGAAGAAGAGACCACACAGCCAGATCTCACCAAGGGCATTGCCCTGGAGCAATTATCTTCTGAGTCCTGTAATTCTACAAGTCATTCTTTGGCTTCATTTGAACAGCTCTCAGATAATGCAGACAAGGAAGATCTAAAGTAAGACTTATCACCTCTGTTACTTCTTCCCCTGTTGAGCACAAAAAATCCTCTGGGCAGTTCAAAGAAGACAGTGGAGTTTGGATACAGTTAGTAGGCTACAGATCTTTAAATAACACTTCCAGTGGGGGTCAGAGGGCAAGGTGCTCTTCAGCATCAGGCAAAGCCATCCCCAGAAGGTTGAGGAGGTATTTTCCAAGTATCATATATCCACCACCTGGAATACTCTCCTTCTTAAAGGGATTAGGTACTCAGTGACATGGCACCTTGAAAAATCCAGCCAAAAAGCTCCTTGAAACATTTGCTTGAAGCAAGATTTAAGGGGTGAGTGAACCAACATTACACAATTGGATGGCATAATGAAGGCTATACAGCAGCCAAGCATGCTTTCTGTTCAAACAAAAGACAGTTTCTCCAGAGTCACAAGTTATTACAAGCTCACAATTTGGACCATACCTTAAGGAAAGTAATTTGTTTGGCTGTTTTTAACTACTTGAGTCATAAAACCATTAAAAAAACCATAAAAATGCAACACACTTTGCTGTCTTTATTTCACCTGTTCTGCACATTCATCTGAAAACAGAAGCAGGCTTTTAAGTGTGTTATTGCAGTTTCCTTTTCTAAATCTCCACCACTGAGGTAGGAACTCCTGCACTGCAGGAGGAACATTAAAGTAAACACAGGAAGCTGCTATCATTGAAATGTATGACAAAAATAAATTTATGAACCATCACTGCTCCTGTTCAGTTGTGTGACAACATTTCTTCTCCACCCTGTCTCAACTTCTCTTATCTAAATGTCAGTTGCAAACTCAATGTTCCTTTAAAAATGTAATCACCAGGTTCCAGACACTATTGAATTGTATTTTTTACTGTTATATCTAGAGGCATAAATCCTTTCATATTTATGTCACCCAAATGAAATGTAACCAGAAATCTTCATGAACATGAACATAAACTTCATACGGTCTCCAAGATTATTTCATTAGTACCTGATGTGAGAAAATTCACACTTCTTTTTTCCTTTCTTTAAATGCTTTTTTGAATCAGTTTGCCAACTTGATGATCAGCAGGGACATACTAACAAGTATTTCGCCTACCCCTCTTCTGACATCTGTCTAACATATTGTCTTGAAATAATTATTGATATAGACAGAGCAGTGAGGTATCTCTCTCTGGGTTTATTAGATACTGTACTGATTTTTAAAGAGTCAGCATTGATGCTATGAAACCTCAAGTGAATTTAGGAGTTTTCCAGCTATCTTCTCTTGTTCAGATTTCTTCCCATCAGTCTCTAAATAAGACCATCTTCATCAATATTTAAATTAACCTCTTACCTAGCTGCAATGTCTGTCTGATTCTTAAAGGACCAGAATATTAGTGAGTGTCATCCAGCGTTCTATGCAGCCTACATAAAAACAGTCCCACACAAGGATATGATGATGCATGTAAGCCATGACTCCACAAGACAGACCTTTTAAAAATAAAACTACATGTGTCACATTCTGAGCTACTTTCCCATAGCTGTGTAAATGCAACACATCCTGAGGATGGTAAACTAGACTGTCTGTAGAAGAAGGATAGTACAAAATTACTGAAAGAAAATACTCTGTTTTAGTTTCAAGTTTCCCAGGAGGAATAGTTTAAAGCCAGAAAAGACAGGAATCATTCTAAAATAATTTGTTTAAATGTTTCTTACCATTATAACCATCAATCACAGCAACATGGTTTGAGGAGATAGGTTTTCTGTGACACCCACTGCCAGAGGGGAAATGTCCCAAGGTAGACACACGTTTTGGTTCATTCATACAAAATTCTCTTATTGCCCTGATCACCACAGTCTTTCATGACCTGCTCATCCTTAATCTTTGACTGCTCTTTTTCTGCCACCCTGTTTTGGGAAGGAGTGAGGATGTCATAAGCCCCCTGAGAAGTACTGTGCATGTGATGATTCACTGATGCAAATTCATTGGGTAGACCACCGCAGTGAGTCCTGGAGAAGATCTGAATCAAATTCAAATCTACAGCTGGACCCAAAGCCAGCTGTAACAGTCCTGTGTTCTCAAACCAGCACTGAAACAGAGAGATCCCATCTTACTGGGACATCTTCTTGGAACCCAAAAATTTCTTTCACTATGAGTTCAAAATGAATACTCAGCTGCAAACTGATATGCCACAGCTGGAACTAGCTGTGCTTCTATGCAGACTAGCCACAATTGCTCAAAGTAGGGTGTTTTAACTGCCTAGAGAAGCTTTAGTTACGTGGTACTCTGAGAGGGTGCTGGCAGGATCTTTGATTTCTGATCTTCTGTGAGGGAGAACTGTATTACTGCATCAGCAATACCGTCTAAAACTTAACAGAACTCCTCAGCTTATGCTTCCCCTCTTTAGTACCATGGACTTACCTGTTTGCCAATTAATGTGCACTTACTGTATTATACAGACATACATATATATGTATAAACATATACAACATGCTATATTAGGAGACCAAAAAGCTTTAGTGTTTCCACTAACAGACCTAATTCTTCCCATCTGCTACACCTCAGCCCTCTGTCCATTTCCTATTCTATACCATATCGCTGGCATCTTTGTCTGCTGCAATGCAGTACAGGGCCATGGTTTTTCTCCATTTCCTCCTTTCCATGGCTAGACTGAGAAGTCTGGGAAAAGCTACAGTGTTGCACTGGGAAATACAAGTGGTAACCACCACTCAGGAGAGGAACAGAAGCTAGGCATTGAAATGTTTTTCCTAGCTGAGTCCCTCATTTGTGTATTTGCCCCTGTTAGGTCACTCTCTCCATATTTCAGTATTTTTGTTTGTACCATGAATCAGTTCAGTGTTAGGGAGCTGATCAAGAAACAAAACTGAATCATAGCAACCTCATCCACTGTTGAATCCAGTGAATTTAACTAAAAAACCATGCTAATCAGGGACAAGGATCTTCCTTCACCACACAGCCCTTACTACAAGAAAACTGTGACCAGTTAATGGACACACAGGCTGAAAAGAGACTTCAGGATTCACTCTCTAGTTCTTACATCTTATATGGACTTTCTGTGATGTCATTCATCTTTACTTGTTTTCTCCTTCTGCCCTCCTTCTCTCTTACCCTGCTGTTCAGTTTTTCCATCCACACACTCACCAGCACTGCAACCCTCCCCAATTTTCTATATTAATCCTGTAAGATAGCATTGATGTCTGCAGAGGTTTCAAGGCTACAGGTTGGTGTTGCTATACTTGCTTACACCATGAGTGAATGTGGTCCCCAAACATTTCAACAGCAATTGTTCCGTAAGTTGAAGTCAACAGGTAGTTTTACCTCCATGAGCAAAATATCCTTGGAGCTCTGAGCTTGGACCTTGGGGTGCTGGATTTTCACTGCCACCGTTCTCCCATCCTGAAGCACTGCTTTGTGCACCTGGGCTAGGGATGCTGCTCCCAAAGGAGTGTCCTCAAAACTCATGAAGAGCTCTTTTATCTGCCAAGAGAAAAGAAAGAGGCATCAGCTTAGGGTGCCAGAGGCTGTTCTCAGGAAAGCCCTGCCCCAGGCCAGAGAGTCCATGCGCCAAAGCTGGGCAGACTCAGCCCTTTCATTCTTCTGTCCCCTCCCTTAGCTTTGTCATAGTTTGGCCTCCCAGTGATACCTGCCAAACATGCAACTGCCCTGGAGATACTCTCCTTATGGAAACCTGTGGCAGAGCCCCAGCAGCACATTTCATCTTGGACTTGTAGTGTCCAGGCAGTAAGTGAGGGACTTCTCCAGGCTGTTCTGAAAATGGGTTGGAGTGATTATGGTCAGCATCCTGGGTGCAGAAGTGAACAGCTGTTTCTTTGAGCATATTTCTTTTGTAGATATTTAATACCACCCACCATCACCCCCTGAAACCTGACAGTGTGTATTCCGAGCACTAGCTAGGTTACTTGGTGAAAGCCAGCACATGACTGGGAGCAGTGGTTAAGGGCTGCATTCAGGGCAAGGGGACAAAAATTGCTGTTTCCACCTTGACAGCCTGGCCTGAAAACGTTTAACATGATGGACTTTCTCATACGTTCTGTAAAAGTAACCAGTGCTCTCAATTCAGAAAAAGCACCAAGCAGGGACAGCAAAGCACTTTGTGAGCAGGAGAGGAAATCATTAGAAGCTCTGGCTGAGAAACTCAGGACTAGACTACAAGGGAAGCTGCAAGTGAAGTAGATTTACTAGGAGCCGGTCCAGGAAGCAAAATCCAAGGTAGACATGGGTGAGGCAATGGCAGAGGAGCAACGGCCTATCTGCTCTGCATAACAGAGCACTCTGCTAGAGACCCTCAGTGCAGCACCAGGCAGTGCAGGCTCTGGAAACACTGCGACCACAGCAGTGAGATACTGGCCTGGCTAACTAGCCAGGCCCCTCCACACAGACAGTCAGCTCACAAGGAGAGCCAACACAGATATGTGGCTTCAAGCATAGTTCATGTAACGCCAGTTGAGGATTTCTGTCCTGCTCTGTAAGGCAAAGTGAACATAAGCTCTGAGGTTTCTAGAAGTCAGCAAAGGGAACCTGCCCCACCCTTCTCGCAGGCTCAACTGATTTTGAGTGAGCAGTTGAGAAGCCTGTAATTTATGCAGTAACAAAAAAGAAAGAATGTCAGTGCATTTTTATAACCTGCTTTTTAAAAGGTAATTAAAGATGGGAGCTGCTGCAACCTAGTAATTAAATATGAATAAAGACTTTCTAAGCAAAGTCTTCATGTAAATCCTTAAACGAATATTCTTTTTGCTGAAAAGGAAGAAAGATACTACAAGGAGCAGCCTGTTCCCTCCTGCAGCTGCCAAGGAATGAGCCCCCTCCCACACCACCCTACCCCTTCTCTCCCAGCCCCTTCCACAGAAAACTATTGCTAGCAGCAAAGCGGAGAATTTGCAGTAATTAGATGCCAACACAGACTCAGCTGCCTCCAGTAATTCACTAGGAAGGTGCCTTTTATTTATTTAATTAATTCCCTTTGGTCCTGGCGGCAAAATCAATTAAGTAAAACAACTGCATTTAAAAACAACTAGTTATGTGGTTTTTAATTACAGCAGGTCCATAATTCAAACCTATTGACATTTGTGTCTCAAGAGAAAATGTGTTCAAGACACAGGGACTTTTACCTTTATGTGAAGTTTATCTATTGGCTGAAGAGAGGATCTGTTAAGGAGAAAGATTTAAGGTGGCCAAGAGCATTCTGTAAGATTCCATAAGGAAAAAAAAATGCAAACAGGGAACTTGCCACATGAGGTCATGCTGGGACTTTCTTCAACTCTTTCACCACCCTATATCCTTGTATCAGAGGGATGAACCCTATACAGAGTGGTTACTAGTCTAACTGTCATAAGGCTGGGTAACATCCCCCAAAGGTTAAAATATGGAATTGGGAGTTCACTGCCTTAAATCCAGTAAGGTACATTTACAGTAAGATCATACATAAATTGGATAAAATTCCATCTGCTCTGGATTTCAAAACCTCTTAATTGCCTACACTGTCAATCCAACCATTTTCACCAGTACTGAATGCATGCAGGGAAAAAAAAAAAAAGCTGCACACATTCCCTCTGGCAGGAATAATATATACCTCATTATCCTGTGACTAAGTTTTCTAAAGAAACATAATTGAAGAAAGCTGTGTCTAGGAGTTATTTTGGATAAAAGAGTTTTATTTAAAAACTTGTTACTTAGAACGTAAAAGTCAGGTTAGCCATCATGTCTGGTAAAGCTGGCCCAGTGGCCCTACTGCAATTCCAGGGCAAATCTGTGCACATTCACAGGCTGCAGGCAAGGAGAGCAAGGCGAGGGACTGCAACAGGGCCAGATAACTGATGGATACCCCAGGAGCAGAAGGGCAGAGCATGGACATGGGGAAGGGAGCAGATCACAGCCAAGCCATTACATGAGCAGGTGTGAGGCTGAGATAAAGCAGAAGCACAATTACAGCTGGGCTCCAGGACCCCCCACTTAGCAAATGACCCTCATTCATTACAGAATTGTCTTTTCTCAGCTCACTGGAGGTAGCTAATGCTTCTGTTGCAGCCTGTGTGTCCCAGACAGGCAAATGCGAGAAAGAGGCAGTGTGATGACATGGAAGCAGAGAAAAGGTGAACCACACTGGCTGCCAGGGAGTGGGGTCCCTCCCAAGAGAAGGTGGCTGCACCCATTTCATGCAAGCAGGGAGTTCTTGGAACAGGCTGTAGGCTCTTAGTGCTCACAAGCAGCTTTAACAAAAATTGTCATTTCCAGGGCAGATAATTAGCAAGCAAAGGTCTGGGATAGTCTTGGAGCCCACCTGACTTAAGGAACTCTCAAGTTTTTTCCAGGCTACAGCTGGTCTCAAATGGCCTCATCAAACTGGCTGTTACCACCTGTAATCCTAGCAGGAGATGAAACAAGCACAGTTCCCTGACAGGTTTAATAAAGCTTTAAAAGGAACTTTAGGGCTGCTCTTTCAAAGGAACAGGACAGCCAGCTGCAGGTTTACAGCTGTACAGGTGAGCAGTGTCCCTGCACACAGAGGTTTCCCTCGCTCCTTCTGCACAGCCAGATCCCCCATCAGGCACATGCTCCACCAGCAAATGAATATGCACTGTACTTCTCTGGCTAAAAACACATCTCTCAATGCTTAACTCTAAAGAATGAAGCTCATTTAATTTTAAATATGCAGAATCTTTTAATGATTGTTGGTATTAGTATTCACACCTCAGGGAACTGATATAAAAGCTCTTACAGGATCTATCTACCTAGAGACCACATTAAACTCAGAGTACCATAGTATGAGGTGCATAGCCAACATGGGCCCTGCACAAACTCATGCTTTCCAGTAGTTTCCAGATTTCAGCTACAGGCTTTCTCACATGCTGAAGTGCTTTCCTAAAGCACAGCTGCTCTGACCAAGGTCTGCAGCACACACCACCTGATGCCACAATGTCGGGCATCACAATGCCTCAACGTTTTTTGGGAATCCTGTCCTTAAACATTTAGGAAGATACTGGAAGTCAATTGGATTTAAGCTCCCAAATCCTGAGTCCTTTCTAAATGTATTACCTTACTCAACCTCTCTCGCATGTTCTGAGAAGTCTTTGACAGTGCTGGGATTTAACCCAGATATCCTGAGTTCCAGCTTGATATCTTAATCTCTAAACCATAAAAGTTAAATGTGCATTCCTTGCTAGCTAATTTCTTTTGAAATACATTGCCTCTTAATCTCAACCTTTTCATATCCATGCACTGCAGCAAATGATGGAGTATTACCGCCTGGTTCCAGCTTGCCCACTTCACAGAGAGTTATGTTC
The DNA here is from genome assembly GCA_013400915.1 of Pardalotus punctatus. Taxonomy (NCBI): domain Eukaryota; kingdom Metazoa; phylum Chordata; class Aves; order Passeriformes; family Pardalotidae; genus Pardalotus; species Pardalotus punctatus. The sequence goes on along the minus strand of VZTX01007136.1, from coordinate 53,347 downwards.
TCTTCCCTCTCCAGAAAGGCTGCTAGCATGGCTACCCTGGAACAGGAGCCTAAGTCATGGAGCCCTGTCCCAGCACAGCACTATATAACATCATTCCATACAAGATGTGGTGGCTCTGCTCTGCCATTGTGATGAATGCTGGCCATGTACCAGCAGTTTGTTCAGGACAAATTTAGGGTGCAGTGAGATGCAGGATCACTAACAACAGAAGGCATCTCAGCAGTCCAGCCCTCTCCAGCTTGCAGGCTGAACCCCATTGTCTCTTAGCTAACAGTGGCTACATTTGGAGACAGAGTGTTGAGACCCAGCTTTTGGTCTGATCTGTACTGTCATCCTTATGTTCTTCAGAAGCTCTCCCAACAGACTGACCATCTCAATGACAGCAGGATGGACAGTGGAGGAACCGTTTCACCTGCTGCAAGCTGGGACTCAGTCAGTGTTTGACAGCCTAGAAAGTTCCTGATAAACCCTGTAAGTTTCTGAGAGTGCAAAGGGTACAGGGAAACCACAGCTGAAAGTGGCCCAGTGTCCAGGGTAAACTCTGAGCTTTAGTAACAGTTCATATTCATGAAAGGCCTGTCATGTAGCTTTCAGAGAGGAAGGTTGCTTCTGTTTAGTATGGTAAAAATGCCTATGTCAGGGAACTTGGACAGAGTCTGGCACAAGTGGGAACATGCAGCCAGAGCTGAGACCATCTCAGGCATAGGCCATCTCCAGACACTTCACTGCACTTGACAGCTTCACCCATCATAGCTGCTCAAAATAATTCACAAAAAGAGGCCCAACAGGGATAATCTTATTCCTTTATTACCAAAACCAGTGCAAGCTCAAACATTCAAGACCTTAACTATGATTTCACAGCACATCTCTTCTGATCACAGTATAGTGTAATTGCTCCTGAGTCTTGCATTTTGTATTTGGAGACTGTAATCTATGAGATGTCCTGCTATTTTAGAAGGGGGTGACCAAGTAACACACGATTAACTTGGAACTGTTTTTGTCTCCAGGATATTCATCACAGGCCATGATACAACAGAGCTCCATTAACAAGAGTATTGTGTTGCAATGGTCAGGAGCAGCTCGCAGTCTCCTATCATTCTGAAGCCATGTACCAGCACAGGAAAATGCACATGGGAAAGTTGGTATAAATCCATTCAATACAAAGGGAATGATACAACTGTGACCCAAGTCCATGGAGGAAGTGGACAGCAAGAAAGGGATTAAGGTAGGTAAATTTTGCACATTCCCTGTGCTGTGATTCTCCAAGCTGGAATTCCCTTGATGACTCCAGTCATCTGTCTTTTCTATAACTGATAGAGACAGCACTGAACAGTTCCCTCTTAATCATGGCTCCATGGATGGCAATCTGCTAAGGTGAGCTCAGTCTGCAGGAGCTTTCTGAGAGTTACACAGGGATCATTCTGTCTGCAGCCTCCCAGCCAAGACAGTGCAGGGCAGTGTGATAATGATCCAAGAGCTCACTGGAAAACAGATCAACATCGTGTTGCTCTGGGAAGAAAAGCTGGGGAGCTGCAGCTGCCACCAAAACACTACCTAGTACAACCTCCCCTCTATTACAAGGAGCAGAATACCTGAAGAGACATTCATTTCCATGTCTGTTGCAGCATTACCAGGGCTTGCAGCTTCCAGAACTTTCGGAATTCACTTTATCAACAATAGCACGCTATTGCTCTCAGAAACCTGAATGCCTTTCCTGGTTTAAGGGATCTGAATCTCATCCTAGGCTGGTCATCTTTTCAACAAGATGCACGTAACGCTCATGGTGCCAAGGACTCACTGATCCCTGCAAGTCTACAAGACCAGAGTTCTAAGCATGAGAAAAATGTTACCTTGGTGCAGAGCAATATACTTCCCAGACAGAAAGTGAGGGTTTTTTTCCATTGTCCCAGCCTTTCTATCCCCTCTATGAAAACAAAATGTCACAGTGTTGCTCTGAGAATTATTAAGACAGCAAAAACTGAAAGATTAGATTTATTGCAGTAGACAGTGGATTATGAAGAATAATTCATCAAACGTCAGAACAAACAGCCAACAATTTATAGGTGGCTTTGTTGAGTCAGTGAAATCTGATTGGACTTCTCCCCACCTAATGAATGCCAAGCCTAATTGATGGCTCCTAAATGCATCTGTCAAGAACATGCATTTATTAATTCAGTATTTTTAATAATATTGTAGATATATACAGAATAGTGGTTTTCTTTTCATTGGATTCACTGGTGTTCATATTACATTTACATATACGTACACCTATAGAGAGGTATATGCAGCATCCAAATGAATGTAGGTAAAGGTATGTGTGTATTCTCATGCACTGAAACAATTACCTATGACTTATTACACAAAATCCCTGCATCTTTCAGTGCACAGGATGGCAAAGTAACACAGCTCTTTTGAGGGGGTGATATGTAATAAGGTGCCTGCCTAGAATTTGGAAGAGCTGAGCTCTAACATTGTTTCTCCTTGAAATCCCATGTGATGCTGGGCCACACCATGTCACAGCGCTCATGCATGGATGAGCAGAATTAGGACTGTCAGCACAGCTAGAAATCTGCCCTTGTCTAATTTATAAGGACCAAATCTTTAGCTATCCTTTTAAAAACCTATCTGTACAATATACATACAACAGTTATTAAACACAGCCACAAACATGTGGCTTCACGTGCCAATGGTACACAGTAACTTCATTAATCACTGCTAACATTGCACTATAGCAACACAAAACCAGGGTTGTCCATCAACCATCAGCCTTTCTTCTAGGAAAGGGCTGTGACTCAGGTGGGGTGTGAAGTTCATTTTTTTCTTGTTATTTCTACCTGGTACCACTTTGGTCCTCTGCAGCCCACTACCTGCTAAAACACTGAGAATCTTTTCTGGGACCCTACCACCAGCATTTCTCAGCCACAAAGCCATTTGTGTTACAGAAAACGAACTCTGATAGAGTCCTTGATCTCCATCAGCCAGAGACCAACATTTGTTCACTCTTTCACTGCCTGATACCTAGGATCCTGGCTACTTCCTGTTCTGCTCACCTATGATCCTCTTTCTGTAGTCTTTTGGCTAAACAAGCAGTGGAAAAGCCTACAGGAAGCCACTCTTGTATTCATCACGTCCATCCATTGAGCAAGTGCGGCAATAGCATCAGCCTACTTTACTTGCTATAGTACCTTTAATTATTACAGAGCCATACCTTGAGGAAAAGCACCTTTTATTCCATCTCTGACGACTCCAGCATAATAGTCTGTGCTCAGACACACTCATGGTAGCTTCATTTATTTTCCTGAGTAAGACAGATCCTTAAGACAAGGCAGAACTGACTATCACTCATCCTGGATCGAAACCTGGATCTCAGTGGTGACAGCTACAACAGGCAGTAACAGCAATGAGCAGACAGCTGATGTATGTCCCCTGAGACCCTGTGTGTGAGGTGGACCTCATCTCCCATCTCTCTGAAAGGTGGGACACTTATCCATGGCTCCCACAAACAAACAACATTGTCTAACAAATGCAAGGATTGTCATGGCCAGACTGGAACACAACTGGCTCAGAAACATCGTCCTGACTGGCACAAAGAAGATCAGTTTTTCATGGATTAAGCTATTCGATGGCCTGCTACCTTCCAGAGACACAGGATGCTAAGATCAACAGATAAGCTCAGCTCCCAGAGATACTTTCAACAGTTGGGAGCTCTACAGGTTTTCCTCTAGGATTTCACCACAGCCTCTTCTGTGCTTAGCTTCATTCAGCTGTTCTTTGTCCAGGTGCTGGTTTCACAAAGCACTCTGAAAGCAGAGAAACTGCACAATATACTTCTGATATAAGGCAGATATCAAGCTGTATTACAAGAAAGCAGAGTCCAGACAGCATCTGCAGGGCTGGCACAACATCTTCAGTAGCACAAGCATATAGATGAAACAGAGAGAGGAAACAGCAAAGCTGGGACGTCTCCGAACAAGTTTCTAACCCGTCCATGCGTGTGTGAACATTATTCCTGGTCAAAGCACTCCATACAGGTAGCTTTCCCCCATGGCTATAATCTTATACTCAGAATTAAATTCCAGTAAGTTCCATTTATCAAAAATATCCATTACCAAGGGAAAAGTTTTGCTGTTTGAAGCTATGTCGTAAGTTTAAGCTGCAAGACCAGTTCACTTCCCTATGGAAAAGATGGAAGGTGGAAAAACCTGGCATGACTGAATCAACTATTTCCTCAGAATCCCCAAGAGATTACAAAGTACCAGTCCCTCTAAGACTGATGTGGACATTGAGAAAATGCTCATTTTCTGTTTCCAGATGCAGTTAGTCACCACAATGACCTGGCTCATTCAGCATCCCACTTCTTTCCATCTCAGAATATAGCATCTTGTGCAGCTAGTCGCCTTCCTGATGTCCTAAACCACTTCCACACCCCAGTCTGTGGCTGGCCTCCAACAGCAGCCAGTGTTTTCTGATTCTAATGGTCAAGCAAGAGTCCAACAACTATGCTTGTGTGGAAAGGGAAGATGAAAAATGACAGTGTCTCTACATGCATAGTAAATAATGTCACTGTGCACTCTATTGTACCTGATATAAGTATCTTATAGCCTACGCAAAATGCACAGACCGAAGCAAAGCAAAGCCAAGGTGTTATAGACATATATAATCCTGTTTACTTTCCATTCCATCATGCTGAAAAATAAAATAGTGACTTGTGAGCTACTTATTCACTCCAACACTGCAGGCTATGGGGCAGATGCTTCCCTGCTCTTCCCCTGCACATACAAATGCTCCCTTTAATTTGCTCTTCTACCCTCCTCCCAGTTGAGCAATGCTCATTAAATCCACTCTTTTCACTCTGACTTTTTGGGGAAATATTACTTCCTCTGCATCTCTCCTGTCTGTGAGTATGGAGCCACACTTGTCAGTTGCTCAGACAGACTGGAATCACAGTCCTTCAAGAGCACACAACACCTCCACTCCCAGCCATCTTTTGTATTTTAATTGAAAGCATTCTTTCTCTTTCCTCCCCCTGCTAACAAAGTAGGGCCTCATTTGTTATACCAGTGCACAGTGAAAGCACAGCAGAAGACAACTCTTTGCTGCATCCCATCTGCCCAAAGGGATTCTTATTCCATGGTTCAGGTAGAGCAGTAGTGGCCCCCTTCTATTAAGATCTTCAATGTTTTCTGTGTTCTCTGCAGCTCTTCAGCTCCCAAGCAATAGAGCTGAAAGTGCTAACATAGCAGGAACATCCCAGAAGCTCCTAAGGAAGGGAACAGTCCCCTCAGCCTTCTGTTCTTTTAATGGCTTTGTTAGCATATCTGAGCAGCTTGCTTATCCCTTTCCAAGTTTTCTGCTCAGAGATGTTGCACAAAGCTCTGCTCACAACCTCTACCCCCACCACTGCATCTGGATAACAGCTCACATAAAACTCCCACTTCCTTTCTGCTGACTTGTAGTTCTGGCTCTGTACTCTACATCAGCCTGCTTCTAGCCAAACTACAATTTTAGCCTGTTTCTCAGTCATCGTCTTTCAGATAGTCATATCTCTGTTCACATTCAACAAAGCTTAAGCACGGTTCCTAATCTTCTCACTCAAACCATCCCTTCCGTCTCCTTTCTCATCACAACAGAGAGAGTCACCAACCTTCTGTCAAGCATGCCTGCAGCCTTGACCTTGCCACCAACATTGACCTCACTCCAGATCTCATTTCAAGGTCTGAATCTACACTAGACATCAAGTACTAATGCTCACAAATGACAGGTGAAAACAAGCCAATTGTTGTCCCCCATCCCCTCAAAGTTCCTATTTCTCTCGAGCCCCACAAGTAGTAAGATATGTGGAGGTCCCCAACACACAGAACCTCTTGACTGAATTCCTGAAGACATATTCCTGTAGGACATTTCACCCCTACAGATGTCAGTAGCCTGGTACAAAGACAGAACATTTGTAAAGAATCATCAAATCATAGAACAGCTCTGGCTGGAAAGGACCTCAGAAGATGGTCTGGTTTAACTTTTCATGGGAAAAGAAGCTTCCAGTGATGGGGTCTCTACCACATCCCTGGGGAAGTTATTGCCATGAGTGGTAGTTCTCAATGTAAAAAATTTCTTTCTTGTATCAAGATGAAGCCTCTCTCGAAATGCCAGAGATGGGGCCAGTTGGCACATAAGCAAGGTTAGATTTAAGAAAGTACCCAGAAGCAAATGAACTTCCAAGACCATTTTGACTCCAGGTATAAACACATCCCTGCCATACACTGGCTGAAGCCTGTGTAGGAAAGGGTCAAGGAGCCACAACAAACAAGCTCCATATTAGTCACGGCCAGGCAGAGGGAGGCTCAGCCAGGACTGCAGAGATGCCCCAAGGGCCCTGTCAGCAGTAAGTCTGCACAACAGCAGCAGTCCTGTGAGAAATAACCAGCTGCCAGAGCCTGAGGATATATGGAGACCTTCGGGAACACACATCACCTGTGCCTCATCTTAAATGCCTCTGATTCAGCTTTGAAAGCCTAGGGGCTTCAAGAAGTGTGTAACACAAGGCAGGGAGGGGAGGGATGGGTATGGCAGTTTCATGTGACTGTACAGATTGTGATGAGGGGATGTTTGGAAGAGGTTGAGTACAAGGATTTGGTCAGGAAGTGAAGAAGGGCTTGAGCATAGAGTTAAAAAGGAAGCATGGGGCACTGCTTTTGTGTACACAGCTTGTACAGGGAATGGTAGGCAGAATCCACCCACAGATAGGCAAATGAAAAATAGGATCAGGACAGTGTTTGTACGTGTGCAGAAGCAGGGTGTGCAGGAGTGGACGGTTCCTGTAGAGTGTGTGCGCACAGCACTGTACTTCATTTTATATAATTATAGAATGGTTTGTGTTGGAAGGGACCTTAAAGATCATCTAGTTCCAACCTCCCTTTAGCAGACACCTTCCACTAAAACAGGTTGCTCAAAGCCCCATGCAGCCTGGCTTTAAACACTTTTAGGGATGGGGCAGCTACAATTTCTCTAGGTAATCTATTCTAGTACCTCACCACCTTCAGAGAAAAGAATTTTTTCCTAAAAGGTAACCTAAACCTACTGTCTTTCAGTTTGAAGTCATTCCCCCTTGTCCTATCATTACCATGCCCTTGTAAAAAGTCCCTCTCCAGCTCTCTTGTAGGTCCCCTTTAGGTACTGGAAGGTGATATCATGATGTCTCCCCAGGGCCTCATCTTCTCTAGGCTGAACAACCTCAACTCTCACATCCTGTGTTCACAGGAGAGCTGTTCCAGCCCTCTGATGATCTTCATCACCTGGGACAAAGAGCAGGAATGACAGAAGCAGCACTGCACAATCCAGCAGCCTGTCACCAGGGTTGACAGAGGCACACTACAATGAAAACATGCAGAGGGAAAAGCCCAGTCCCAGATTCTACCCAGTTATATCCTTTCCTCTGGCTCTGGTTATAATTACATTGAAACAAGCAGGCCTGAAGTCCTACTGAAGTACAACACTGCCTGAGATTAACAGAACAGGGAAGTAGGAGTAGGAATCTCAGATGGACCTGGAAGTACATGCAGTCTGGCAGATGTGGGCAGCCCTGCCTGAATTTAATTGGTATCAAGAAAGGGATATAATAAGGTCACTACTTTAGAAGAAAAATGCTTAAAAGGTAATAAAGCTCTGCTAAAGATGTAAAGTTCATAAGCCAGTTACTGGTGCTAACTGTGCCTTGATGGGTTATTGAAACACCAGCACACCTGGCAGCCAAGTCAATGCAAAAGGCACAGCTATTCAGTAGTCAAAACACAGAGACCAAGGTGCAGGGACTAAAGAGAAGCTGAGGTAGAATAACTTACAAAGACATCTGGATGGGGCCCTGGAGTTCATATCCTTTGCAGGAAAAAAATGCACAGAGATTAATAAAAATTCCTCAAGAGAGACAACTGCACAACAAATTAAATCCAAAACTGACTTTGCCAGTAGGGTCACCGCCACCATGCATTAGGTCATCCCTAGTGACCAGTCATACAAACAATGGAACACTGAGCTCTCTGCACTGATGCAAAGAGAAAAGTCCTATGCTAAGTGAGCCACATCCTGTCCTGTTTCCTTCTTGTTAATCTCTCCTCCGAATATCAACTTTTCCTTTCTTCTACTGACCGTATTTCCCCTACTTTTCACGTATCTGCTCTGATCTATTTGTTCCTTCTACAGTTCATTTATTATCTGCCTCTTCTTCCTCTTCCTTCCATGTTTTTTCCCTTGCCCCCAGATCTTCATGTAAGGCTGCCAAATGCCTGCTTCAGTGGTGTAACTCAGCTGATTTACTTTCCTTAAAGTAGTGTCTGCTCTCATGTAAATTACCCTCCAAACCCAGCCTGTGAAACGGGCTTGTTCACTAAACTCTATGAATAGGAAAGTAGGCACAGCTGGCCTATTCATAATCAACATAAAAAATAGATTAGCACTTTACAGATTAAACATTATCATTTCAACAGTTAACATAAATCAACTACCTTTACAGGCCTAGCACTGCTGCTGCTACTGCAGGGTGACAAGTACTGCAGAGGGAAGGGCTGACAGTCCAGGGTGCAGTGGGAAACAGCTGGAATGTACGTTCTCCTCTGGCACCCCCAGTGTGTATTGCTAGAGGTTGTTACCAGGAGAAAAGTGGGCTACAGAAACAAAGGTAGGGGGGTAATTTTGAGTAATTGACATGCACTTCCAAGCAATCTAGCAACCAGCTATTCTAAAGCCAGAATTCAATTGCCCTTCCTCCTTCCCTAGGGTTGTTGTAGCTCAAAAACAAGCACCTAAGCCTCTGGAACAGGCGCAGGACAGGAAGCCTCTAAATATTAACTGGTACCTAGCTCTATTTCCTACAGTTCAAAATATTTGGGCTTCTGTGGATGAAGAAAAGCAGTTTGGTGGATTCCATCTATTGTAACCATCTCAAAAAACACCTCATTACTACCCAGGATTCACCTCCCCAAAAAAGGACCAAGTACTGAGATCCACTTTGGACATGTCCTGTGGAGAGCAAAGCCAGGCGAGAGTATCCCAGAGTGGTCAGGCTGCATTTCCTCCCTCATCAGATACAAGACACTAAGTCACTGGAGATACTCAGCCCAAGACACTGTGTGCTATGGTTTTGCAGTCAGTAGAGAAATAAGGCTCACAGAACCAGTCCAGTGCATACCGTTCCATTCCTTCCTGCTCACGCACTGAGAACCACCCAATGTCTCAAATGTTTAGCTTGGAGCAACCAACCTGTAATCCCTGAGCTGGTTCTAATGACTGCAAGGGACTGGGAAAGGCCTTGGCCAAGATATCCCATTAAGAACCAGCCTCACACCTCTTTCAAACAACAAGGAAAAAAAAAATAGAAGAGGAAGAGATTAAGTTATGGTCCAAAGGACAAAAGATGGACTGGGAGAGGAGGCATTGGCTTAGAGGTTTTCTTGGCAGCCAGGGCAAAGACATTAGCAGTTCACAAAGGGCAAGGTGGGAAAAGTTACATCTAGAGATTTCCTTAGTATAACCCCTCTTAACAAGCCCTGGTAATTTTAATTGCTCTAGCCTCCTTCTAGCCTTTCTTGATAAATGGGAATAGCAGTTAATAGACCTGAACCAATCAGCTACATCCAATAAGGTGCTTGAGAAAATTAGCTTTGTTCTCCATGCACAACTGATACCACCTCAGTTTCATTCATTATCCAAAATGAGCCAACTAATGTACATTTTCTAGTAATAAATTGAAATTTGGAAGGATTGGTGCTAAACAGCCTCTTCCAAGAACTTGCCAATTTGAGATGCAGTGATTTTGAGAGCTTTGTAAGGGAGAAACTCATAGGTTTGCTTCAGCGGAGCTCTGCTGGCACAAGCAATAGGTCATGTGAGTTTACTTCTTCAGTTGTCACAGACAGCTTCACAGGTTTGGCTCTGAACCACGCATCCTGTAAAACTAAATACTGCAAAGATTACAGAAAATAAGTGCAAAATGTGCTTAATGTTCACAAACATAAAATGAGAAAACTTCCTGAGGCTGGTCTGTCTACCAAGAACAAACACACTTTGCTCACTAATGGTGTAAAGAACTTTGAGACCCCTTAGATCCCAGTTTTTGCATAAACATAAAAGCATGTTGAGTGTGTGGCTTCTCATAAGGAGAATTTCCAATGCTCCTAGCAGTTTTTTCACAGGGAAGAAAACTTGCAGGCAGAGTTGAAGTGTTTTTTATGGCTCAGCATCCTTCCATAGAATCAAGGGCTGCCTGTCAGACAGATCCCAGAAGTGCCATAAAACAAAGCTTATTAGATCACTGTACATCTTAAAAATTCATACAAATTCTATGTGTCTATTCTGTGTGTGTTAGAAAAATGCAGATATGTCAGGGTCAGGCCCTGTAACTCCTTATTTCATCTTATGTCATTTGTTTCATCTACAAATAACCTATTGCCAAAAGTTGCCTGACTCACTGCATCATGTTTTCATGCTTCTGATGGGTCAAGAGCCAAGTAACTGTGCAGACGTAAAATTCTGAAAGAAATCAAGAGATAATAACTAGGCAAAATCAAGTAGGATATTAAAAAATCAGTAGGCAGGCAGATGATGGGAATCCCTGCTCCCTGAGAGAAAAATCAGGCATAGTAAACCCAGCCTGTGTCAAGATCAGAGCATCAAGAGTGTTTCAGTGTATCAGCAGTGGGCTTTGAAATAGAAGCCAGCCCCTCCACGTAACAGCTCAGTGTTTCCGCCCCTACACAGATACTGCTGTGTCAGAAAGACCTGGAGGTTGCTGAGCAAATAAGATACACATTTGGAAAAAAGAAAAGTCTCTATATGCAAGAATAAGGACTATTAATCCCAGTTACAGACTGCAATTTCCAGTGACTTTTTGGAATTGGAAGGGTTACCCCATGTGCTGAGAAGTGTTTCTGTCAATGGCTTGAGCAGTGCTGTGCAGCACATGCACCACCTCTGCAGGATGTGGACACTGAATGCAGCCTCCAACACAGCTGTCATGTGCACTGCCAGCCAAGATGCATTTGAATCAGAGCAACACTTCAGTTATCATCAAAACTCCAAGAAAACTGTACTGAACACAGCTTACCATCTGCACAGACACTGAGCCAACAAATTCCATGCAGGTATGTCATACACTAACTGCCAGGCACCTAAAGAATTCTTAAATTGAAGGAAAAAAAGTCACTATGTGTCCACTTCAGAATTCTTCCTTACCAGGCCATCCCCCATTGCATTTTCTGATGTAAAATTTTTCTCTTCCTTGCAGAAGGCCCTCCAAACAATCCTTCAGAAAATCCACTGTCCAACTTCCTACATTGTAAATCTTACTAAATTTAAAGAAGTCAAAGGAGATTATCCTCTAATCTATGCTCAAAAACTTCCATCTCTTAGGCAATGGGGCCTAGAGCATCCAGGAGGAGGCTGCCATGAGCAGGACCCAGCCATCCTCTCACAAGAGCTCTGAGTAGAGAGAAAACCCATGGAAGGAGGCAGTACCCTCTTCTAAAGCCCCCATGAAAGTAAGGACACCAGCTTGTCCTCAGTGTGACACTAAAGGTCAGTGAGACTGGAGCTTGCATACAGAGTGAGCAGGGACACAAGGAACAAAGCAAGGTTCACCTGAGCCACAAAGTTCCCTGTTTGCTCTCCCCATCTGCCCTTGGAGCAGCAGTTCTGGACAGCTGCTGCCCACACAGGGGCTCGGTGCAGAGGCAACCACACTGGGATCTGCCAGTGACTGAGGCCTCTTACCAGAGACAGAGCAGTGAAAGCACAGCAGAGGCTGCAGCAGCAGCAGAACAGGCAAAGGCAGCCACTCCCGACTTGCAGTTGAGTAATGCAGGACCATTTGTTCTGGGTGACATTAATGCTATTTGCCATCCATCTCAGACTATTTAAATTACCTTTTTATGGCCAAAATCCTTTTCATAATTGATAAAAATCTCTTTTTTATATCCCAAGTTATTGAAAGAAATGTGAAGGTTTTTTATTCCTCATTACAGTTTTAATAAAAATGTGGTTTTTATTGACGTCTGCTTGGAAGCCCTGACGGGTGTACTGAGAGAGGCTCAGAGCAGTGGGAGAAGGGCCATATCCTCCCATCCCACTTTCCAGCGCCTCACATTGTCAGAGTAATGGCCACCACAGCTCAGCTTCCACTTTGGTGGGTAATGGAGGGTGGGTAACATCATGCAGAATGAGGAGATTTCCTGTGACAAACAACTCCCATAGTAGATAAAAGAGGCTCTTGCTGACCTAGATCTGGTTGCCCCAAGTCCATAGGTGATGTATGCATAGTGATGGATGGCACAGACCAGCCTGGCACAGCATTGCTGGAGATGGTGTTTTAGGACAGAACTGTGTTCACAAGCTACAGGAAACCTGGGTGTTCAGCAAAGCCATTCCGTGTCAGTCCACAGCCCCAAGCAACCATGAGAGGGACTATGCACCGTGCAACACATCAGTGCTTTTGGGAAGAGCACTCCTGCCCAACACTGAAGGAAGTAGGCATGTGTCCTGACATCCTGGATGGGTCAGACAACACCACCAGCCTAGGAAGAGGCCTTCTGGAGCCATAACAGAACCTGCAGCATTATGACATGAAGACCTTGTGATCTAGCACAGTAAATTAATCTTCTCTAGAGCATCATATGGAGCCAGCTACAGAAAGTGGCTCATACTACCTTGGGAATAACTCAGATGCTGTAGGATAAGCAGTGTAATACCCAACAGCCTACTGAAGACCTAGCTCCTCTCCCACAGGGCTGAGCAGTGCTTGAATCATTCTGCAAATCAGAAATAAGCATATGTCTCACCAGAGCTTAAAATGCTAACTGACAATTCCAGAAGGTAGGGAATCAAGTCCATCCTTCTCCCTGTCACTGGCACAGCAAAGACTGCCATACTATACCAATAATTCATAAAGAAATAAGAGTAAAAAGAGTCTCTTCTATTTCCTCTATTTCTCATACTCCTGTAACAGTGTGAGGACAAGGATGTCTCTTGCACTGGGGATTAGCACCTTGCTGTGGACTCATTCTGTATCCTTCCCATGGCAATACACATGGGCATACAATTTTTGTCCCTCCCTGTCAACTGGCCATGCAGCATCACTGCAGATCATTGCCATGACCAGACTCCCAATTGTATATGGGTGCATTTCAACAACAGATGAGTAATATTCATGTACCCAACCCAAAAAACACTTTGGGATATTTGGGAGTTTGATTTTTGGTTGATTTTTTGCAGTAGTCGGGAGGGGGTGTGGCCAGGACGCTGAAGTTATTTGATACCACCATTGCTGGGGCAGGGGAAAGGGACTCTCTCTTCCAAGGAGAAGGGGTTGCTTCCAATCAACTTAAAGTGGTGGACAGAACAGTCAGGTATTGTTTATTGTCAGGGGCTTTTCATGTAAATTGTTTGTCTTATACCTTTTGTCATTAATATTATTGCTGTTATTGTTTGTTTTCTTATCTCATTGCTGTTTCCAGTAAATTGTTCTTATTTCAACCCGTAATCTTTGCCTTTTGTGCCTCCAGTTGGTTTTAGCTGAATAAATTGGACAATACCATTCCTAAGCCACAACAGGGAGCAATTTAAAGTGTTGCCTGGAAATAGAACAAACCTTCCCAGACAAGGTTAGAATGATAATATAAAAATCAAACCTTTACTTGAAAGCCTTCAGGTACACAATAAGGCAAAAACCACGCATGGTACAGTAATCCTACAATTTTTATAAGGTTAGTTGATTAGTACACCTATCAAATATTGTCCAATTGGAAGAGCAGTTGGTTAGGCAATTTTTGCCTGGGTACTGCCCCATCAGAATTGGTCCAGGGGCTTCTCTATCCCAGTTCTTATTGTGTCTCCAAAGATTCTGGTTGGAAAAGAAAACATCTTTGTTGTTGGTTCTCTTCTTGATATAAGACTAAACAGTATTTCAGGAATGTGTTAGAAGGTTAGCTTATTGCTCTAAAATGTAGGGGGAAAAGGGTAGGAAAAAACTAGGAGCTACAGCCATGCATTAGCAATCGACAAGGCTAAAAACATATGAAAAACATAAAAAGCTAAAAATCTTTAGGCATCATTCTCCCCTCTAGAGACTTGATAAAAATTCTATATTGTCTAGTCTCTACCACTTATATTTGGCAAAGGGCAGTATTCTTCTTAGCCATGGTTTTGCTGTAAAGACAATGACTTCTCTGACAAGGAGTATCTGTTTCTCCCTTGCATAGCATTGGGGCTGTGCCAGGTACAACAGCAGGAATCCAAGGCTGAATCCTCCACTGTGAAAATGCATCCTCCTTCACAAAACACAGCACAGGAGGTTCTTCTACCACATGTGCTTTGTTTATAAATCACAGTCAAACCATTGACATATCCTGCCCTGCTCAATCAACAAGTCTTTACTGTATAGCTGCAGGAGGTTTCTTGCAAATGGCAAAACAGTGTTTGAACAACAGGTAAAAGCAGCAATTAACTGTGGATGAAAAGGATGGTCTCCTTGGAGGTGCTGGGTAATCAAGCAATTAGAAACTACTTCCCATTACCTGCATTCCCACAAAGCAGAGCTAGAATTACATCCTTCCAAATAACTATCTTCCCATCTATTTAAGCCCTTTATATGATTTGGCTTCAGCAGAGACAAGACTTGACCTCTGGGCTCTCCCCAGCCCTTTCTTCCAGCTTTGAACAAAGCAAGCATTTTCAGCAGAACTTTCAGTCATGAGTGTGTTGTCCCTATGGAGTCTGTTTTGCCTCAGCCTTCCTGGAGCACACCAAACTAATCAGCAGTGGCGCAAGTATGTAAGCAGATATGGATACCTGCAGTCAGGATTTCTTGGGATCCCTCATTTGATAGCATCTGAGACTACTCAGCTTCAGCCATTTCTACTCTTCTCTGCAACAGCTTCAACAACTGTAAGATGTGAAGGTAAGTCAAGGGGCAAGGAGAGACTCTCACCCCTCCACGGCTGATCGCATGCCCTACACCTGCCTATCATCCCACAAGCTATGACAGCCTGGAAACAGAGCACCCCATCAACCTGGGAAAGACCCTGCTTGGGACCACACTGCCCTCACTAGCGGGGTGTGTTAACGTTATGCTCACCCTAATCCCCAACCACACCACCTCAGACCAGACACAGGAAAAATTACTAGAGAACGTGTCTTATGGGAACCTACCAGAAGGGAGAAGGAACTGGGATAGTCCTGTGAAAGGACAGAGTGACAGATGCAGAGGAAGGGAGTATCTCCCACCAAGGAAAATTACCTCCAACATGAGTTAAGGCCCGGGTACAGTATGTAATACAAATATATCAAGAGGGAGAATAAAAAGTCTTAGGCAAAAGGTCAGTAAGTTGATCAAAAAATGCCAATATGTAAGAATGGGCTGGAAGCTGATGAGCAATGGGCTGTGAAAAGTAACATCTTGCTATACACAGGAGAGATAATACAGTGGTGCTGAGTGGGTAGAGCTATGCTGTGGCCCACTGGGATGTGCAATACGAGGAGGTATTTTGGGACTAGAAAGAGGCAAAAGTGTATGTTGGCATAGCAGCAGTACACAGTGAAGCAAGGAGATGTCACAGTATCTAAACTCATTATCATTGTGCAGCAGCAGAGAAGTAAGGTCCATATTAGGAAATGCACTGGACAGTAGTAGAGCCAGGAAACAGAAAGGCAAAAACAATATTTGGAAGACGAGGTGTGTAAAAGCTGCCAAGTCCTTCTGCAACCACTCCATCCTAATAACAAGGGATGCTGTGAAATGCCCTTGATCAGAACAGAGTGGTATCACCTTCTCAATACCTCTGTATCCCACAGCCACGCAGTCAGTCAGTCAGTCCTTTCCAACAAACCTGACAGAGGGAGGAAGTGCCCCTAATCCCAGCGCTGTCAAAATTTCTTCCACCTTTTCCAGCTTCTAAGCACAAAGACATTTTGCTTTAAAGGTGCATCCACTCTGAAAGAGTTATTTTCCAGAGCCCCTCATCAGTCTTTCTCCCTAAATGTCTGGTGTCCACATTTCATCAGAAGTTGCCTAGCTCTGCTCTGCATGCACTTTGTTGAGTTAGAGCACATAGTTGTATTGCAGAATGGCTCAGGGATCAGGGCCATGGGACATTAGAAGCCTTGTGCAAGCAAAGTAAGGGTTAAGAGCAGAAGGCTTGCAGACCCTGAGAAACTGCAGGCCGTGAGAACTGCAAAATTGTACTGATAGCAAGAATAGCCAAGGCCGTCCTTGAGTGATTGGGAAAGTACCAAGGAAGGGAGTTGTAGTTAGAGGAACGAGATGAATCCCTAAACAAAAGCCACCTGTGAGAAAGACATGTAAATGTAGCTTTATATAATTAACCAATGGTGTTACGACTAGTAGGCATAATTAACTGTAATAGTATAAAAGTGCTTGATTCCGGGAATAAAGTTTGAAACTTGCCTATAAATCATATTGATTTGTGTGTTGTGAGCTGGATTGGGAAAGTCCACTTTGCNGTCTAGCAGTGCTGTTAGCTTCATGTGCTCACCGCCCCGCAGCCATGCTGAGTCGACTACCGGTCTGTCATACATGGGAACAGTCAGCATAACAAGTCCTCCCATGGAGCCGAACCCCGCATTGCCACGTTCTATTGACTGGCCAAATTTTTGCATTTCTGCAGTCAGGTGCGGTAAATGTAGCTTTATATAATTAACCAATGGTGTTACGACTAGTAGGCATAATTAACTGTAGTAGTATAAAAGTGCTTGATTCCGGGAATAAAGTTTGAAGCTTGCTTATAAATCATATTGGTTTGTGTGTCTTGCTTCCCTCACCGTCGGCATAGCCGAACCAGCTATCTCTCCTGTGTCATTAATAGTTGCACAGAGAAAGAGCATATTCAGTTTGCTTTCATTTTCCATGCTTGACACTTTTTCACTTTCAGAACCTTTTTCAAGCAAGGAAGGTAAAATAAAGGTAGGAGAGACTCTGTCATTCATATCTTATCACCCATTCTTCTGAACACAGTTTTTCCCAACTGCTCCAAGGAATACACCCAAAACAAGCCCAACCTGTGGTATCTCCACTGTCTCCCCAAAAGATTCTTGCTCTGTGATCTCACTGGTGATTGTTTCCAGGAGTCACTGCAAAGACTTCTTTGCGCAGCCTCTCCCACTGTTACTACTTGTGTTACCTTGTGAATCCCACCCTGCCTACCTCAACCTCTTGCATGAAACACTCAAGTGGATGATCACCTCGCACCATCACTCATCCAAACCACTGTGGTTGAGATTAGCAAGCCAGCATCTGCTCACTACTGATTATTTTTATGCCAGTGATCCCTGATAGGTCACAAACTGCCCCTGGACTTAAAACAGGGTTAGACAGGACAACCCACTAGTCAGCCTATATGATGCTTCTCCTTCTGTGTCAAATCAGCACATGTGCCATTTGCCTTTACATCAGTTAGCTCATGCAGTAGAACTACACGTTGCAGTTCCCAGTCCCCAGCCATGATGCTGGCCTAGAATGGGAGATCCCCCATCAGCAGGGTATCAAGCAAGTGTGTGTGGGGACAACACAGCCACGCTCAACTGCTATAAATCTACCTCACAAATGCTCTGTCTTTGCTCAAACATCAATCCCATTGGCATGGTCTCCATTTAAGCCGGTTTTCCCACAAAACATTTGTCAAACATCCAAGCCCATGATAAGATTCTCAGGAGTAGGTCACATCAGAAGGCAGATTATTTCTAATTGACTGAAAATATAATGCTTCTGTACATGAAATTGGCTTTTTTTTATCTTCCTGCCCTTTTGTAAGCCCTTGCCTAATTTGTTAGCTTGTCACATTCCTCTCCAGGTATCTGTATTTCCAGTTGCTCTTTCTCCCATTTGTTCTGCACTGATCCAAGCTGTATGTAATTACTTCTTGCCTACTGTTAAGATTCATCTGAAGAGCCCTGCTCTTGGGCCTGATGGGAGAACTGGAAGACTTACCACTGAATTTGAGAGCAGCAGGACTAGATCAAGGCACCCTGGGAAGGTTCTCTCACTGTCCTTTTCTCTTCTATTTGAGTTCATCTGCAAGTTCTCAGGTGTGATTCTGGCCCCAGAGAAGAAAATTTCAGGATCCCTCTCTGCACTCCTCTTTGCCCTGACACACCACTTTGCACCTCTGCCACCTATATTTCAGCTAAGCATATCATATTTAAAATGTCCTGAGGATCTCGTTACACTGGAATTAAATTTGTTCCTGAAGCAACCCTATTAAATCCTCCAGGCTCCAGCAAAGACAGCTTTGGTGCATTAGGTTACCAAATCCTTTCTGGTTTTAAATACCTTGATTTGGTACCTTGTAACTATTAATGGGCATTTACACCAGCTTTCGATACTGTCCAGTTTTACAAGGTATTTTAAGGTATTTTATTTTTATACATATTATTCTATTAATTTATCTCTTTTATCGTTGTTCTTTCTCTCATTACTACTTCCTCTCCATCACTTTCCTCCCATTTCTACCATTTTTGTCCTTCCTTCCTCTGTCTCATTAAATTAAATACAACCCAGCACTGCCCATGTGAAGGAAGTAAATGCTATGAGGTAAGGCTGCTGTGGAGACTGCATTCGAGCTGCTTCACTGGGAATCAATGAGGCATGGAACGCTCATCTAGCTCTCAAGAAGCACAAAGAAACAGGGGATATCAGTGGCAGCTGAACACACACTTGAGAAAAGAGGTCCCACCTCTGAGCACCTACTTCAGCCTTTAAGAGACACCACACAAACTGTGCCAGAGTGGCTGATGTGGTAATTTAATGTGGGCTAACCTTGAGGTGGCTTTCCATAGCCCCTGTGAAAGGGAGATCGCCAGATGGAGGCCCATGGAGGCAGAGGCCTGCAGGGAGCAGCCAGCCTGCCCTGCTCCATCTATCCACTGAGCTATGAAACACAGCTGGTAATAGCCATGCTACAAGGATGCAGTGCTGATAGAGGGAGCATGTTGCAGGTTAGGGGCCGACATTAACCCCGCCATTAAACTGTAGGAAAATATTAACAGTCATTCCTGGCCTGACAGTATGTAGACACTCAAACTACACATAGGCAGACTCACCCCATCCAAATCTGCCCGTAATATATCCTCCTAGGTGCAGATACTTCACTTACCTCCTTGTGTTTCCCTCATACCTCCTTACCACACTGTCAGACAAGCCAGAGCAGCCAAAGTAGCCCCAAAAACCTCTATATATGAGAAACAGATATACACACTGCTTCCCTTCTTCAACCTTCTGTTTTCCTTCCCCTCACACACATTTTCTCTAGCATCACCTTTGCACCCAGCTGCCTCCTGCCTCCCTCTCACCATATCATTTCTGATCCTTGAAATGCCTCTCCTCAACCTGGGCTAGAGTGTGAGGGGACCTCTTGTAAAGAGCAAGATGCAAAGTAGCAGAACACCCTCTTAAATTTACTTGAAATTTGTGGTTACTTCCATTATATCTAATGAACACAATCACCTACTTACTGAGCTCAGTGCTGTGGGCTGCTGAGGGTTAATGATGGCACCAACTCCTGGGCTTCTGCATTACCTGACTGCAGCACAAGAAGTGATTTATGCTATTATTTTCTTTGGGGGTTAATTAGGGGCTTGAGAAAGTAAAGGGCTGTCATTGCTAGCTGGAATTGGTCTAGTGCAGCCAGGGGAGAGCAGTCATCCCTCACAGAGCTCTGCCAATATATCTTTGTCCTGAACATCAACACCTCCAGCTCCCACCCCTCAGTGTGGCAGACAGCCCTCCATCCTGACCTCCAGCAACCCTGTTAGTCTTGGCATACAGAGTACACTGCTCTGCTGAGTCCGGCCATTTCCATCTGGCACCTTTCACACCCTTACTCCTGTTAGCTTCTCCTTACCAAAGCTTGACAATAATGCCCATTGATGGACAGGAAAAACCTCACATGGCATTCTCCCAGAGGCAAGGAAGAGGTATCTCCCCTCGATATCTCTTGTAACTGAAAAACAGCAGCTTTCCTTCCTCTAGCTGCTATTTTCCTTCCTGTAGCTGTCCAGGGCTTGCTGAGGCCTGAGAAGCCAACACAGGCTATGGCTGCCCCTACCTCTTTGCCCAGATCCTCACGGATAACTTGCTCAATCTCCTGCCTGGTGCTCTGCGGGGCCTGGCTGTGCAGCACCTTGAGGGTGCGGGTGTACTCCTCAGGCAACAGGTAGTCCAGTGCTCCCAGGTGCTGTCCCACCTTGATGAAGGTGCCTCGGTTGGAGCAGCACAACTCCCGGAGGCGCTCAGCAGAGCGCAGGTGCACCTGCAAAGAGACCAGAACATCAGCCAAGCCCTCTTGCTGTCTGTTACGTGCACATGTCCATAAATATATATATATATCTTTTTCTGTCCCATATTTAAGCAGACCAAGGATATCCTTTCTTGATTCGAGGCATCATCATCTAATGTCAGTTAAATATTAGGACTCTGGCTGGATTTAAAGGGTCTGAACCAGACCAGTACAAGATGCCCCAGAATATAAAGGGCTTCAACACTTGTTTATACAGGCACCATGATCAGTAACAGTGCATTCGTTTTTGGCTCATCCTTGCACAGAATAAAAAGTCTGGCCATAGGGCAGCATTGGTTTGTCAGTGTGTTTCACCACTATGATGCACAGCTTGGGAATCCATTGTCAAAAGGCAAAAATCAGGAACACAGCCATTATGTTAAGATTCTTAGTGTGAGCGCAGTTAATTAAAATGAGAAGAAAACCACATATACCATCCCAAGAACTTCCAAGAACTTAGAAAGAGTCTGTTAAAAATCAAAATTACAGATATCTATTTGGCAGTGAGGAGGAGAGTATGTGGGCAGTCCTTCATCTTCCTCATCCCGCTTTGACATGAAAAAGGAGAAATTACATCCCTCCAGTGCAGCCACGCCTTGGTCTTACTGCTTACATTGCCAACAATGTCTGCAGTGACAGTGGTTTGAGCAACTAAGTATTAGAAGACTTACCAGGTGTGCTCACCGTGGCCAAAATGCAACTACCAAAGACAAAACCCATTGCCAACAACTTGCCTGGTCTGTATTTCAGCTCTTAAGGTTCATTTCACTCCTCAAGAATAAACCAGCCACCACATCCTTCAGTGACAATGATTTATTCTGCCCTTATTGCTCTCACTAGAAAAGCCTCCTGCAAAGGACATAGCTATATTGAATAATATTTAATGAACTTCAGATAAGTTTACCCTGATACATATAATAAAATCTAAGCAAATCAATAACAAAAAATAACTCTGCACCCATCTCATGTTAACGCCTGACACCTATCTGCATGAAGTCTCCTAATTCCTCTGGCTTCTGTGTCAGAAGTCATTGAAGGTCAAATCCCGTGTCTGCAATCCTCACCTGCCGAAGATCCTGTGATGATGGACTCCACCAAAAGCCTTGAAGTACATGACAAAAAGGAGGAACACCACAAACATTCACAAACACCATATACACCCACACCATTCAGTGGTTATCTTTGCTCTCTATGCAAAGTGGTGCTATGTCACATCATGGGACAGGCTGAGTGTCTCGCATTTGGGAACGCGTCAGGGGCAGACTGAGTGCTGAGCTGCAAGCGCATGAAACACAGGCCTAGGGGAGTGTGAGGAGAAAGCCTAATGTGAAGTCTCACCCTCAGTGTGAGACTTGACAGTTTGATGCACACAAGCTCACACAAATGAACACACACACACACATTTTCCTAGGTGGGCACATATGGGCAAGTGTAACTTGCGCTAGATGAGTGAGCTTCCCCCAGCACATTGCCAGCTCAAAAACACTCGTGCATATATAAGCAGCAAATAATACCCATAAGCATGCCTCAAGTCTCCCATATTATTCTCCTGCATTTTAACAGCTTTAAAGCTCCTGCTGTAACAAGCCTCTGCCCTGGCTCTTTTCCGGCTCTCCTTCCCTGTGTGCAGCAAGGGCAAAACCAAGTCAAAAGGGAACAAGGAAAGGAAGCTGTGACAGAAGATGAGAGAGCAAGAAAAACAGGAAGGGAATAATGAGATGAAAGAGAAAGGCAATGGGAGAGAGGGAGCCAGAGCAGCTGGGTTGTTTGTCACAGCACCACGAATGCAGCCCATCACAAGGAAACAGATTTTATCCAGCTCCAGTAGTCACCCTCTACCCATTGCCTCCAGCTGTGGAAAAAAAACCCCTGCCAGCAGCGAAGAGTGGTGACCAGCCACCTCCCCTCAAGATGTTGGGCATCCATAGCCAAAGACACCAGCAGGAAACAGGGATAAGGCTCTTTACAGCTGTGTTCCAAAAAACCCAGCACTGAGCTCCCAGCATTGAGCTCAGGCCAGCACAGGGACCTGAGACCTCCTGTGCTCAGCAGGAGCCCATCAAATGACTCCAGGCTGCAGCATGAGGGCAGAGCAGCAGCAACCTGGGGCTCTAGTGCAGTGCTACGTGCCAGGCCAGGCAGCCAGCTCAGGATAGAGGTGCTGGCTCCAGTACATTACCCATGCTATATGGATTGCCAAACAAGATGGAAAAAACAGGATGGAAAACTCATGTAGCTAAAAATGCAACTGGTTCTAGACACACTTGCATACAGGGTGTATCTTCATGTCAGCTAGCACTGAGGAGAAAGTGGAAATAGCCCCTCTTTCCTTTAGCATAAGGTGAGAGGAAATTTTGGCCCTCCTAAACTTAACCACACTGTTGAGAAGCTGTTTGGCCTCATGGATGCAGCAGTACTGGCCAAGAGAGACAAGAGGATCCTTACAGAGGGCTCCAGGAACAAAACAGAACAAAACCTCCATGCACAGCATCCTCCACAATGCTCTCACAACTGGCTTGGCTAAAACTCCTAAGAGACAGCTGCCCTGGCTGGATGGCTGGACCACGGAATTCCAGCTCCTGCAACTGCTAGAAAGACAAGACGACCAAGCAACTTGTCTCAGAATAAGTAAATCTGTAACTCTACATCTTACAAAACTCCAGTCTACATTAGAGGCAGAAGTACAGTGAGCATGAAGCAGGACTGTGAATGCAGCTTCCAAGGTCTCTTTTCTTGTCAACCAGATCAGGTCTTTTAGCAGAAAACTTTCCTAATGCTCTCTATTACTTTCTTGCATCTCCCCAAGATAGGTCACACTCCAGATGCAGCACTTGTTTCTCTGACAGATTACATTCCCCTAATCATAGACAAAGTAAGAGCATCACATTCCTACTATGGTGTCCAGTAGTAGTGGTCCACATTTCTGCTCTACCTTGAAGAAAATACAAGGTAAATGGAAATCCCCAGAATGGCTCAGAACTTTTCTTCAAGATACTGCTCTTACTTGCACAAGCAATACTTTGAAGACTGTTTTTATCAGAGGAAAAAGCTGGGAACTACAGTTAGTTTTACATAGACATACACATATGCATCACACCTAGGACAATGCTACAAAGAAAGTAAGCATTTAATGTACCAAGGAATATCAAGAAAAAGTTTCCATCAGAAAGCCCTTCAGATCACAAATGCTGTCCGACCATATACATGGCTCTTTCGTCAGTCCATATGGGCATGCATCTCTTTCCGTCTCAAATCCCTTCTCCAAACTTCAGCAGGACAAATTCTACTTGACAGACATGGCTATCAGACTCCTCTGCTTTACCTAAACCCTGGTTAGATTCAGATTGACACTGATTATTAAAATTGCGAAAGTAACAACTCTCAGGTATGGAGAGGAGGCACCTCTGGGATGAAGCACACACTGAGCAAGCAGAGCTGCAAAGGGATATTTTTTAGCGTATGCTTTACGTACAAGCAGACCTGGCTTCTCAGGTAATTTGGGCACTTTTTAAAGGAGCCTTTACTCACACAGATATTGGAAAGAACTGCTCATCAGAACATCAGATGTGCAGATGTCATAAACTGGCAGATGTTACTCTGGTTTTTAAAATCAAGAAATTAATTTAGAAGAAAATAAATATTCCAGTTAAAATACACCAGTGAGAACTTCAATATTTGATATCTGGTGACAGACCTGGTGGTAAAAGTGCTCAGAAAGGCCACTAAAGACCGTAAAGTAAGTAACGAAAGCAGCTCCTCATATGAAATCCCTCAGAAAAGTCATCCCAACTCTGCAGGGAGTTGGCTGCCAACTCTTAGCTGGCAAAATGTGAAATGAGGATTAGGAATGCAGAGAAAACAGCCTGCCCATCACTGCGTACAATGGAGATACACTCTCCAAGACAGAACTTCAAGAAAGGCATCTCCAGAAAATACCTGGAAAACTTCAATCATATAAAAGACAGATTAATTCAAAAAGTAGGTAAAATGCTAATAACCATAATAAAAGGAAATCTCATCTTAAAACTGTTAACTTCCAGAGGACTGAAAGGGAATAAATGTTGCCCTGTTTTTAAGAAAAATCCAGACTAATCTGGAAAATTACAGTCCTGCAAGCTGTAATTCTGTATCAACTAAATTAGTTGAGACAATAATTACAGAGAGTACCAAAAATCATCTAGCTAAATGTGATATGACTGAAAAAAAGCCAACAGGGATTTTGAGGGGAAAAAAATCCATTCTTCACCGTTCCACGAAAATACTGTGAGCATGTTAATGCAATGGCCAACAGAAAAGCAATATTGTAAAAGAGGTATTTATTGGGACTTTCAAGTGGCTTTCAATAAATATCCTCACAAAGAATGAAAAGTCAGTAACTATTGGAGATATGAGAACATCACTTGCTCATTTTATCCCATCCCCAGCTCAGAAGCCCAGCACTACAGACAGAAGCAATGGGAGACTCTCCAATTAGGAAAAGGCTGCAACATTTAGTGCTGTTTTCAACAGTTTCATTTCAACCTGCTCTGAGCATTTTTAGACTGCATGATCCTGCAGAAGCCTTGTCTATCTTAGGACCTGCATTCACTGCTACTTCCAGGGAAGATGAACTAGCACTGGAAACACTAAGAAACATGACAAAAAGGGGAAGAGATCCAGGCAATGTACAGAAGGCAGGAGAAGCCCTCTAGTATGAATGGACTGACCTGCATTACCATCAAAAACAGAGCGTCCCATTACACCTGTTCTTACACCAAGGTTTAGTTTTCCTGCTAGTGATCTGGCAAAGGAGAAAATAGTACAGTGACAAAATTCCCATGAGATGCAACAGATATTATTCACCACTGTGGTAAAAATAAGCCCTGCCAAGTCCCTACCAAAGACAGGTGAAAAATCAATACACCAGGAGATGTCCCCCTCAGCATAGATGGCTGTGAGGTTACACATATTGGGAGCTGCAGTTTGTCCTCCACACACACACTGCTGGGCTCTAAATTAACTGGAACCATCCAACACTTGCATCACATTGTTGCAGGTGGCTTAGCCTGCTCAATGCACAGCATGAGTCAGGAAAACCCAAAAAAGCTGTTTGATTTGACCATGATAAAAAAGATTAAAATGTTAAAAATATCAAAACACTATTGTATAAATTGAATGCACAACCCCACCCTTGATTCTAGGCAACCCATCACAAAAAAGGAGGTATAGAAATAAAAAAAGGACAGAGACAGACAGGGGAAACATGACCATGTCACATAAAAGAGTCTATTAAAAAAGAGATTTGAAATGTTAAGAGACTGTTTAGATTAGAGAGTGTTGATGCATAAGAGAGAAAAGTTGTATGCAATAATGAAAAAAAAAAAGCTCCCATTCCTATTTCCAACTCTCATAAAACCACAAATAATAGGGTATTCCACAAAACAACAACCATTTTTAAGTTGTTTTTTTTTTTTACATCCCATTTTGCACAATACAGCATTAACCAGTGGCACTCACTGACAGAGGATAGAGATGCCAAGAGCTTAATGGAATTCAGAAAGGCTTTAGATATTTATGATAAAACAACCATACCTGATTTTATATGGAGCTTTTCATCTCTAAAAGTGCTTTTACAAAGCTCTTTACAAAACTCAGGATCACTATTCCCCATTTTACAGACTCGTAAGAACATTACAGGTAATAAAATATCTAAAGAGTTTTAAACACTATTGCTCAAGGCATCAAGATAAAAATTACCCTATTGTCTGGCCACAATGAGAGACAGAATGCAAACAGGGTGCATTATTAAAATCTTCAAAGAATCTATTTGGTGTATCCAGCTCCCAAATTCTGGTTAAATCTTCTGCTAAAGTCAACCTGTTTTCAAGGGTTTCCCATATTCACTAAATTACCTGCCATTTGAAGGACTTGTGACATTGGTGATGGACTCTTGCTTTCTTTCCACACAACAACAGAACTGCTGCTTATGGTCTTTCATATTAAGCCTTTGGGATGCTGAGAAGAAACTTGTGACACACAGTGGGTGGGACCAACCCAAGCACATATGCTGTCAACCATCCTGGACGAGAACACTCTTCCAGGAACACTGCAGTAGGAAACTGGACTGGAAGATCCAGGCTGTCCTTTGGACTCCCTACAGAGGGAAAAGAGGATGTCATCACCTCTGTGGTGAGTATCTCCAAAACACAGTATGTCAGGTAGGGAGAAAAGACATGACAGAAGATAGGAAAGGAATCCAGTCATAGTCCTTTTGTCTTCCACTCCTGATAATGCTAGGGCCGTAAGCAGAACAGCTTTAGATGGCCCAGAACAGCACAAACCAGAGAGAAACAAAAAGATGTCCACCTCAGTTTAGCACAGTGAGAAACTGTAATCAATGTCTGTGCCAAAAGATCTGTAAAGATGTTTGGGGAGGACACAGCTACTGGTGATGTGAATAGGGTACTTGGGTGCTTTAAAAACAGTAATACAAAACATAGACCAAATTTGGTGACAGCGTAGTTCTGTCTGAAAGTTTGTTATCTCCTCTTTCAACAAATCTGAATAAGCATACAGTAAATACAAACTACTACAAGCCTTGCAGTAGTCACTAACACTAGCAGCTTGGTAATCAAACTGACTGGCAGCAAAGATGCTGCAGGAAGACACACAACTCTAAATGGAATTGTTATTGCCTACTTTTTGTATTATCTTTCCTACTCACCTTTTACAAAAGCTCATTCCTAGGCACATTAGGTATTTCCCATTCAAATGCTTTCTTATACCAATACTAACTGATCATACTGCCAATGATGGATAGATCCCTGCCTTTGGAATTGGAATAAGTCCTGGTGCAATGTACCTCACTACCTAATAATTTGTTATTTGCCTATGTTATACATAACTTAGTAAGATCCTTCAGAAATTCTGGCACAACAGTTGGTGGCCAGTGGGACAGAAAAGAAGCGAGAAAGAGAGCTTTATACCTTGGAAAGGATTAAGGATTTAGTCTGAGATGATCCCCCAGACTAAAGTGACAACTCATTACCTTCTCAGTTTCGCAAACACAGAAACAAGGAGTCACACAATCAGCAGAATGGCCAGTAAACTCTGTACTAATTGAATATAGACAGTAGGCCTACATCAGACAACTGAAATCTGGTGTTGGTGGTGTGGCCTTGTATCAGCAGTGTTACATGTAGCTGAAATTAAAGCAAACACATTTTATGACTGGTGTAAAACTTCCCTGGAGATCATGACAGTTTTCCAAACCTAGGCCAACACACTTTACACTGAACAGGCATGCAAGCTCACACCCTCCAAGCCATCAGGACTCAATTTCCACACACAAGCACACACAGATGCTGACATCCCACCTGTGCCACACATACTCCCAAACATTCCTGCTAAAACCCTGATTCACATCTTGGTTTGTGTAAGTGACTAAAGGCTGGCCTAGCAACAAACCGCTAGTGTGATACGCCACTTGATTCAGGACACATTTTTACACCAGGCTGAGGTCCACCTCTGGCCAGTCACTCTCCAAACTCTGGAGAGAAGGAAGCAGTGTTTCTCAACCGTAGGGCAGAACACCAGCAGTCACCTTGCTGAACCCTGCCCTTGCTGTCTGGTGCATTCACAATGAGCACCGATCGCCTGCATGTGTTCCATCTTCATTTTACTCCAAGCTCGGTCTTTTGTGCTCTGATTATCTCTCATTACTGACGACCTTGCTGTAATGAGTTTTAATCTGCCTCATATTAATTAGAAACATTTTCATTAGCCAGCTCAATTTTTAGGTAAATAGCTAATAGAAGCAACCGAGCTGCAATTAGTTATCTGTGGGGCAGTTCAGGATAAAAATCAGAAGAGAACAGCTGTTTCCCCTCTAGACACCCCTATGATATAATGCACTGTTCTGTGTAAGTCTCCTGAGCCAGGAAATCAAGGAGCACAGGGAAGGGCTGGTCAGAGACAAAGAGAAAATAACACGTTAAAACAACTGGGCCATGGAATTTCTGTGCCTATAGCAGTACCTGTACACTCTCTCCCAGTAATAGTTCCAGATCAAGCTGTTGAATAAAGGAATCTGAGAGTCGAGTTCTCTACATCCACAGATTTTACCTCCAGTGAATAAGGTTCTGCTCTTGAGGCTGTTTTACCCTGCAACTATTCAAGAGGTCCTCCACACAGGCTCTTTTGTGGGGCATGTACATTATCATGAATGGTTACTTACATATGAGGATAAGAGCAGATCAGACTTGCCCAAGACAGAAGGATCAGACCTATGTATACACAAATGTATAGCACTTGCAAAGGTTCATAAAAGTGCATCCAGTGCCTCGTTGTCAGATAGTTGGTATACAAATACCAACAGTGTTTCATTGCAGAGAACCCAAGGAGGATAGAAAGTAATTCAACAGCACATCTGCAGAAGGCACGGAGACATTTACAGAAGCCACAATGAAATTATGCACGTCTCGCTCTATTGATCACAGAGCCTGCCACTCTAGTTATGGAGGCAGGTGAAACGATAACAAATTTGACACAGCATCTCTCAAAATCTGGCTAACAAAATTAATTCAGCTCAGCTTGGATCAGACCACATGGGATGCCAGTGAAAACAAGCTGAGTACTATAAAGACACCATCTTATTTAGCATTGTGTTTCGCTGTGGTGGGGGGCTCTCACACCCTCTCATCAGTCCTACTAAGCCCTGTTTCATTTGCTATTTTCAGTTGCTGTAAGCAACAGTATCAACTGAGATATGTATTATACTCAGGGGTGTTCCCCTAAACAAGAGCTGCTGACACACCCTGCAGAAACTGCATACTATTGACAGAATAGCAAGAGATGATGTCGTGCAGTAAAAGTTACCAGAGGGAAGAACACTCCCCAGGACAGCTATTTCGACAGAAGAAGACCGTGGAAAAGCAGTAGCATGGGAAGTGAGGGCTGGTCTTGGGCCATGGGGAGGGTGGGGGGAAGAGCTTAAACAACGTCACAGTAGGAATTAGCTGTCACTGAAGCTCATATGGATTTAGCTATACTTTCAAAGCTAAGTGAAGAATCATAGCTGCAGGAATGAAGATGGAGATCTGATAGCCCCTTTCCTTAGTCCCCA
The DNA here is from genome assembly GCA_013400915.1 of Pardalotus punctatus. Taxonomy (NCBI): domain Eukaryota; kingdom Metazoa; phylum Chordata; class Aves; order Passeriformes; family Pardalotidae; genus Pardalotus; species Pardalotus punctatus. Next base: position 23,914 of record VZTX01007136.1, on the reverse strand, counting down.
CACTCAATCCTGCAATAAAATGGAACTGGAAAAGCCATGGACTCCACAGGAAGCCCCAACATGCAGAAGACAGACTGAAAGGCACACTAAAGGGTGAGTATTATGAGGATGGATAGCCCAAGCACCATTAAGAAAGCTCAGCTAAGTCTCATCTAGTTCAGCAGCTGAGGGTCCAGACAGGGTAGCTTCACAGTCTGCTCTCCTACTGTGGGTATGCAGAAAAATAGGAAGCACAGAGGCAGCCGTTGCAGCTGGAGGGGAGAAATCGTCACATCCACTTCGTCAACGCTGAAGAATCTGGGCTGGCATTTTTCGCTTCCCAACAGTCGAATCCCACCCTACCAGCTGCACGTCACAGCTGACCTCCAGTCAGGACCTATCTGAGTCAACATCAGGTGATTAAATCGTGCAACAGCAGCTTCTCCCCCTTGTACATATGTAACTTTTCTCCTGGCAGGTCACTCCAACAGCCAGGGGAGCAGAGCAAGCTGGCTCCTTCTCTTACAGCCATGCAGATACACACCAGCATTCAGCTTGGTGACAGACCACAGAAAGAAGGGTTTCTATTGCAGTGTCTCTAAGATGGTACAGCCCCTTACCAAACTGACAGAGGCAGATTCCTTCCCCCTTCTTTAATCTGAGAAGCTCTGACCTTTAAAGTATAGACCTCTTCCCACAGGAACAGGATGCCTGAAGAGGAAAGAGACAGTAACACATTAAATACCTAGAAGTGATTAAATTGGATTGACAAAGAAGTCAGGAAAGATAACAACCATGGGATTATGCTGTCAATTCCAAAAAACTAGAGTGACTGTCACAGCACCACATCCAACAAAGAGAGTGGCTGCAGTGCCAATAAGTCATCACCAATGGCAAAGTGCAGTTCTACGTTTAGAAGTGCCTATCTTAAAAATGAAAAAAAACCCAAGGAATGTCCCTTTTGTTACTCAGCAGGTCTGTTGCCTTCTGGCTATCTATCAGAGTTGCTGACTTCAGTGAAAAAAATATATATAAATAACTTCAGCTTTTTCATCTAGTTGACACCACACAGCTCCACACCAAGAAAGGCAGCTAGTAGCTATTAGCACCCCATCAATGTCACCAGTAGGGGAGACTGAGCTGGTGTCTCTTCTGATTCATACACAACCAATAAACTTGTTAAACTGCAATTAGAAGGTCCAATCCTTCCTTGCAGCGACTCCTGTGCTTTTTCAGTGAAAACAATAGGTTTCTGCAGATGTCAGTGGAAGCACAATTTGGAAAAAACTGGCTTATGTGGGTGCCAGTGAAGGTAGCATTTGGTCTACTGAATCCTTACGGCTGCTAGGAATGCAACCTAGCAGAAAAGAGAGAACCTATACTGGCTATGAGAGTGTCTGTTTAAAATAGCATGAGATAGCAGTTTAACAAAGTAAAACATGAATATCTAACATGGCACCAAACTGAGATGAACAAAAGGAGAGCCCAGGCGAGGCCACGTGTTATGCAGAGTAGATTACTTTTGCTCCCACAATAAGCAGAAGGAATTACCTCCAGAAGTACCAGAGGCAATTGCCTTTATTGTTCATTGTAATACCAGCTGCAGTATTGTACATGCCTCCCCTGCACTTGGCTGTGGCTCACCAAGGTTGGGAAGGGAATAAAAGTGAGATCATCTTTACATACAATTACGTATTCAACATTTCGCCCTTTCCATTGTTAGTTGTTGAATCTTCCCTCACATCATAGAGATGAATGAGAATCCATGAGGCAGCAATGCTGCATTTTTAAATGCCAAACATACTATAAGAACCTGTAGTAAAACAGTCAGGAAAGCTGTTGGATGTCTTGTCCCATTCTAATTTTAAGGAAACAGAGTGTCCTTCCACCTGCAGACTTACTGTCAGTCATTATTTTATTTACAAGAATTGGATCCAAGAGGAAACACTACCAGTGTATGGTGAGCTGGGCACACAGGCAAGATGAAAAGGAGCATGAAAGTGTCTAGGTTAGCTATCTCATGCAGCATCAGAGTGACTGGTCAATATTCAAGTGGTTCAGCCTATAACACTATAGAATAGATTTGTGCACAATTGCCTGTGAAGGAACACCCTCACCTTTATTCCACATCCTTCCAGAGAAGCAACTACAAATATAAGGAAATGGGCTTTATCAAGTCAAAATCAAGGGTAGCCTTTTTTCTTGATTTAAAAGATGCTTATTACGACAGATCTCCTGAGCAAGTATCCCAAAGGGCAGGTTATGAGAAGCCTGGTCCACCACTACCCAGTTACAACTTTACTGGGCAGAAAACTGCATGTTGGGCAGTGTTTGCCACAATTTTAAAAATAAACCACCACCTATGAATCCAGATGTTTGAATCTGAATCTCACACAAGCAAAAGTCAAGGTTCCTTCCTCAAAAGAGAGACAATATGGCATAAGAAAAAGCAAAGATGACACTGCACCAGAAATAACAGACAAGAGGCAATCTCGATCAACAGGCTAGTCGAAGATAGCTAATATCTAACCTTGGCTAGAAGGCAAATAGTAAACTCAAGACAAAAGGTAATTGGTGCAAAACCTGACAGAACAGAACAATAATACTGACAAAGATCCTCCAAAGAATCACATCTTGCTGGCCGAGTACAACCATTGTGTATATTCCCAAAGACAATATTTGCATGGCAAGAAAAAAAAAAAGGACAATAATTTGCACGACAAAACAACACGAAGCAAATAAATTAAAGCACATGCTAGTAATCTAATGCTATCTATGACTTCTAGCCTCAAATATTTAAAGCATTTGCATACTCCACACAGAGATCCTACAAAGAAGAATGAAGTCACAATGAAACTGGGAGTTGATGTCATCCAGCAGGAGACGATGGAGAATGACATAAATATAGTCTTGATTCGGTCTCTGGAAAATAATGGAGCTTCCCTGTTTTCTCATTAAGGAGATCATGGCATGAACGGGAGCTGTGCATTGATTACCTCTGAAGATTTGCTCCTTTTCTGGAGAGAATGCTGCTGGGACAAACACTTGACTGGAGATGGTGAGGTGACTCAGTCCCAAGTAGAGAGATCCTTTGATGTGTAGTTGCCTGACAACTTTAAGACAACATCAAGGGCAAAGCTGAGAACATGAACAGACCTCATCCAGGAGCTTCTTAAAATCTACATTATGCCTATTTTGAATCCTAAAATCAGCTCCCTCTTAATAGTTTGTTCATCAGCACCTGGCATTCACTAGCACCCCATAGCAGCCAGTCAGCCACAAGACATATACCAAACTGCCTCTTTGAAAGCACAGTTACCAAGTCCATATGGATTGCTGTCCAGACTACACATACACTGCATGAGCTTTTAAACACAGCAGTGAGAAATAAAGGTATTTCAAAGTCCTCCTCCTCTGAGCATTGACAGAATGGTTCAGCCACAGGGAGGCAAGGTGCCTCAATCCCCTCTACTACATGAAAGCAGCCACATTTGGGCCACATCACAACAGCTCCCAGAGAGCACCCCACAAGAATAATTTGGAGCAGGTAGTCTGCAACTTCCAGGTGACACAAGCATACTGACCACTTGGAACTCAACCAGCACATTAGTTTGGCCTCCCTGACATAGAAAACCCTTAGTGGCAATAAAGCAGTCCAGATAATGACTTTGTGTCTTGTTCTAAAATCCATAAAATTCACAAGTCCATCATTCTTCACTTCAAGCCCTCACGATGCTGCTCAACCATGACCCAGACAGAAGACGCTGGTCCAATATCGACCACGAGGACCTCCCCTCCATATGGCAATGCCCAGACTCTAGCTCATTTTGGCACATGATGTTGGGAAACCAAAAGCTCAATAAAAGCAAGCTTGGAAATCCATTCTGTACTCTAGTCCTAGTTTTTCAAATCCCCCATCTCTAACAAAAAATGTGTTGGCTTACAGAGAAGCATGTGTTTCTAGCAGTTATATGGAAGCTGTTAGATTTTACTATTCAGTTGCCTGAAAGAAAAAGAAAGAAATCTCCTCTGTTGGCCTATTAATCTGTCATAATGAGATTCTTCACAATTAGTTTGTGCCTAACAGTTGCTTTGTAATGGTACCGAGAGAATATTTCAGGAATGGCAATTACCTCTGGTGTCAAAATGATGAGGAAATCAAATGTTCAACCATCAACAAAATGCAGTGCCTTTTCCACTCCCACCTGATGGTGGGTGACAGCACTGCACATCAGAATTACAGTGCGGTTAATTACTAGGCATGTTGCTATTGAGAATTCATTTCCCCCCTTGAAATGAAATTTGTTGAGCAATGCAGGTGGAAGGAGGGGCATCTGTCACTGGGATGGGGGTCCTGTGGGGAAATGGTCTTACCAATACATTGCTTCTTCTTTAATTTACTACACACATGTCCAACAATTAGAAGCAGTGAACACTATTTAAAGGAACTTTCATTCATTAGCTACATATACATCCTACCATTTCAAAGATTTTGCAAAAGAACAAAGCTTGTCTTCTTTATTGTTACTTTATTTAAATCTAGTATCCTTCAAATAAAATTCACATGCCTGCATTAGTCACTTCACTCTATCCATACTAATAGGAAATACAGCAGGTTTCTAGGCTGCTTGTAAATGAAGAGTTCCTTGGGCAGTGAGCACACTGGATTTCAGCATGTTGTGGAACATGACATCTAAATGTCTCTGGCATGAGACTTACAGGAATGAAACTGAGGTACACACAGTGTGGAGCTCATCTTCTCAGATGAGGACCAAGCTGTGCCAAAGCTGGGAATCCTACTCCAGAGAGGGACTGGGAAGGGGAAACCTGCTGGTTTGGCTGCCATTGATATAAATATTCAAAGCCACAGCCTGGAAGAGCTGTCCTGCCTTGGTTTGGCAATTAATCCTCCCAGCATCTGCTCTTAGTTCTCAGAAAATTAAGATTGTGGCAAATCTTTCCCACCTGAGTTACCAAGGAATGCAAGACCAGGTGGGATAAGCCTGTATCCAATCTGCCAGCAGCATGGCAGGGGCCAGGGAGGTGGCAGCCACAGCTGAACCATCAGTGGGGAGAGGTAACGGCAGAGCTGAAGCAGGCAGGAAGCTGATTGAGGCCTGATACAGGATGGCAGCACAAGTGAACAGAAAGCTCAGCTGTGCAGGGCCAGTGTGGGAAGCTCCATGCATTCAGATGGGCATACACCAGGAGAAATGCATGTGAAGCTGCTTCTGCATGCATTTTGCTCAGTACTCAACCACATTACCAAACATTTGCTACCCTAAAATCAACACATAGCTTTAAAAGAAACAAACATTACCCTCACTTCTGGTACAGATTCAGTCCACTTTGGGAAGAGTGGAAGTCAAGGAAAGTTATAGAGGATATAACCCTGCCAGTCAGGGATGCAGGAGCTGGTATTGCTCTTGGGAGTTCTTCACATGCATCAGATTGCAGACACCTCTTGTCTTCAAGCACACAGTCCTGAACTAGCACCAGCTCAAGAGGAAAGTGCAGTTCCAGCTGCCAACAGGCTTGCTGCTTCTCAATCCCCATCACTCAGGAGCCATCACTCCAATTTAACATTCCCCAATCAAGGATCACCACTCTGTGTATTGGCACAGAATAACTCCCAATTCAGACTGACACAGCAAAACCTCAGCTTACTGCAAGAAATAGAAGCAGGGAAGCTGTCCTGGAGAGGAAGAAGAAAGACAAAGCAGGTGATACCAGGGCATTGCAGAGATGAAACAGCTCCTGCTGGGCTCTGGAAATGCCCAGCTGTGCTGCCTGACTGTGAATGCAAAGGAAAGGGCCCGAAGGAGGAAAGCGTATCTTCCCTACTTCTCTTCACACAACAGTCCTACAATAAACAAAGCCTGCTGCCCTTCAGCAGATCTGTAAAAAACAACTTGTGTTCAGAGAAACCCTACAATAACAAACAGGCTGCAGTTACAGAGTTCACAGGCAACTCAAAATGAGTACATTTTCAAACAAAGACTGCACAGGCAGTAAAGACATTTTAAGAGATGGGGGTTTTTTGAGCAGCAATTCTGCTAGTGACCTTTTCAGTGAATTTACCTCTAAATTCAGCAAAACTAGCAACACAGTAAACGGATCCAGGCTTGGCAGAAGGCGTTTCATGAAATACTGGATGGGTTCATATATGCACAAGCTCACATGCAAATTCATTGTTAAAGTGGAGCTGGGAACAGAGTGGAGGCTTAATAAAGATGACCCTTGTTTATCTGCTGGCTGTGACCCTCCTCCATGTCACATTGGCTCATTGACAAAAACAAGCTGTTACTGGTGTCAGACCTGCCAAAATGATGCTACTGCAGAGGAAGGAGCTGCTCTGAATGTGGCACCATCAGCATAACCCGCAGCCACTGAGACAGAACTCTGAAGCCAAAAAAGATACAAGTAAACTAAAAACCCAACAAAAATAATGACACCCCAAACCAGTTCTACAGGACCAAAAGTAGGCTTAACTAGTATAGCAGTGAATGTGATTACCGTCTTGGATTGACTCTTCCAAAGCCATCTTTGAACCCTTGACTCTGTTCAAAAGTGGCTACTTTACCATAAGCACTCCCACCTCAACAAACTGGCACATGTCTACAGGCAAACAGATGTGTCTCTCCAGATGTACAAAAATGCAGATTTCTAGGCAGAGCACCTGAACACTCTAGTAAATAAAGCAAGGGGTAGCTTTAAAACCTGACATTGAATAATACATTTTGGTTCATTCCTAGAACTAAATCATCAACTACTCTAGGTCAAGAGAAATACAGCTTCCTTTTTTCCTAGCTGCAGGGCTTCCTCAGGCCTGACAGTCCTGCCTGGCCCTGGAACATGGAAGAATAAAGCAGATCCTGTCAGAGACACCTTTCCGTCAAGTACGGAAACAGTCCCGACATACATTCAAAGGATTTGCCTGGAACCCACTAAGATGCCTCCCACATTGCCAACAAGTCCAGAAGAGTGTTTGCAAGACGCCATCCACCACAGCAATTCCCTCACCACTGACTTAACTGACTAAAAGAAGACGCTTGCTTGGCAGGTAAGGTAATTGTGAGCTGCCCTCCAGCACATTCTTTTATCAGATCCACTTTGGGGAGAATGTGATAAGGTCACTGGCTTAGGAGATCAAATCTACAATGTTCAGTCCTGCTCTGAAACTCCAACCTGGCCTGATACATGAAATATCCTCTGCATGCTACTTATTCTCCTCAGCCCTGGTTTTACATCTAATTTGTACTCCTAATTTGGAGTCTTTCAAGATAGTGTTTCACTGCAAGCTGACTACAACAGCCTTAGAAAAGGGAACAGAATCCACAATACAGGTCTTATTAAGGACTCAAAAGGCAAACAAAACAACACTTCAGAAGTCCAGTTTGACATTGAAAGTATATGTCTGTAGTCCCAAATGAAACTGTTAGGTACCTATTTTTCCTAGTCTCAGATTAGATTATTTTTACTCTCAAACCAACTGTCTTCCTGTTCTTAGAATAGGTTAAGTACTGGCTACCTGTCAGCTCTACTGATTTTACAGGTGGCCTCGAACAACCATATGGGCCATTCCCTTAAAACTTGGACTCAATGATCCTTGTGGGTCCCTTCAACTCAGAATATTCTGTGATTCTGTGTTCTGTGAACCATATAAACTGGTCAGTAGTTCAAGGCTACACAGTCCTTCATTAAGAAAACATCCCCAATCAGGGCCTGATCCAACATCAATGGGATCAGCCTTAAGTCACTTACAGTGGCATCCTAAGTAATTTCTGCTTTTTGTCTCCTTCTCTCCCTACACAGACCTTCAGCCTCTGAGAAATCCCATCTTCACAGCTATTTGCTCCACTCACATCCTGGGTAGAAATCTAGGCAAATCAACCATGACCATGGGCTCTTCAGAGAAGATACCATCTCTTGCCATACCTCTTGACTTTGCACTGCTGAGTGTTTATTTCACACTGGGACTCAAGGCATAGTCCAAACACTAAATAAAATGTGGTTATTTCTCCACTTCTCATTTGTTCCTTTTATAATGCTCCTCATGATGCAAGCTCCTTGCAGCCTGCATTCTCCAAGGGCTTCCTAATGGTTTCCTCACTCTGCCAGATGAGATGTTCTTCAGATACTCCTCTGGCTACTATGTACCTCTTCAGCAGCTATAAGGAAGCAATGCGATGAGCTCCCCAGGGATTCAAACGAAAAGGGATAGCCCCACCTGGAGGAGAGATAGCTAAATGCTCCCCAGGCACGCTGTTACTCCTACTGGGAAGCTGAGAGAGACAACTCAGACAAGGCGAGTGCCTGACAATTCACACTCATGCTGCTGGAGCAAAGCACTTGAGGGACAAGAGTGCACAGCCAGGAAAAAAGGTGCAATAAATGAGGCACTGCCTCCTTCCCCTCACTTCTCTTCTTCTTTCTCCTTCAAAAATGTCACAGTAGACAGTCCATTTCTCTGAATACATCACTACAGATGACTGAAGAACACCTTGTTTCATAGGCATAGGATCCCCCCAAAAAATGGACCTTCCTAATGCTACAAAATTAAAACCTACAGAGGCTATGGCCAGCGCATTCAGCTGATACCACTCCAGAAAGCAAAAGGAGGAAAAGGAAGTGTCTTATAATTATAAGATTTATTTTACAACTTGTTATGTGTTTCCAGTGCAAAGCTTTCATGCTTTATGTGTTGGCAGGAAGTTTGCTAGACAGCAGTGCTCAAATGTAGTGTCATCAAGCCACCAGCTGGCCCTGATAGTAGCTTTTTTAGACTGCATTAGTGTCAGCCATGCCTTTTAGATGAAGAGATATCCTGGGGAGCACATAATAGGGCAACCAAACATGATCAGATCAGAGACTGTGGATGGGCTCTGAAGCTTTTCACCTCTCTGTTACTGGTTCCCATTTAGTTTGGTGACAGAAAGTCACTGCCACCTAACAGTTATTCCATGTCTCATAGGCAAGTTAATTTGCTTCTCACCTCAGTTCACCAAAGGCTGAAGCACAAGTAGACCCACCACTGCACACACTGGCTGTGGTGTAGAACAACCCACAGTCCCCATTCACAGTTGCCTTTTTTAAGGAATACCATGGAGAGTTCCTAGGGACTTATCCCTGCAGATGCAATCCACCTCCATCAGGAAGAAGCTATTTTAGGTTATCACTTAATATTTACGGCACACACTGTTACTGAATCACAAGGGAAGTCCAAAGACAGAGGATATTTCATTGGTCTGAACCATTCAGAAACTGTAGATTATTCCTGAAAACACACACTCATGTACATTCATTCCTGTTCCTTCCAAGATCCTTCAGTTGGGCAACTTCACTGTGAGACAAAACTCATTTTGAAAACACCCACTCCACTGTGAGAAGCAAAGATAACAAGTGCCAGGAAGAGCCTCCAAGGAGCAAGAAATCGTATCCTGTATAATGATGGCACAAGGTGGTTATGCTTTCCAAATATTTGCCCAGGTACTGACAGCCCAATCACCGTAAGTTTGAATGAGGAGAACATCCTCATTCTGCTCTCAAAAGGAGGACATTTAATTAACCTCCCCAAATGGCTTTTCCTTGACAAAGCAATTTTGTAGCCAACGAAGTTAATTCAAGATGGATTCCCAATGTCTTTTAAGATATCTTGACCGCAGATCCTTTTTCTCCCTGCAGTCTCCTCTTTGCTACAAAAGAAAACAAAACTCACAGCAATAACTTTTTGTCTTACAGAGGAAAACAACAAAAAAATGTCCTGCTCAAGATTTTCAACTGTGGCCACTTGTGCCAAAATCTGTAAGACAACTGACTCACTGCAGTCATCTTACTACGCTGGCAACGTAGAATTCCATTGATACCAGCCCTCACACAAACGGCATGTGATGACGCACCTCCTCACTGATAGTAGGATCAACAGAAATTGATGCCAGCAATGTAGGGAGTGTTAGCCAAGACATCCAGAGGCTACACTGAGAGGAACACCACTGGAAATGTCACACGGTAGACTAACTTGATGCTGAGGGGACAAACACTGAGGAGGGCCAACATTCAAGGATGCAGAAGAATGTCAGAGAAATGTAGCTTTCTACAGAATAAAATCGTTTGTTGAGAAAACAATAGGTTTTCTGAGCAGGTTGCTCTCCTTCTTCCTCTGGCCCAGTGCAAGCAGAGCAGAAATGAAAAGAAATGTCCAAGCTTACATGTGCAAAGATATCCAGAATCATTTAATGAAACAGACATGAAGCGAAGAAAGTTCATACCTCCTGTAAGGTTCCTGACAGTAGACCTAAAGACACATGGTGTCTTGGGGCCAACAACGCATACCACTGGCCTTGACATCAGTACACTGGCATTACCATCATACACAGGAAAAGGGCCCACACCCCAGGAGAGGACTCATAACTTAGGAGAAATATCAAGTTTCCAATGTGGTCAAGCCACCAGTGGTGAGATGAAGCAACCCCTGGGAAGGACATAAAGCCTGAGCACATTAGCAGGCTCACCTTGGCTCCAGGCAGGGGCAGGAATTAAAAATGGCTGTTGCTGAGGAACAGCTATGAGTGCCATCTGGTAAGTGGATTCGCATATCTCCTAGCTGGCAGGAGATTCACGGAGAGGCAAACTAACCTGAGGACACACAGTGAATTCCCATCTACTGCTTTCTGCCTCATGGAATGTAGTAAAACACCCCCAATCTGCTGGCCATTAAAAAGTGCTGAGAACCAAGAGGCTTAGAGTATTAGCATCAAAAGTGGTCCATGAGGGACAGAAATATATAGTAAAATTGAAGATAATTCCTTAGAGCTAAGCAAGAACCTGGCTAAAAGTCCCTGGGGAACCCATTTCCTTCTTAATCTGCTTTGCATTTAATTGTTTCCTAATGACTATGTCCCTGTTTGGCCCCAGTAGGCTCAGGGACTGGTGCTGCCACTGAAGCTTCCCATCCCTCATGCAAGGCCATGGGTAATTTAGAGACTTCAGTTTAATGTCTCACTGGGAATCCATGGAGAACAAGTTAAGCATTATTTGTACTGGAGTAGCATCACCAGTATGCTGAGTATCAGGAGGAGATCCACTGAAAAAAGTGCTGTTCTACTCCCAGATGCAAGCACGTCACAGATACGTATGCAGCTCCACCCTCACAATGGAGACAGAGGCACGACAACCACATTCAGACCTTTTGACACTATCAGCAGTCCCATGGTTACCAAATCTCACACACACCCACCCACACACACACATATACACCCTGCCCCACTGAATCTCTCTTCTAGGCACAGCACCAAAACGGCATCTGGAAATCAGCAGCCAATTCATACACGTGCTCAAGAGAAAATTCCAAACTCTCAGTATATGAAGAGGAAGTTAAGCTGGCCTCACTGGAAGGCCAGAAACAAAGAGAGTACAATGAATGGCTGAGAGTACCAGAGATCTATCCAGGACAGAATCTAGTAGAAGCAACACCTGGATAAGCATCATGAAAGCACAACACTTATTTGGGAGGGGCATTCACATCCTCTTGGCCCCATCCAGTGACTAACCTTAAGTACCAACTCCAACAGGGCAACTTCTTACAAGTGATTCTGAGCTAGTACAAGAGCAACAAAATCAGCTGCCACAGAGAGTTAAAAGAGCTGCAAAGTGGTAAAGATTTGGTTTCCATCCACTTGGAACTGCATTGAGATGAACAGCTTGGTGTGCAATTGCACAGGTCCAAAATACCTCCCATGCCAAACTGATGCCTCACTAGCACAAGCTCTACAGGGATGTTGCTGAGGAACCCACAATTGATGTTCCTACCAGGCTCAGTGGTGGCATTTCATAATACCTGTCAACAGCAGGACAGGCTTCCACTGGTCCGTAAGTTTCACCAACTCGTGCTATGCCTGGGCCAACTTCCTCCTATCTCCCAGCTCATGCCCCTTTATGAAGCCAAAGGCTAGTGCTGGTCATGCTGTGCTTGCTGCTGGCTCTGCCACATGCAGGGGCTGACTCAGCTAGTCTTGGCTGCCAAGCAGGGAGGACACAGCTCTGTGCAATGCCAGCAAACAGGGCCTTTTCTGGCTGCTTGCGGCATGGATTGACAACCACCAAAATCTGTGTGACAGAGGTTAAAAAAACCATGGAGATACAAAACAAAAGGTCAGGAATTTGCAATGGCTGCTGCAAATTCTGCCAAATTATAAACTGTCCATAGCACCAATAACTCCACAACTTGGGTGTCGCTCAAGAAAGCTACATGCAGCCCTTACGCAAACCAGATTTCAAAGGCACAGGGCAGACACATAGGCAGATGGACAGTGAAGCTCCAGACTCCAACACACCTATCTTCAGTTTATGCCAGGGCATCAGTGCCACTCACCTGGGATGGGGTGCTAAATCAGAACAGCTTAGCATCTTTAGACAGGAGAGGATGAGAACAAGTCCAAGGAAGCCATTCTGCAAACCATTCCAAATACACTAAGACCATACTGATGATGAGGATTTTCTGCTAGAGGAGTACTAAAACATGCTGGAGGCCAATGTCACTGATTTCTACATTATTCATGGCTGTTTCCAGTTTTACAGTCCCCCCAGAGAATCCCTGGAGAGCATCATTCCATGCATTATAAACACATCAGCGTCCTAAATCCTATATCCACCAAGAAGGAAAATGAGGCTAAAGACCTTACTTCAAACACACTATGCAGACTGGCCTAATTTGGTACAAGGTGTATTTCCCACTCCAAAGAGGCCTTGAACTGGAATAGCAGAGAAACTCTAGCTAACATTCATCACATGCACTCAACTAAAATTGGGTGTCACAGCTCAATGAACTATAGGGCTACAGGCTGGAATGAAAGGTGCAGCACAAGAATTGAGAGGAGCAATAGGGGTGCTTGTCTTCCTTCTCACTAGAAATGCTTTTGCTATTATTGCTAATTACTGATATCAAAACACAACAGTGTGTTTTGCAATGAGACGTACACTTCTTTGCACAATTCTCATTTCCTCAGAGATCTGCAAGTCTGATTCATCTCTATTATTTCAACACGCTCCTTTTTACTAACATCACTCAGCCTTCATGTTATGGCCATTACCAAACAATAAGCAGAATAAGAAAGCACTGCCAGGCCAGTCTCAGCAGCTGACCTCCACACAACCACTCTGGGCAGCAGAGATCTGGTAGCAGAGCCCAAACACACCTTACCCCACACACCAAGGACTTTAGTCTCTACTGGACATAAGTGAGCACTGGATGCATATGGCTACTTTTGACAAAGGACCTTCTCCACCGGGCAAAGTCCTGCAAGGAGTTTATCTAATATGGGGCTGTTATCTAATATTGCTGTTAACAATCTAGTAGAAAGCATATTGAATTATTAGGCTGACAGCTTTACAGCAATGGTTTTGGCAACACACCTGTGTCTTGCAGTTTCCAAGGAATGCAGTTCAGTGCTGTTACCTACCTGTGACTTGAGGAATTCATACTCCTCTGATCCGTACGGGACACTCCGAAGAGACGTCAGGTAGTCATAGGTGATAACTGCTGTCTGCAAATGAAACCAGACATGCTGAGCAACCTCCCCAGTTATCAAAACAGTAAGACTTCTGTTAAGGACAATGTATGTACCTTAGGCTTCAAAGTTTAGGCTCCACAGTGAAGCCTATGGCAACAGACTCATAAATAAATTAAACGCAAATATTTTAATTTCAATGGACACTTATAAAAAACAGTTGAGGGGCCTCATTGATATGTAGCTATTAAAAATAACCAACACTTGGCACTCCTATACTATCTTCTATTTGAGAAGCTCAAAGCATTTTCCTAATCTCTGTACAGCACCTTGCACAGCAGACTTCCATCTTCAGTTAGCCATCTGGGGCTTCCACAATAGGTCTGCTGCTAGTAACAGAGGCCATGCAGACTCTGTTTGCACCCCATCAGTTATCCCACACTTCCTCTTCACACCTCCAAACCACCTAACAAGCTCACTCTGGGTAAAGGCTCAGCAGGGAACAGAGTGACTGAAGACAAACTCATAGATTAGCACAAGCAGCAGTAGTTTTGGGGATATTCAACTGCACAAAGGACTACAGGGCCAAAGGGTCAAATACCAAATTACAAAACTGGAATATGGGATCCACCTAAAGCTTGTTAGACACAGCCACAGACAATGGAATTATATTCTTAAGCACCTTAATGATTCTCAAAACAGATCTAGGGTATTTCACAATTCCTATGACTAAAGTTCCTCTCTTTCCACAGTGAGAACATCAGTGAATGGAAGAGAAACATACAGGTCATGTTTGGAGGGAGAGAAGGGAACATAAACCTAGAGCAGCCTGTCCACTAACGTGCCATTTGAACTTCAAGATCCTTGCCATGAAGAGCCATTTGCATAACTTCCATCAAAAGTCAGTTTTCCTAAAATCTCCCTACTGAAGGGGCAGCATTCCATTCTGGCACAGGATACTAGCCCCACCTTTCACCATAAACATGCCCAGGAAGGGCATAAAATACAGTTGACATATCATGAAAACCAGGGAGGCAAGGCAATCAAACCTGGTTTGAAACTAATCTGGCAGAGCTGACTATAGGGAAAGAGTCAAAAGCTCAGAAATGCATCCAAGCGTGGACCAAGCTGGGAATCAGTAACAAACAGACACACTCCCTCCTTGCGGAGGTTAGGTTTCTCATGTTTTCTGTTTTCCAAATTGTAAACTGAGCACAGCAATTTCTTTTTCTGGCTTTTCAGGCTCTCTTGCCCCTGGTGAACTCAGGAGCTGCACAGCTACAGAGACCATTCAGAAGAAAAATTTTTCAAAGTGTCTTCACAACCTCAAAGAACAACTTTGAAGTGGAGGGAGGTTCAAATCAGTCTTGCATGAAGGCTTGAGTTGGTTCTTATTTTATCTCTGCTCCACGAGGGTAATTATCACCTCCAACTCAAAAAGAAGCAGCTAACAGATTGGCCTGTATTACCGAGGAAGAGGGAATTAATTAAGCAGTTGCTAATTACACTGTAATCTTAAACACTAAATTAATATTATGATGATCCTGATAGGCAACTCTGACATTGCCAAATTCCTCCCAGTGTCTAGCTACTGCACAGAATGTTCCTTCCACATAACCAAAACAACTCGGATACTCTCAAAGGAATATGGCAAATGCACAACAGCTCTGCCACGTTTCTAATTTTACCAGAATACAGAAACTCTCTGCAGCGTGATGCTGCCCACGCCACTGACTTTGTTCTCATCCAAGACTAATGCTGTCATTCATGTTACAGTGTGAAATTGAGGCTCAGAGTTATAAAAAGATATACAAAATCACCCAGTCCCTCCCTTTACAAATGCCAGATTATTTTCACTGAGCTTGTATCCTGTCCAGCGTTAAATGTCCCACTTGGTATCAATGAATTCTCAACACCATACACTCTTCCTCTGCTCCTCAGATCTTACCAAGTCATGGCACAATGCCCACCCTGAACAGCTGTCTACCCATACATAAGCAAGAGCCAGTACCCTAAACTGAGGCTTAAAAAGAAATTTTCTGCTAGTGAGCTTCATCAAGTTTCTTACGGAGTCTGCAAGGAACTACTGAACCAACACGCTTAAAGTACAACCAGACTCAAATCTCTCTAATCAAACTCGGATGAAATCTGTCCAGAGTCTCACAGTTGTATGTCAGGTTCCTCGAGTCTCATGTGTTCTTTCATCCAGGCTTCTCTTTTATTTTGTTTGCCCCACCATAACTTGTCATGAAGTTGTGTGTCTGTTGCTGCTGAACTTATCAGCTCTTAAGAATTGCAGTCTCTTCATTACAGTCTGCTTTTGCCTGGCTATGGTTCAATGACTGAATCAAGCATCCAGGTAAGAAGCCTGGGAAGGGCTAGATTGAAGGACAGATACTTTAGGTCCATGTAGATGTCACCAATATCCAAAAGCACTTGTTTGCTACAGAGGCTTATCTTTCATTTACAAAAAGAAAAAGCTCAAAGCTGAGCTGCTTAAACATGTCTGCTCTATTGGCTTCACCTGGTCCATGGCTAGGGAGTGACAGCAGTTCAGGCTGCCTGGGCTCAGATGAGAGCTGACCTCTGACTGTCCAACAAGGAGCAGGGAAGGCAGAGGTCACCAGTGCAGCAAGACTGAAGAATCTCTCAAAAGCAACTCAAACACATGCAGTCATATATACCAGAGGAAACAGAGAATTCAGAAAGAGACAGAACGCTCTTTTCAAAAAGTATACACACTGATTTAAACACATGCTGCCATCACCTACAGAAGACTGAGCACTGGTGACTTGGTTTTGGGGGTCACTGCTTGCAGCTACGGGTGCAGAACCCTCTAATGCATTTAAGAGCAGGACTAGTGAAGCACTTTACAGCCAATGACTTATGACCTCCCTGAAGGCAGAGAACATGAAAGTCATGCATGTCTGTGATTTGCTAGCATCTAAAGCAAAGAATATTTCCTTTCTCCTACTTCCTGTTCTTCAGAAAAGTAATCTGTCACCATCATTCAAAACAGTCCTCATCACTCCACAGCCAACTGCACAGCCTCATCACTGGAACTTCTCACTTATTTTTCTCTTAAACAGTAGATTACCACAAAAACAGTGGCTTAAGAAAGACCAAGAAACACTGGTCAAGCAGGCAGAACTCAAGAGCTGACTGGAGAGCCCAAACACCCTGAACAGCAGATTCTGCTCCAGCCACAAGAAACTGCACTCCCTCTCCATGGCTCAATTTTCTGTGCTTTAAAAGAGAAAGAGCAGCTCCCTGCCACCATGCAGCACTACCTTATGGTCAGGGACAGAGTATGAAGCTTAGCACTTATTAAGTAAGAAGGAAAGATTACCGTTTGTATTTCTGCCTTCACCCTCTCAAAATAAACATTCATTTTTCACAACAGTTTATGATGCTGCATACACAAGGCACCTGAGCCAACCCACAGAGCTTATTTCTTATTGCATCTGCCCTCAGGAGCTAACTCCCTGCAAAACTCATTAATGAGGTGCTTTAAAGTAATAGAAAATGCAGACAGACAGCTGCTTACCACTGGGGATCTGTAAACGATGGAGACTGGGGCCTGAAGTGACAGATGTATAGTGCAAGTGAGGTACAGGGAGACTGATACCCCCTCCAGAGTCTCTGCTCTCCATGTTCCTGGCTGCTCATGGATTCATAGTGAACATCCTCAAGGAGAAGGCAGCAGTCTCCATCCCCAGTTTTCTGAGAAATATCAGTGATGCTAGGCAGATACAGCATTTATTTTACAAATCCAGAAACCACTCCAATCTCAGAACTATGTAATCACACATCCTCACTTTACTCTTGCTTTGAGAATGATCATCAAAACAGCAGTCCTTCTCTCCCCAAATCTCTCGTACCAAGGGTCATAGGGCAATGGCTACCATAGTTTATCAATACAACAACCAGGATCCTTATAATAAAATGTAAAAGTGGCATACGCAGAGAAGGTGGTTTGAACTAAGTCACTCTTAAAAGGCAGCGGGACACCATACCTGGGTGACTGACTTTGAAGGGTGATTGATGAAAACATGGGGCCAAAGAGAGCCGTACTGAAGGTCCCACCCTATCCAGGGAAACAGAGACAGCTCTCTGCAGCTCAGTATCTCCATTTTTCTCTTTCCAAAATGTGCAAACAACAGCTGTATTCCTTACATGCTTCCAACCCCCTTTCTCCCCACTGTGTCAAGAACTTCAAGAGTTCCCCCCGGACCTTCTGATTTCCTGAGCCAGCTGCCAACTAGAAAATGCAGACAGGGAATGGAGGAAATCCCAGGTTCTTGTAAACTTCAATTCCCTTACTCATCTAGGAATCTTCCTGCACATTACTCCAGTAGAACTTACTGTGGCAATGGCTCGGCCCACACGAACAACTCCAAAATCATTAGGATCCAGGAACTTGTTTCCATACAGATAGATGCCAGAAGCAGCTGCTGTCAATGAGGCAAATTTCAAGGCCCTTAGTGCCATGACTGATGAACCCTGCCGAGACACAAAAGAGCCACTGTAACATCTGATAAGGACTTAGTGATCTGATGCCTACAGCCCCAGAGGACCTGACAATCCAAGTTTTAATTGCTCCTTTCCTAATGACACATTGCTAGCACTGCCCCCAGCCAAGAACTCAAGCAATCACCCAGCAACTGAGGGTAAGTTGATCATTGCTATTCCTAACTCAACAGTGTCTACGGACCACAAATCCGGAACTAACTCACTGCCAGACCTTGCACAAAATATTTGTTCAGGATCCCAAAGGCTTTTCAAGGAGAAACAACAGATAGACAGAGAGAAGGAAGCATGAGATCACCAAAACTCAATTCAGATCCTAGCAACAGGCACTTCTTCAACATAAATTTTTGGAGATATCACAGCATGGGCAGATTGTAAGGGGACAACAGAAGCCATAAAAAAAGGGTTTAAAAAGAGCTCTTGCAACATCAAGAGCACCCAAAGCTTGTTAGAAACTCTGCCAGCCTAGTTCTAAAAATTCCACACTGCTGAAAAGTGGGCTAGGAACAGGCAATGCATCCCAGGAGGTTGTATGCCACTCCAGCAGTCAGTGCCAAACAACCACAGACAATGTAGGGGATGGGGGACCTGATCAGAGTGACCAAGTGAGATTTCTCATTATCACCATCCCATTCAAGTGCCAGACAGGGACTGTACTGGCAGAACAGGCATCTGCAGGAATCCACAGCCTACTCCTAGCTCTGTCACAGGCCCAATACAGGCCTGGGATGAGACACTTCTCAATCACTTTTTTTCTGGGAGTCAAAGGTGGGGAATGAACACATTTCCCACACTAAGCACTTTGGATCACTACATTCATTGTTTGCCATATATAAAGTAGCATAAATATATAACTCATTACACATTAATATATATACTCCATTTCTTTGTGTCACCTTAGAGGACTCAGACCCGAAAAAAACATAATGAATTAGGTACATTTTTCTTTCATTTCCCTGTGGCTAGTATTGGGCAGAAAATAGAAACGACCATTCCTTCTGCTACTACCACAAATCAAAAGGTATGGTCACCTACTCTGCAAACTCTCAAGAGCACCCTTGACATAGGGCAGGCTCTTACCCCATCAAGATGGAGTCTACTAATCCGCCCACTCCTAGGCTTGACTGGCAAACTTTCCTGCTTCTCATTGTGAAGCTTTAGCAGGGTCAGTCTGGCTTCTGCCTTTTCTCTCAGAAGCCTAGTAACCAAAAAACACATGCAGTGACACAGGTCAAGTCTTTCAACAACATTTCACAAGAACACAATCAGCAAAATAAGCTAATATAACACAAGAGACCTCTGTACATGAACCTTAGCTAAACTTTATTATTTCCTTTTATTTCCTTACAAGCCCTAGGTAATTGTGAGGCAGAAAAGCTGAGACACAGTCTGTCAGTGCCTGTCAGAGCTGTCTGCAGCACCCCAGCTCTTTCTCCTGTCAGAATGGGTAGCCGGCTGACTGGGTACCCGGCTGACTTTGGACTTTTTTGAATCTATGATCAAACTCAACAGAAAACAAACCTGGGCTCTTGACTGCAGCCAAATGAACATGCACTTCACCAAAAAAAAAGCCACCCTCCTTCCCCTGCCTCACTGGAATTCCAGAAATTCCAGGACTTCTTCCTGCAGGACCACTCTCTTTTGTACAGAGGTCTCTTGTATCCTCTGTCACCTTCAAAAGTCATTTTCTGCAATGTGTTTTAATTAAACCATTTGTGCTCCTTGTACATTTCTGTAAAATTTCATTTATTGAAAAGGGAAAGGTACAGTGACATTTTCTTACCACAGAAAATAGGCCCCTCTTTTTCATTATTTTCCCCTTCACTTTCTCACTTACTAAAACAACATTTTATTGAAAGCAAGATGCAGGTCCATCTGTTCTTACACCTTATTCCTACCTGAAGCTATAATCTGCAGTTTGTTACATCACATCAGTTGCCATACCCGCCAGCTGTACATCACAAACAGAAGATAGGAACTTCAGGTAGCAAATAAACAGGCAGAGCAGCTGAATTCTTCCGCAAGAAAGTTCCTGCTTTCATGCTTAACGTGTTGTACCAATAAAAAGGGAATAATTAAACCCCCTCCAATATAAGATACAGAAATAGAATTCTCTGAAGTAAATTGTATTTCAAAGTTTTGCATAAGGTAGAGAAGCCTTTTCCATGTAAATGAGCCATTACAACACCCCTAGGGGTATCTTAAGGGCCCTGTCAGCTGTGAAACAAGCCTTGGGATGTCACTGCCTCTCATTATTAAGCCCTGAGTTGATGGATCACCTCCAGCTCTTTTTTCACCTAAGTGAAGTGGCTTCTTTGACTTTCACACAACCTCGCGCACGTAAGGGTCCCTCGCCTTACAGCCGGGCTTTTCATATTCCCACCAGAGGCAGCCGGGACGGTGACGGTTCCCTCTCGGAGCCCCGAAGGTGACCCCACCGCCACTTGCCCAGGCTCAGGGACCGGCAGCGATCGCTCACGGCCCCGAGGGCACTGGGGACTCAGGGCCGCCCAAAGCCCCGGCCAGGCCGCTCCCGCCTCAGAGCCCGCGTCCGCCGCCGCGCCCGTGATCTGCCCGTGAAGGACACAAGGAGCCAGCGCCGTCTGCTCTCGGTTCTCCTTCAGGCTGGGCCGGGTCTCTCGGCTCAGCGCCCGCGCCCCGCTCCCGCCTCCACGAACAACCCCGGCCCTGCCGAGCCCTGCAGCAACCGAGTCCCGGCCGCCACTGCGGGCGCCATTCGCCACCTGAACCCGGAGTCCCCGGCACGGGCCGAGGCCGCCGCAAGAGCTGAGAGGGCGGGAAGGCCCGAGCGCTCCGCCGGCGCCCGGAGCGGCACTTACCGACAGCCTCACCGGCACTTCAACTCGCGCGCGCCCCTATCCGCTCCCCCCTCCAACTCGCACACGGTACGGCCCTGGCCCGCGCGGCATGCCGGGAAATGTAGTCTCCGGCCGCGCCCGCTCGGAAGGGCGGGGGTGCGGCGGGACTGCAAGGGGCGTCCTTTGGGCGAGCCCACGGGGGAGCAGCAGGGGAGTGTCGGACGAGCGCGGCTGATGCCTCCGCCCTTAGTCACGGGGAAGCGCGCAATTCACACCCCGGATTGCAGGATTGTTACCTCCTGCTGTACGGTAACTGTAGGGTAGCTCAGTCCCACTTTATTAGTGGGGCTCCCGGAAAACCTGTCTTCTGCGCTCTTAAAAAAATTGCAGGCTTTAGAATATTTCATAGAATCAACTAGGTTGGAAAAGACCTTTAAGATCATCGAGTCCAACCTATGACCTAACACCACCGTTTCAACTAGGTCATGGCATTATGTGCCACATCCAGTCTTTTCTTAAACACCTCCAGGGATGGTGACTCCACCACCTCCCTGGGCAGCCAATTCCAATGTCTAATCACTCTTTCAGTGAAGAACTTCTTCCTAATATCCAACCCAAACATCCCCTTGTGCAGCTTGTGTCCTCTTGTCCTATTGCTGGTTGCCTGGGAGAAGATGCCAACCCTCACCTGGCTACAACTCGTTTTCAGGTAGCTGTAGAGTGATAAGGTCTTCTGTGAGCCTCCTCCTCTCCAGGCTAAATAACCCCAGCTCTCTCAGCCACTTCTCATAGGACTTGTGCTCCAGAGCATTCACTAGTCCAGGCAGACAACATCCACAGCCTTCCTCTCGTACACCAGCTGGGTCCCCTGGTCCTAAAAGGAAATCAGGTTAGTCAGGCAGGTCCTGCCCCTCCAAAATCCGTGCTGTTTCGGTCTGATTCCTTGGGTGTCCTGTAGGTGTAGTGTGATCGTCCTCAAGATGATCTGTTTCATAAATTTGCTGGACATGAAGGTCAGGCTGACAGGCCTGTAGTTTCCCAGATCCTTCTTTCAAAGCCCTTCTTATGGGTGGGTTCACATTGGCTAACCTCAAGTCATCTGGGACCTCCCCAGGGAGTCAGAACTGATGGTAAATGATGGAGAGCAGCTTGGTGAGCTCTTCTGCCAGCTCCCTCATCACCCTAGGATGGATCCCATCTGATCCCATAGGCTTGTGAGCAGCTAAGTGGCTCTGCAGGTCACTATCTGCTTCCTCCTGGTTTGCAAGGGGGCTATTCTGCTCCCTGTCCCTGTGTACTAGCTCAGGAGACCAGTTGTCCTGAGGACAATATGTCTTATTAATGAAAACTGAGGCAAAGAATGTGTTAAGTACCTCCACCTTTTCCTCATCTTTGGTAACTATATTCCCACCTGTGTTCAATAAAGAATGGAGGTTTTCCTTGCACCTCTTTTACTATTAATATATTTATAAAAGCACTTTTTATTATCCTTTAAAACATTTTTATTATCTTTTTCAATTGGTTTTCAATGTTTTCTCACCAAAAGCTCTGCAGTGTGGAGAAGGCTTGCATGCATATATGCATATATACATCAGAAATCATGAGAGAAGGTATAAATTACAAAGTCAGAGCCCTCCTTTTCCACATCTATGAGAGCTACTGGAGGAGCACTGGTGTTTTTATCAACTAGAAATCAAAACTGCTCTTTGGCAAAGGGTATGGGTTTGACCTGGGCATTAATAATATTTTATAAGTCTGAGTTTTGCAACACATCAGGGTTGGGTGTGAGCACAGTCACCTATACGGCCATATAGCATGTGGGCTGGCAGCACATCTGCCCCTGGGGCTGAGGGTGCTCTCATGCTCTCACCAGCACGATTCTGATGACAAGAGTTGCAATGCTTGTCCTGCTCCTGCTGAATGGGAACCAAATGTTGTCCTCTGTGGTCAGATCCTCAAGCAGTGTAAAATTGATAACCCAACCTGTGCAGCTATACTTAGCATTGATCATTCCATGAAATGGACACTTGGCTGTCTAATATCAGTTTATATTTAAGAGTATTCCAAAGAGATGTGTATTGTAAATATCTCAAAACCTGCTGTTCTCCATTCATGAGAATGAGCTAGTAAAACAACTGTGTTCATCAAGAATAAAAGAGCTGTTGGCAATTAGGAAAATAACTGCAGAATGAAAAAATCCCACCTTTCTCTGCAGCTAATTGTCACCTCCTTACTATAAAAAATGAAAATTATTTAAAAAATTATCATATTTGAAGTTCAGTGCAAAACCAATCTCTCCACTAAAGTCTTCTTGCAATAAAGATTACAATAAAAAAGAGAAAGAACAAAGCAGAAAATGAAAAATGTTGCTGAATCATCATAAGTAAAGTAAAATGTTCATATTCTCTGGAGCAAATACCTAGCTTGATAGTCACCCACTTGAAACTTAGCATTTCTGATTGAACTTTCTCCAATTGTGAAAAGAAAGAAACTCTATGTTCTTTCCAGTCTGTATCTTTCCAAGAAAAAGAACCTGCAATTCAGTTACACCTGGGAGCCCATGGTAGAAGTATTTGAGACAGTAACCAAATACCAGTATTTTGCAACTACCAAAATTAATCATTAATACCGTAGAAGGATGCCAGGGACCAAAACCAAAATGAGACCAAAAGGTTCCTAATAATTCTTCGAGAGTTATTGTTCCCATCAGGATTCTGGGAACACTAAAACAAAGCAAGTTAATCATCACCACACTGCATTTCCATTCATATTTGCAGGGGTGCAGTTGCACCCAAAAGGATAGAAATGGGGGAAAAAACATTTGAAGCAAAAGGTCTCAGCTTCTAAAAGTAATAAACCAGGACATTGTATTCAAGAAACATCCTGATGACAAGTCTCTTTTCCTGGATGAATAGGTTATTTTTTATCCAAACCCCTGAGGAAAAGTGCTGTAAAAGTAATTTATCTACCTTCTCCCTGGTTGTGGGACAATGGTGTGTTAAATATTTTCCCAAAAGATTAACATAATATTGGCAACATTTGATGGGTACCTGTATTAGATTTGTATGGCAAGATTTTGGT
>VZTX01007131.1:2002-17787 GCA_013400915.1 Pardalotus punctatus | reverse complement strand
AAACCAAACCATTCTCAGATTCTGGGATTCTATGAAACTGGATCTTCTGGGCATTGCAAGGAAAAATCCTCCTGTGATAACTCAAATCACAGCTTATTTTTCCTTGATGACCACGGGCAGCCATGGCAAAGGCGTAACTTTAAGGAAGAGTGGGGAGGTGTTGCTTCAGTCCTGCTGTGTTTGCTACCAGGCTGCTCTAGGCCTGACCCTCAGACTAAGAAATGATTGTTTTAAAAAGGTAAATATTTGCTCATCAGAACACGAGAGGAATCCGGGGATGGCTGTACAGGAGCTGTTTGCTTTCCTCTCACATTCGGTAATCTTCCGTGTCCCAGCTAAAAACTCATCCCTTAAAGGACTCCTGTGAGAGGGTGGGGTGTGCTGAGAGCTGCTGGCAGAGGCTGCACCCACAGCAGTGTCGGGTCTGGACATCAGCAGAGTTCTGGTTGGATATCAGGCAGAATTCCTTCACTGAAGGCTTGGGGAAGCATTGGAAGAGGCTGCCCAGGCAGTGGTGGAGTCCCAGCCCTGCAGCGTTCAAACAACAGTAGATGTGGCACTTTGGGATATGGATTAATGGGTTGAAGGTTGGACTCGATGATCTTGGAGATCTTTTCCAACCTCGGTGATTCTATAATTCTGTGAGCAGGAAAATGAGGGGATTTTTCACTTTGGGTTCTCTGATGGGAAAGGGTGAGAAGAGCGATACACAGGGAAAGATATTTTGCACATTGTGCCTGTTCAAAAGCTGTACATAAAAATTATGGGTAGTGTTGACATTTCCTAGACTTCCCTTTCCTGACTTTCTTTGTCTCACTCTGGCTGGCTGGAGACAAAACCAAGGAAAATGCCAAAAATACAGTTCAGTGAATGAAGATTGCTTAAAGGGTCAGGGAAGGAAAACATGGAAAAAGGAGGAGGAGGACAGGGACTCTTCGTCCACTCAGGGTTTCACCAGACCTCTGGGACATTTTAGCATTAAACACCTTCCCTTTGGTAACCTAGGATATGCTGAAATAAATGGAATTCGGTAAATGAAATGACAATTAACTCCTCCTTTTAAATTATTAATGATTTTCTTTTGCTTGCTCCAGTCCTCTCCGATGGCGTTTGCACTTTACAATTATTCAGCGAGATAAATTCCCAGGGGGAGATGTCGCAATTGATGTGGGATGGTTCTTTCTTCCCACCTTGTTGGCACAGGCGGGACACGGAGCGCTGACACATCCTGGGAAAAGGTTTCTGTGCAGGGATTGCTCAGCCAGAGCATTGCAAAACCAGCACTCACTGGATGGCCGAGGGAGTGGAAACGTCCGGAGCTGATCCCAAGGCTGCAGCTCATTATTTATTTAGGAGAATGTGCATTTATATGAAAGATGATCCCGGTGGTGCTCGTTTGGCAATTGGAGATTTCTTGGGAAAAGAGAGCACGGAGCCAGGGCTGCTGCAAGGGGCTGCTTCAGTGCCCAAGTTCTGGGATGGATGGATGGATGGATGGATGGATGGATGGATGGAGGGCATTGGAGAGGAATGGTTTGGGACCTTAAATCCCACCCAGTGCCACAGGCAGGGACACCTCCCGCTGTCCCAGCTGCTCCAAGCCCTGTCCAGCCAGGCCTTGGACATTCCAGGGATCCAGGGGCAGCCCCAGCTGCTCTGGGAATTCTGCTCCAGACCCTCCCCACCCTCCCAGGGAGGGATTTCTCCCGAAGATCCAGTTCTGATACTGAACTGTGTGTGGGGTTCAGGCGTTTTGGTGCCAGCAAAATACACCTGGGATAAGGAAGAGCTTTTGGGTACAAAATGCTTGGATTATTGGATAGCACGTGAGGCACCTGCAGCCGGCTGGGGAAGGTTTGTTTGGATGTAGTTGCAGTGTTTTAGGATTTTCCTTTCTCTCTCATGGAGAATACAGATAAACTGTACTTTCTTAATCTCTGTGTTTTGTGTTAGAGGTGTACAAGCCATAACCAATAGGTCTTTGGGGGTGGATTGTCTTTGGCCAATGGACACTTGTTTATTACTGTGTATAAAAAGAACTTCTTGTAAATAAAACCTTCTTCTTTGCCATCTTGAAGCCTGTCTGCCTGACCTCTCTGCCTGCTTCCACAAATCCTACGAATAACAGAAAAGCAAACCATAGTTTGGGTACAGGAAGCACTGGGAATTTTTGGATGTGTCCCCACACCAAGCCTGAGGCAGCAGGACAGCTGGGTGTAGGTACCCACACCTCAGTACCAGCCTGATTCCGTTGGATTTCACCTTTAATTCTCATATGGGGAGAAAGATTGGAAAGGGAGATCAAAAGTGTGTGAAGAATATTTACCTGGAGTGAAACACCTGCCGTGCCCCAAAGCAGCATCGTGTACAGAGCTGGATGTGTTGGGTTGCTTTGCAGCATCTTTTTTTAGAGCTGTTCCTTCATAAATCACTCAATCCCCGTGCATTTGGCAGATAATTACTGCCTTAGCGAGGCTTCTCTCTTGCACAACTCGTGGCTGTGGAAAACGCAAGGAACTGCTGGAAACCCTTTCCTCTGCCAGCCCCATGGGTGAGGCTGTTGCTGCCCATCTTTAATTACAGCGCTGCAATCCCGTTCCAGCCCTTTCCCTGGCTGGGTGCTCCATCCTGAGCATCCTGGCCTTGCTTCTTTTGGGTTGAATTCTCCGTGATGAACATCTTACCTGTGTTTTCTCCTCCTGTTCGTTTTTAAGAATACCTAAAGCTCATAAAGATTCACTGTGTGTAACTCACCCTTGAGCGTGACCTTGAAATAAAGAGATATTTCTGATCTGCTCCGTGATTACAAAGCAAAAATGGGAGCTGCCAGAAAAAATAACAGGAACAGCACCCTGGCTGAGAATGGATCTATTCCTAACCCTGCCACAATTTGCCTTCATTTCCTCCCTCTTTGCTCAGTCATTGTAAGAGAGCAGAATCTGATTTTTTTTTTTGTATGGATTTGCCAGATTTACCCTATTTTCCATCATGTGGATATTTCCCCTCTCCTCTTTGTCCTGGTTCCTGACTTTTTCCTCTTGCCTGAGCACATTCCAGCAGTAAGATGCATATTTCAATGCAAAGGGTTTGTGTGCATGGTTTTAAATTCACTTTTAAACCCAGGCTAACGTGTGCTGGTAATCCAGGGGGGACATAATTTACACTAGGCCACATAAAGCATTTTCTACAGCCTATTTTGAGCTTGGAGCTCCTTATTCCAATAAAAAAGGAGGCCTTGGTTTTCCCAGCTGTACTGAAACCCCAGAATCAGCAGAGTTTATCAGCTCTTACCTGTTCTGATGGAGCAACTGCTGAAATAAGGGTGGAGCAGAGATGATGACAAGTGGGAATTCTCCCAGTTAATTCTTACCTCCACCTGTGAATCAGAGCCTTCCGGCCAGGGAGTTTCCATGGAAATTGCCTGGAGATATTCTCAGGATTTGGGCTCCTCAATTCAGGCAGAAGATTGCTTATTCTGAGGAATATTAAGGACAAAGCTGATCGTGGCTTGTTTAGTGCAGGCTGAGTTTCCCTTGCTGTGTGTAAGGACAGAGAGTGAAGAGGAGCCCATTTCAATTTTTCTTTTCCTGGTGGAGTCGTGGGATAAACTCACATCCAGCCTTTGGAGCACCTCAGGAGGCATCAGACCTCCTCTGTCAGTTCACAAAAACTGACTTTTCAGTTTCCTGGGATTATTTTCCCAGAATTTTTCATTTATTTCAGCTCCTTGATTCCCTTGACTACAACAAGTTTGCAGCAGGGCTGCTTTGCCTGGTTTGATGTGGTTGTTGGATCTGGGAATTTGCACTTTAGGAGGAGTCCAGCTTTGCTCCCGACTTCCCAGTTTTCCAGTTTGTGGCAGGATATCAGGAACTTGCTGATACAGCTGTCGTTTGAGGAGAAAATAATGGAATCCGTTTGGGTAGGGGTGAGGGGACAGCGCTGCTTTCGCTGCAGTGCTGGACATTGATCATTTTCCGGGATTAAGAGAACGTTATTCCACATTCAGTAATATTTCATTTGCAAATCAACCTGTTCTGCTTTAATTTCAGTGCTTGGCACGTGGCCACTTGTCCACGTCTGTGCCCTGGGGTGCAGCAATTCATCTGTGGGAATTGTCCCCATTTCGGCTCTCACCGGTGCTGCACAAATGGGGTTTGCTGTTTGTGTGGCTCTGCTGACGGTTCTACACCTGCTGGGCTTCTCTCACCGTGCTTAAATTGCTGTTTGGGATTTTCCCTAACTTCCAAATAGTTCGGGAATTAAATTTAGAAGTGGAGCATCCAAAGCAAGAATTTTAAATTATGGCTGAATCACAGCAATGTGGCAACTTTAAAAAAAAAAAAAAAAAAGTACTTGAGCTTCCTTAATATTTCAGACTTCATAAGCACAGGAATTTCTCCTGGAATTCTGAGGAAATTGGATACTCAGATGTGCAGGGGCGGTGGTGGTGATCCTGATCCCTGTTTCCCCTGGGGAACAGCACTAAGGAAAAGGTCCTTGGGACGCTGTTTTTAATAGTTTTGGGTAAAGGCTGCCCGGAGGGGCCTCAGGAGGAAAGTTCTGGAGGTTCATGGTGTGGGCATGTTGATGGCCCTCAGTAATGGATTTGGGAGGTGATCCATGAAATTGGCCAGGAAACCTTTATGGCAGGATAAATGCGAGTTCTGATGAAACGAAATTAAGAAAATGAGTTTTAAACAAGAGGTGTATGGTGCTGGCCAGCTGAGCCCCAACATTTCTCATCCCGTAAATTAATGGGGCATTTGTACTTTCCGGGTCAATGCGGCTGGAATTGGATCATCTCCCTTCCTGCTTTTGTTCCAGTTCTCACTGCTGGATTCTTGGTTCTGTTTGCTCTTTCCATTTGGATTTTTTTTGGTTTTTTTTTAGTGCGAAAACTTCCAGCTGCTGTGCTCAGCCTGAGCTACAATTAGCACAGTGGAGCAATTAACTACAATTAGCATGGAGCAATAATGAAGCTGGAGAAAAGAGTGTTTTATGGAGAGCGTGACATCATATCCCTCCCAGCAGAGCTGTCACCCGTGTGCTGGCCGTACTGGTGTTACTGGGAGCTCCAAAATTCAACCTTCCCCCCTTTTAGTGTGCAGGTGTGATCCCATGGGCACCTCTTCCCATTGTCTGGGAATGGTTTCATCCCCAGGGAAAAGGATTTCAGAGCTGGAGCAGAGTTTCCTAAACTGTGCCGTCCTCTCGAGCTGTCGAAAGTGTTATCTCACCTCCTCTCTCTTTTAGCTGGGAAAAAAACTTCTGTTCACTGCTGAGTGCCAAAACTGCTTTGAAGACTCCTGCTGGAAGCCAGTGATTTGGAATATTAAGTAGGGAGAGTTATTCCAGCTTTTCTGGTGGCAAGGAGAAGTGAAAAGGGCTGGGGAAATCTCAAAAGGCTTTTTGCAGGTGTTGTTTGCAGCTGTTTCTTTCCTTCCCAGTAAATACCTCTTGCCCTAGAACTTTAAAATTTAGTAAAGAAGCTGAAGAATTCACATTAAAAAAAAGAGTTTTCACTCGATGAAGGCTGCAGGGACCCTCCCGAAAAGCAACTGCTGCTTTTTCCTGCCACTTCCTGCACCTCCCAAAGCCAAACAAAGGGGACAATAAGGAAGAAAAGTGCTTTGCATGGATCCCACCATGGGAGGGCATTGGAAATCCCTCTTCCCAAACAAAGCCTTTTCCATGCCAAATTCAATGTTTAAAGAGCAATATTCCGTTGGGTGTGTGCTCCTGGAGACAGCAGCTCCAACCTTTGCATTCCTGTAAAAAAACTGATTTTCCTTGTACTCCAAAAGTTGTGCTTGATGTCATGGGGAAGAAATCAACTTTTTAAAGAATTAAAAAATAATGGAAAGGAATCAACTTAAGGAACTAAAAAATAATGGAAACAGGGCTGATGAGGAGGTGCCATGGCATTCACACCATCACATTATCAGAATCTTTTGAGATAGAGTTTATACCGACTTGCTAGGTAAATATTTTCATTTTTTCGCCCCCAACGTTTGGACTGTATCTTTAGGTCTATTTTACAGACAGTTTTAGGTCTATTTTACAGTTTTCAGGGGAGTTGTCACAGCTTTTGCCATTTCTCCTCTCCTCCAGTGCTGTGTTCATTACTCTCAGTGCGATTACAGCTTGGCACCTCATATTTGCAGGTTACCAACTGTGCTAAAGTGTCGGGACAGCTCCTGTTCGAGCCTCAACCTCTCAGCCGAGCCCCCAGCACACTCAGGGATTTGTTAATGCCTTCATCTGAAGCAGATCAGGGGCTTTTTTTCCCTCCAGAAACAGGAGAGGTCTTGGGCTGGAGCAGCAGTGAGGATGAACAGCTCAGTTCACCCCTGGATCCATTTAAAGGATTCTCAAACCCCCAAAAATTCACCCCAAAATAATCTGTCTGCCACAGCGCCAGCCTGGCCCCCACACATCCAGAATATTTATGAATGACTGGAAAACGCAGAAGAGCTGAGTCATGCACCCAGAGGTTGTTTCTGAAGAATAAAATTTTATTTTTTTGGGCTGAAAAAACTGCATACACATGTTCAGATCTGTGCAACCTTCACTACATGTCTTCGTTTCCGAACAAACTTGTGCTTTGAAGCATGCAGGAGCCCACTGCAGCTTGAGAAAGAAATTAAGAGGTTTTTTTTTATTTTTTGATCCTAGGACTGTGCAAACATCATGTGAAAGCTATTTACATGTTGCACCTCTCACTTCTACGAACAGGAGCATCAGCTGGTAGAGACGTGCAGTGTGCAGCTGTAATTTATGATTTGGCATCTGCTTTTGATTTAGGTGTAAATTGAAAACCAAACAAACCTCCCATTGTTCCAAAACCTCCCCACGGGCAATGGTAATAAATCTAATTTCTTCTTTGTAAAGGAGATCTCTTGAAGCACTTGGCCTTCCCTGCAGGTATTAAAATATTATTTCCACTCCGGATTTTCTTCCCCTGGTGCTGACTTGCGCTTTGCTGCCGCGGTCGGTGGGAGCAGCAAGAAAAGATCTTGATTTTCATCAAAGAAGGCAGGAGGGCACTGAAACAGAGCAGGGCTGCTTCTTTCTATCCTCTTTACTGAACTGCAAGATGAGGTGTAGAATTGTTTCCGAAAAGAAAATCATCTAGAACCATCCGAACTGAGATGCAGAAACTTAGATGAGAACAAAGCTGGATTGAAGTTCATCCTCCTGTTGCTTTCTCTTCTAGTTTCTCTCCCATCCATTACAGCCTAGAAATCAATACCCAGCCAGGGGTGAGCGCTCAGATCCCGCTGGACGTGCTGATTTTTGATCTCCTCTAACGCGGTCGGAGAAGCCGTGGGATGTTTTCCCGTCGTGTTGGCAGAGCTTTGTGTGCGATGAGCCCCCCGAGCATCCTCTGCCAGAGCGGTGGATGGGGCTGTGGGGTGGGAGCTGGGTGGATGTGGTGACATTCCGGGTGGTGTGTCCGTTCCCAGAGCGCTGATGGGGCAGGGGCTGTGCTCCGTGCCCCGCTCCGCTCCTCAGCCCCGGGGTTTCCCTGAGCGCCGGACTCCAGCGCGAACGCGATTTCCCAAGCTGCAGGAGCTGCTGGGCCCCGCCGGGACCGGCTCAGTTCACCACGGAGCTCTCGGGCTGGGCCCCGAAAATCTGGGAGAAGAATTCCAAGGCCAGGCGGACGTGGATGGGGACGAAGACGTAGGCTGTGTAGACCACCATGGCCACCACGGTGACGGTGATGGTGTGGAACATGGACTGCTCCCAGGGCTCCAGCACGTAGCTGCACGTCACCAGCAGGTACTGGTAGTACAGCCAGTAGATGTAATCCTTCACCCTCTTCACGTCCATCTTCAGCTCCAGGGGGCTTGGGGAAGGCCTGGAATGACAGGGAAGTCGGGATTACAGCTGGGATGTCCCACGGAACCGCTACCCAAACCGCATTTCCAAGGCATCAGTGCCTGGAAGCAAAGGAACTGTTGAGTTGTGCAGCTGCTGCTCGGTTCCTGGAGCTGTATCTGCTGGACATTCCCGGTTCCCAGAAAAGCAATTCCATCCCTGGAAGTGTCCAAGCAGCCTGGTCTATGGAAGGTGTCCCTGCCCCATCACTGAATGATTAATCTCCCTTCCAACCCAAACCATCCTGTGATTCTATCGATTCCCACATTCTGAGTGCGTTTTTCTATTCATTCCCCGTGGAGATCAGGGAAATGGGCATTTAAAAGGAAAGGCTTTGGGCCAGCTTCCATAAATGTCCCATAAATTTCCAACATGCCCTGGAATAAAGTTGAGATTTACGTAACTGCTCTGTAAAAACTCCTCTGCTTACTTTTGATAATCATTTTTATTGTTCTGCAATTGTTGGGAATAAAGAAAAGACAAGTTGTGAAAGAGAGAGGGAGAAAAAAGTAATCTCCAATTGCAGAAGAATCTTTTTCAGCTCATTCCAAAGAAATGAAAAACGTTACAGATTAAAAGAGTATTTAATGGAAGTTACAAGTCTAGGAAAGATTCTCCTCTTGGGTAATACCTTTATTCATTCATTGTTCCCAGCTCCACGTGGAGGGGAGAATGGCTGAGCAAGAATTAACTAGGAAATAACATTTGCTTCCACTGCTCATTGCTAAAATTGCTTTTTGGCATTTTAAAGAATCTTTAAATGCAGGCTAAAAACATCTATTTAGAGAAAACGGAATGGTAAGAAATGGTACAAGGCTTTACAGGGGGATTCCATAGTTTTGGGGTTTAAGGACATTCCAAGCAGATCAGTCCACAGGGAATAGAGCAGATTTCCCTGCTGGAAAACCTTCCAATGCCCCATTTTCTTCTACACTTCTGTTGCCTAAAATGCCAGGACCAAAGAGGCTTGGGCACATCACGTCCCTCCAGTCTGGTGTTTGTAGTGAGTTTGGGGCAGCAGAACTCTGCTGTCCCTCAAAGCAACAATTCCTAAAGGAGCTCTGGAAAAAATCCCAGCACGAATGGAAGCTGATTCCTTTCAGCTCCTTTCTTTGAAGGCAGAACTCCAGAGAGAGGCCTTAAAACCTTGTAAATATTGCAAAGCCTGCAGTAGAAGTGGCCCAGCTGGCAAATGGTGCCTCAATGGGAGCCAGAAGTGTTTCTGTTTAGGTTGCAGTGTTTTAGGATTTTCCTTTCTCTCTCATGGAGAATACAGATAAACTGTACTTTCTTAATCTCTGTGTTTTGTGTTAGAGGTGTACAAGCCATAACCAATAGGTCTTTGGGGGTGGATTGTCTTTGGCCAACAGACACTTGTTTATTACTGTGTATAAAAAGAACTTCTTGTAAATAAATCCTTCTTCTTGGCCATCTTGAAGCCTGTCTGCCTGACCTCTCTACCTGCTTCCACAAATCCCACGAATAACAGAAAAGAAAACCATATTTAGACCTTCTGCAAAAAGAGCAGCGTTTTCCACCGAGGAGGTGAAGACCTTTCCTGTGCCTTGGGAAGGAGGAGGAGAAGAAACTCCCCAGGGTTTATGGGATGGACACCACTTAAACCCATCCCTCCATGGGTAAATCCCTGCTGACCCCGAGCCCTGCCGGGCAGGGTGCGAGGCTGGAGCTCTGCTGGGTGTTTGAGGCTCCGAGGGACCAGAGGTGACGGACACTTGTGCAGATCCCACGAATGCTGGCGTGAGGAGCAGCCCGAGGCAGGGAACATCCCCCAGGCTGACTTCACCGATATTCCAGGCTGCAGCCTCACCAGCAGCACGTGGAGGGATGCATGAATAAAGGATGAGGCGGTTAAAATGATGAGCAGCCCCTTGGATTGGAGCAAAGCCCTTTTTCCAGCTGGGGATTGCATTTCTGTGCAGCTCCAGCACAGCCTGGGTTGTTCTGGTTCCCCCAGCTGCCAGGGAAAGGCAGTAATTCCATCCCCAGGCGCTCAGACCTTCTGGAATAGCAGCAGGAACATGAGCTGCCCTCATGGCGAGGCTCTGTGGTCTCTAATGAATGATGGAGGTTGGGATAAGTAAAAGGAAAAAGCAAATTACAGCCTGTGCCCTCACCGCTGCCACGCTTCCCCTGCATTCCATCCACCCCGAGGCTTCCTCTGTTAGCAGGGATAACACAACTCCAGCTGCATAATTTATAACGGAAAACACAGGAGGGGAAGGGGAAAAAAAGCCATTTTAAAGCAGCTGTGGAGGCAATGAGAGCCCAGGCTCCCCTCGGGATCTGTGAAAGATCCCTTGGGGAAGGAAAATCAGCATTTGGGCCCAGGGCAGGAGCAGCCCAGAGCTCTCAGCACCTCCAGAGCTCTCTGGCAGCTTCACCACCCAAATTAATTGTAGCAACAATCAAAGGGAATAGCAGATCACTGCACGAACTCGGGAGGCTAAAAATCTGTGTTTTATTTCATCCTAGAGAGGCTTCCACTTCCATTTTTAATCATTGCTGGGTTTTATTATATTACTGCTGGCACTTTGACTTGAAAGGGCCCTGAGATATTCACTCATCAGTTCCCAGGATTCCAGAGCAGGAGATAATTTGTTCTTATGCAATTTTAACTCGGCCTTCATTTGTCTACAAATTTGGATTTAAACATTCAATGGCGTTGTGGAAATGCCTTCCTGTTTAGAGGCCATGGGACTGTTACAGCCAGCTATGAGTGAAATGAAGAGAATTCAGCTCCTATTAAGCAATATTCAGATTATTTTCAGCAATTCCACCTCCAAAGGAAAAAAAAAAAAGCAAGAAGAGAAACCTGTAAAGCAGCTTTTACTGTTTTAAGTGGCTGATTTTCTTGCTTGTTGACACATGTCTCTGATTAGAGCAGCTGAAAAGATAAACCATCATCAAAATATCAAGGTTTCATTTCAGAGCACGCCTTATCTCCCCAATTTCTTTATTAATGACCTTATTTTCCAGAGTCAGAGCTAGTTTGGGAGTTGGAAGATGCCAGCATTAGGTCCTTTGCTATGTAATTTCTGCTTTGAGCAGCTGGGATTTGGGGAGTTTCGGTCACATTATCTGACCTGTGGCCGGACAGCTCCTGCTGGGAAATTCCTGTGGAAAGAGACATTCTTCAGGGGAACTGGGGTAGGCTGGTTTCCAAAGAATGCTTGAGAAACACCTTAAGCCCTCAGCAGGAGGGGTTGGTCAAGTTGCACGTACAGGGAAAAAGGATTTCCAACAAATATTCAGGCAAAGTTTATCCGGAGTGGGGAACAAACAAAACCTGGAGCTGGAAACGGCCCCATGGTGGTTCCACAGGTGGGCTCTGCTGCTTTAAATGTAGAGTAGGGACAAGGTAAGACATAAAAAAACAATGCATCCCCAAAATGCAGGTATTTAATTGGCTAAAAATGGGCTGTTTGCTGAATAATTGCTGGGATAGCCCAGCAGCCAGAGTGGGTGGGGTTTGCAGCATCCTGAGGGATTCCTCTGATGGAGTTTCAATAAAATCCTGCCACGAGGCCCTGAGGGGTTTCACGGTCCCACCACCCCTGAGCACCCACGTGTGGGCAGGTGCAGCCAGGCAAAGTGCCAGAATGATTTCAAAGTTTTCTGATCTGGAAATAATTTCGGATATTAGAAGATAAATGGGTAATCTCCAATATATTTCAATCCCCCTTTGGGATTGAAATATAAATCCTCTCTGCAGGTTGTTTATCTGGAGCTGCTCTTATTTGTAATTTCTCTGTGTTCAGTGGGTTTGTTCTGCTGAATACCCTGATTTATCTGAGGCACCGGTCTTGTTCCTCTGAATGCTGCCATAATTCTGGAATTTTGAGCCCAGTGATTTTCTGCAGGCCGACACCTGCAGGTGCAAAAAAACCAGGAAGGGATTCTCATTCCCAGCCCATCAGGCATTTTCTGTTTTATTCCGTGAACACCAAGCACGGTGGTGCGCAAGGAATGAAAAGCAGCGGATCAGCAGCTGGGAAGAAATTCCGATGAGGCAGCAGTGAGGGCAGGGAATCCAAATCCCAGCATTTCCTGGGAACACCACCTCAGCCTGTTCCTCTGCTGCATCCCTGTGGCTCCAACACCGCACGGAGCGTGGCCTTGGAGCAGCAGCTCAGCCTGGAATCTGCCTTGCCCTCCTCCAAGCAGAGCCCTCAGGTTCCTGTAGCACTCCCACACGGATCTTTAAATGCACCCTGTTCTCCCAGGCAGGAATCTCCAGATGGAATGGGAGTGAGAAGAGCAGCAAAAATCCCAGCACAGCTCCCACTGCGGACAAGGATGCACCTTAAAACCATCTTGGCTTGCAGGTTGTGATAAATAACCCTCCCTGGAATTCCGGAGTGCGCAGCAGAGTGAGGCAATCCCGGTTTCTCTCCCTCAGCTCCCTGAATCAGCAGCTCAGCACCCTTGGCCGTGCATGACAGAGCTCCAGGAAATGTAAATCCCTTCCATCTGTCCCGTGGAACACCAGGATGGAGGTCTGAGCCGGGGAAAGGTTAGTGCTGTACATGACTCAGACATTCTGCACGTGGGTGAACGTGGTTTGACTGAGCCTGTGGGGTTTGCTGGAAAAAAAATCTGCCAGGAGTGGAAGGGGTAAGGCAGAAAGAGCAGTGGTGTTTTCAGCCCTGTTTCTGTTGTACCTCGCCCAGGAGAATGAATTCCAGCACCTTCCTCATCTGTAACACCAACTTCCTTCCTGCTGCCCTCGGAGGGAGCACACAGGTGCTATTTTGGTTCTTTCAAGTGTTACAGAATGCATACAAGGCCCTGGACCTTTCCCTGTTCAGGAAGACTTCCTTTTACCTCTGGTGACTTCCAAAGAAGGCAGCAAAGCCCTCCTGGAGTGGCCACGCCTGCACAAAGGCTGACCCAACTTCCTCATCTCCATCTGAACCCAAATCCGTGTGTGTGTGCTCCTCCTGCAGCAATTCTGGGCTCCCAAACTGTGGTTTGGGGCTGGAATTTAGCTGCATGTCTACCTGCAGCCCATGGATTCAGGAACACGTGGATTCCTGTCAGCCTTCCTCCCAGCTGATGGAGGAGCAGCCTGAGGATTGCTGAACGTGCTGCTTCACTTGGGTTGCGTGCACACACGGAGTGCATGATGGCCTCAAACATTGTGGAAAAATTCCTTGGAAACGAGATCCACCAATGTTCGACCCTCAGGAAAGCAGAGGTGGATCTGCAGCCCCCACGGGATCTCATTTGCAGAGGGGGTCCTGAGCATTCAATGCCATCACAGCAGCTGGAAACAGCTGGAGTTCAGGCTGATTTCAGGCCTTACCTGCCCCTGACAGCTGGAGGCTGCTCCCAGCAAAGCCACTGTTCTAAAGAACTCAGCTCCCCTGACTCTGCAGCCTGGCAGATTTATCAGTGCCCAATCCTGTCTTTACTCAGGCACAGGGAAAGGAGGAGATGCAGCTTCTCTGGAACAACAACATTCCTGGAGCAGCTCTGTCCCATTTTCTTCCAAGGCCAAATTAATTTTTCAACAATTTTCCTGTTCTTCCCTCCCCTAAAGTTTCCTCGGTCGTTTCCTTACATAACCAGCTGCAGTTTGTGGACAGATCCCTTCCTTTCCAGCTTTCCCTGGGCTGAGCATGGTTTGGGTTCTGAGTCCTCCCCCTGTGACAAGACTGGCACCTTGGAGCAGAACTGGTGAGCAGCTCTGCCAGGAAAGATGGGTCAAATGGCAAATTGAAATCCCAGAGAAAGCTTTCCCTCTGTTTTCAGTGTAAGCATAATTCAGGAACATGGTTTCGAACAGAAATATTCCCAAACAAAACTTCATTTTTGTGACTGGAGACCAGTGCTGGGTTTAAACTGCAAATACTTAAAAACTGAGAGTTCTCAGAGATGTGTTCCAGGAACATCTCAGAGGGGTTTTGCCTGGTGACAAAGCTCAGTTCCTTGTGAGATCTGGGACATCATCTCCATCCTTCGAAGCCTTTCAAGTTCAGGAGGTTGTGTAAACACATCAATCTATCAACCAAATAGCTGAGATGTCTGGGCTCTAAAAAAACCACTTTCAATTGTAGCCATTATTTTATTCTGACTTCTTTGCTTTGCTCTGAGTCATTTCTGAGGCAGCTGAAAGTAACAGCTTGGGCTGTGGGTAACGTGAAAAGGTGAATATTGTCCCAGCTATGACAGCTATTAGTGGAAATCAGGGACCAAACTCTTGTGCAAGTGCATCTCCCCTGAGAGCTCATGGAAGTGTTGCACCACTCCAGCTGCTGCTCCAAGAGGGGAAACGGAAAACTGAAGTGAGATGCTTGCAACAAGAAATAAAAAGAGAGATGCACTTTTTTCATCGATTTAACCCCGCCTATGCAGCGAGGAACAGCTTCCTGTGCAGGCCACTTCATCCCTGTGAGCAAACAGGTTTGGACACACAAGGCTGTTGATACCCATAAAACTAATGAAAAGCTCCATAAAATCTGGCTTGGCAGGACACAGAGCAGAGCCCTGGCTGCTCCTCACTGCACCACCTGTCCTGGATGTTTTTTGGGCACAGAGAGGGTGGGACAGGCATTGCCATGGGCCCACCTTCTCCCCAGGCAGCATTTCAGCACATCTCCCATTCCAGCTGGAATAATCTACAATGCTCCACGAACTTCCGAGCTTTTCTCACTAAGCCAAGGTAAACAAGCACCCCAGTTCCTGAGGCGTTAAAATCCACAGTCCCCGAAGTCCCTCGTGCTGACTAAGCAGAGCCTAAGCATTTATTGCAGGGATTCTCCTCCATATTACCAAGCTTTATCCAACAGGGAAGCAGGCAGGTCCTGCACCTGCTTCCCACCGAAGGCAGCCACCAGCAACTCTAAGAAAACCAAGGAGCAAAAATCCGCCAGCGATGAGTATTGAGTATATGAGCAGCACAGCCACCTTCCCTCCTCCATCGCCCCCCACCTATCGCCACCTTTTTATTTCGGGCTGTTGGACTCGTTTTTAGGGAATCCCTAAGGCAAACCATCCTCCTGACAGCTGCATCAACACCTGGAAATCCCTGACTGCAGGCTGCAGCAACAAGTCACAGAATCACGAAACGCTTTGGTTTGGAAAGGACCTTCAAGCTCCTCCGTGCCACCCCCTGCCACGGGCAGGGACCCCGTAAAGCCCCGAGAGCCCTCGCTGGAGGCTGCAGGTGCGGCTGCAGCGCCAGCAGCTCCCGTGAGGAAGGCGCAGCACGGCGAAGCCCCGAGGTTCTGCGCTGCCAGCCCTGCTCCCGGGCCTTCCCCCCGCGCTCCTTACCGAGCCGCCGGGGCCCCGCCGTGGCAGCGGCCGCGCTCGCCAAGGTCACCGGCCCCCGGCCGGGGGATGCTCCGGGATGCGCCTCCGCCGCGATGCCCTTGGGCGAGCCGAGCTGAGCGGGGAACGAGCACCGGGACACGCTGCTGCAGGAACACCGGGCTGCGGGAACACCGGGATGCGGAGCGCCGGGATGCGGGAGCACCGGGATGCGGGAACACCGGGATGCGGGAGCGCCGGGATGCGGGAACACCGGGATGCGGGAACACCGGGATGCGGGAGCGCCGGGATGCGGGAACACCGGGATTCGGGAACGCCGGGNGGAACACCGGGATGCAGGAGCACCGGGATGCGGGAATACCGGGATGCGGGAACACCGGGATGCGGGAACACCGGGATGCAACACCGAGATGCGGGAATACCGGGATGCGGGAACACCGGGATGCGGGAACACCGGGATGCAGCGCACCGCGGCCCCGCTCCTCCTTCTCCTCCGCTCCGCGCTCCGCGCACCGCAGCTCCCCAGCCCGGCGCTGCCCGCGCTTAAATCCCCACCTTTCTCCCTCCCTCCCTCCCTCCTTCTCTCCCTCCCTCCCTCCTCCCTG
>VZTX01007127.1:0-42565 GCA_013400915.1 Pardalotus punctatus | reverse complement strand
TTCGCCGCTCTGCCCGGCGCCGCACCGCCGCCGCTGCTCTGCTTCTCGCCCTCCGTGCCCGCCGCGGCCACAGCGGCCGAGCCCTTCCCGCAGACGCAGCGCAAGGTGCTGCTGGACGTGAGCACCGGGCAGTACTACCTGGTGGACACGCCCGTGCAGCAGCCCCTCAAGCGTCGCCTCTTCGACCCCGAGACCGGGCAGTACGTGGAGGTGCCGGTGCCCCAGCAGCCGGCCGTCGCTCCCGTCCCGCTGCCTTTGTCGCCCCTCGCCCTCAATGCCGGCGCCTATGGCGCCACGTATATGCTGTACCCTGGGCTGCTGCCCACCGCCACCGTGCTGCCCGCTGGCGCCCTGCAGCGCCCGCTGTCCCACCCGGGCAGCGATGCCAGCGCCCCGGCAGAGCCTGGCAG
Source organism: Pardalotus punctatus (assembly GCA_013400915.1). NCBI lineage: Eukaryota > Metazoa > Chordata > Aves > Passeriformes > Pardalotidae > Pardalotus > Pardalotus punctatus. Next base: position 42,155 of record VZTX01007127.1, on the reverse strand, counting down.
CCCCGCGGCGCCAGAGGCAGCGTTCGCAGAGAGTCCCTACTACGTGGCTACCAGTAAGGGCCCGCCGCCGCCGCGGCACGGGGCAGCCGAGGCGAAGCCTGTCATCAGCATCACGGCGCCGGCTACCGGCCCTCGGATCGTCGCGCCGCCCTCGTTCGACGGCACCACCATGCGCTTTGTGGTGGAGCACCGGTGAAGAGCGCGGGTGAGTGGGTGCTGCCTGCCGGGCGCGGCAGTCACCGGTGATGGGTCAGGGCAGACCGCGTTTATGGCCAAGTGGCAACTGTGCCACAGCTTATCCTCTGGGGGGAAAAGGTCCACAGATGGGCCTTCACCAGGGTGTAAAATATAGATAGAAAGGTTAGGCACACCTGTTAGAGCAGTTCAGTATTCCTTGGAGCAGTAAATAACTACTTTTTTTGGCAATTTTAGTAGAAGCACACCATAGCTGCTTGTCACACAGCCTGTATTTGTGCAGCCCTATGGCTGGGGCCACCTCCCTTTGCTCCCGGAGATGGGAGTGTGGTTGGACACCTCTGGATCCATCATCTGGACCCATCTTGCAATGAAAGATGAAAGAGCCCCTTCACCATGGCAGCACATCCTCTTCTCATCTCACCTCTCGCCTCCTCCTCCCAAGGGGAGATGAGCACCTCTCTCCTTATTTTGGGTCTTTCTTGTTAGTGGGCTGAGGGAGTGAGATGCATGGAGTGGTCCCTGGTGTGCTCTCCTGGTGCTGGGGGGCTGCTGGCAGGGGCAGAGGTGCCCACAGCAGCCGGGCAGCTGGAGGGCTCCAGTGGGCCCAGGGGCACTGCTGCAAAGCACAGTTTTACACAGCAGCTCCGAGCTTGGAGTGCCATAGTCCTGACAGTGCACAGTTACCTGGGGCTGTAGCCCAGGGCCAGCCTCCAAACTCAGGGATGTGTGTGCAGGGGCACCGAGTACCTGTCCTGGAGCAAGGAGGAGGGCACAGGCCTGGGCATGCATTGAAACAGTGGTGTGCAGTATGTCTTGTGCAAAATAACCAAGGAACGATGACATTTCATTTTAGGAGACATGAATTATTACAAAAGTGCCTTCAGGATCGGTGTCACCGCTCCTTTTGCCTCTGGTGTTAGAATGCATGGCTCATCTTTGTCACATGCAGTATTAGGCAGAGCTGCCAAATCTTCTGTGGCTTACCAAAGACTCACAGAGTTGGGTTTTTTGTGTATATGAAGAGGCAAAGAGAAAGAGTGGAAGAGTGGCAACAGTAAGAGGTTTGGGTTTGTCACCAGTTCATGCTGAGCTTTGTCCAGCTGCATGCCTCAGGGTAAATTTTTTCTTGCAGCACTTGGGTTATTTTTTTTCCTTTAATTTTTTTTTTTTTTTAGTTTGCATCATCTGCTACGGCATAGTAGATTATTTGTTGAATGAAACCTTATTGATGTGATTTGTACACTAACTTGTCTGCTTGTAAATATTTTGTCTTGAAAGTTCCATTCTTCTATTCTGGCTATTGATGAAATTGTTTTCATCGGCCCTTACGGGTCAGTCGGGACAGGCACATGCCAGTTTAACTTGAGCTCTGCTATGCTGCTTGAGTTCATCTTGTCAGTAAAGTCTTCAGAGAGAATCTAGATAAAATGGCAAAAAGTAGTTGATTATTTTCCATTTGGTGTGGAGGCTGAATTGAGACTGCTAGCAGAAGAAATTTGTTAGATTTCAGATTAGAGACTTCACGTTTTTGAAAAGGTGGGGTATTATAGTACATGTATTTGTAACAGTTAATATTTAAACAAAAACCTCTAGCTCTTCTTTTATCACTTTAAAAGTGAAACCCATCATATTTCCTGGTGTGCCCTGCCCCTCAATTCCCAGAGGTTTATCCTGTTATCATTTATTTAGCTTGTCTTTAGTGCCTCGACAGGCAGGTGATGCTCTCAGCAAATTGCTTTCTCACTGGTAAAGTTAAAACAGAAGCTCTGCTTTGTTATACTGTGTCAGATCTCTGCCACTGCAAAACTGTGTGAAAGCTGCTCCAAAAGACTGGTGATGCAAAAATGTGCACACTCATTACAGAAGGTCATTCAGCAGTATGAGGGTTTCCATTTAATGTTACCATTCTGTTAATCTTTGAACATGCCACGGTGCACATTGTCTAATAAAGACAGGGATGCCCCCTCTGGGCCATCTCAGGCCTGCTGAGGGAGGTGTCCTGCTGCTGTGCAATGGATGCAGTGTGCATCTTTTTCCTTGACCTGTTCTGACAGTCATAAACTGAATAATTTTAACTGCATGCTGCAGGATATATTTAACTTGTCATTAGACTTTGGTTATTCATGTATCTCAGTGGAAAATTTGGTATATGCCAGAGGGGAATCACATCTATAGCTTTCTTCCTGTTATTTTCATTCACCTGCATAACTTTCATGTCACTGTGGATAATTTTTCCTCTTCTTCTCTCTTTTATTATCTCCTTTTTCTTTTGTTTTCCATTATTTTCCTCTCTCTCTTTTGTCATTCCCTTCCTAATGAAAAGCATTTGTTTGCTCAGGGTGGTGGTTTTCCCCAACAAGAACAATAGTATATAATATGCAGAAAATAGTAGAAAATGCACATTTCTGGGAGATACCATAACGTTGCTTCTCCCCCTCCTCTTCACTCACAGTAGAGGGGGAGCTTTAGCAACTCGTTCTTCCTTGAGGCATTTCTTCCTTGATATGGGAAAAAAGTGATGCTAATTTTCAGTTCAAATAAACTTGCATCCAAGCCTAGACAGCACCGACCTGTAGTGAGTGGACTGCCTGACAGGAGCTCATTCCCAGCATGAATGACTGAAAATGTGTTTTTAACTTCTGTATCTGTTCCCACACTATACTCTGTGGAGTTGCTGCCTTGTGTTAGGTAAATAAATGAGAAAAGAAAAGGCAGTAAAGTAGAAAGCAACGTGGTAAATTGTACTGCCCATACTAGAAGGGTATTTTTCATTGTTCTATTTAAACATGAGTATAAACACCTTATAGTTACAGGAATACATATGCAAATATATCTATTAGTTGTGCTTTCTTCCTAACTGCTATCAGATAATCTATGCCTGCCTTTAAAAATTAATTTTGCGTGGATGGCTATACAAATGATTTTTAAAGGCTCATAAATCAATATCTTTCAACTTTATTTTACTTGTTCCCTGTTCAGCAGGATGTATGTTCTATATTACTAAGTCAAGAAATCAGCTTACAGTGTGATACGCATTACACAGGATTTACTCATGCTTGAGCCTTTGCTGAGACTTTAGTAAAGCATTTATCCAGTTCTAGTGGGAAATACTGAATATTCCAAGAACCAAATGGACTTCAACACTTGCTGTAGTAAATCAGTCTACAAATGGAAATGAGCATGATCTTGTGTTCAGAACTGAGGCTACTTGGGAAATGTTTCAATAGTGCTTAGCCTTGATACCAATACAAGTTAGTGGTGAGCTTAATGACCCTTCCTGCCCAGGATGATTTCCTGAGCCAGTATTTAAGTCTTAACTTCACAAATCTTGGAGCACATGCGCATGGATTTTTTCCCTTTTCCTGATGTATTCCATGCTGGATGCTGTGTTGGTAAGGAAAGTGCCCAGGTCTTGAACCGAGCAGGTGGATCACTTAAATCCTGCATAGGTCACAGTGCCCTCTTCCCACCTGTGTCCATGGGGTTCCCCAGGACCAGTCTGCCAGGAGCTGTGGGGTTGTAAGGCACGCCATGTTCCATACCTTGAGCAGCAAGGATGGGTTCTGCTCAAAAAAACAGGACTGCCTGAGCACTGACTCAGTTTAAAAGGTTGGGTGCTGTTTTCTGGTTGTTGGCAGTAGCTTAGGAAATGGGTAGCAAGGACAGTGTGATGATAAAGGAGGTATTTATGCACTTCTCTAGAGGAGTGAAGATTGTTCAGATTGTTGTGGCAGCTCTCTAACAATCTATATTAATGATGCTTTTCTGGTTTTATTTATTTTTCCACAGGGATAAGGAAGAAGAATTATGCTCCTTTAATTTGAAATACACTTCATAACTCTTCAACATTAATCCTAAAAACTGCTTCTACAGTTTCCTCTATTTTTTTGCTTCATCATACAAAACAAGCATGTAAGTTTCTTGTTTTCTCCTAAAAGCCCCCCTGTCTTGGAGTGTGCCTACATTTAATTATGTGAGCAACACTAAATTATTTGCCTTATTTTGTGCAAAGCTGGTTTTGTACTGAAGCCAATCTGCAGGCTTTAGGCATTGCCTCTGTTCTGGTAGCTAATGGTAGTAATGCCACTACAGCTGTCTGTAAAACACAGGGTGTAAATGCAGCAGTGTTTCATGGTGGATCGACACACAGCTTCATTCAGGTCCCTGGAATGTGTTGTGATGATCCAGTGCAGCCCTGCAGCTCTTAAAAAATAAAATAAAGCCCTCAGCTCTCTTCCTATTGCAGGAAATGAGGGCCTTCCATACAGGTTTTGGTCACAATTTGCAATCAGATGGGGTTTTTTGTGCTATGTACTTCTCACTTGGAATTGCAAACTAAGACAGCTGTAGTGTTAAATTTATCTTTAGCAATTTTTTTTTTTGGCATGGTTCAAAACAAACTGTGTAAATGTCAGAAAACACCATTTGAGTGCTTTTGGTTTTTGTTTGCTCCTCTGTACTGTGTTGAACATCACAAGTTGCCTTAATTATGACAGTGCTTAAATACTGGGAAACCAGAAAGTGAATGTAATATTTTAAAATCCTGGTTCTAGAGGAGAGAACAGCATTTATTTTTCTTTAAGACTGCAGTCTATTCTTCCTTAAATTGCAACACTGTTGAAAACAATGCCCTGTGAGAGGAATATTTTAATGTTACAGCCTCAATACTATGTAGTTGTTTCTTTAGCTGTTGTTTTACAGGTTTATCTGAGGGCTACAATTACAATTTGCTAAGAAAATATTTATCTTTCATACAAGAAAATGTAAAATAAGATTACTGACAATGCAGTGGTTTATATGTCCAACTCTGTTTAAACTGATTGCTTTGTTAGCAGCAACTAGTTTGCCTCAACAAAAGAGAATTGTTATTATGACAGTAAAACTAAAATACAATCATCTGTTCCCTGACCAAAATTTTGGTTCAGTGAAGCACTTTGGGAAGCAAATAAATGTAAGAGCAAACCTAAATTATATATCATAAATTATATAACAAAGCTTTCTTGAGGTAACAGATTAGAATTTTAACATCTAAATGCAAAACTTCAGCATTTGCCCAAAGACAGGATTTTCCTCCACCTGTTCTCTGCAGCTAAGGAAGCGTCAGTGTTTCCCATTTTTAAAATAAGCCCCGCGTTTTCATTTTCCTGAGTAACTCACAAGACACAGAAAACTCAGGTAGAACTCTCTTTAACTGTCTGTGTGAGATTGTATTTCAATGCAATTTATTTGTTTACAGGCACAAATTGAAATTGCTCTCAGGATGAAATGCACTGCAAGCATGCAGATAGTGAGTGACTTTTCATATATCTTCTCATTCATTGTGGAAATCCAGTGAATATTCTAACCCCTTTTAAAGGGCTTGGCCTGTCCAGCTAGAGCACATATTGTGTAAGGCTAATCCCTGTGTTCTTCAGGTGTCCAGTCTGCAGTTATAAGCTTTAACTTCCCACTGGGATTCAGGCTGACTGCCTCTTAAAGAAAAAAATGCTTCTCCACCTTTCTCATGACTGATAGGTTTGTAGGTGTTGTGATTAGAGTATCAGTGTTAAGCAGAACAGTACTTGGGACTGCAGGACAGTGCAGGTACCAGAGTAGATGGTCCCCTGGGACACACACGTGTGCAGGACGTACAGTATAATACTAGCATCCCTCTTCAAAATCGTTCCTGTCCTACCTTTTCCTATATCGGTGCTCGGAGCGGAGTTTCACGTTGCAGTTTACGAGATATAGGTTTGCACACACAACCTCAGGTTTACAGTTTCACCCGGTGTACTTGAAAGGAAAAAAAATGCATAGACAACAAGTGCCCAGGATTTCAAAATGTATTTGTTGGAGCAAAACTTTGCAGGGTTTTTTTTCACTGTCTGTGGAGATGAAAGCTATGAAATGAGGGAATACCAGCAGCTATTTATTTTCTCAGGGGAGATAACTTCAGTGGAATGTGTCAATCCAAATGTCAAACAATGTTTACTTGATTTTGTCTGTTACTAAAGAGACTTCATGTTTGCATCAAGGGGTCAGTTTTGCAAGGTGCTTCGCTTCGCAGACCCAGCCCAGCAAAGCCTTCACATGCATCTCCAACTTCAGATACCTAAGCAGATTCCTGGGGACTTCAGTGGAAGGATATTTTCCTTCACTCACCAATGCAAAGCTTTGCTGAACTCATCCCAGAGTGCTGAGTGCCCTGCAGACGCGAGCACTGGGTTCTTCACTTTAGAGAACCTGAGCTCTGGGCTTGAGTCAAGCTGGACCCAGCAGGTAATGCCACAAAAGGTCACCAGAAAAAACTCTGGTAATATGGTGCTCCTCCACGTATACCCAGTGGTGAATTTCTCCAGTGGATGGGGTGATGTGTAACCACATATCTTGGATTAGAGTCAAGCCCTCCATGTCAGGGCTCACAAGCTGCTAGTATTATATGTTTCACGGTGCAGTCATAGTATGTTACAGCTGAAATTCACCCCATGTGCAAAGCAGGGCAAAATCCTGTGCACCACTCAAGTTCCCTCCCAGCCCTGCTGTCAGGGTTTGAGGGCTGCACCAGCCAACTGTCCACACATTTTAGGTCAGGATCCAATTAAAAGTTTGAGTGGGACTAGAGTGATGCCCCAGAATGTTGTTCTGGTCTTTTGTGATAGGGTTGGTTTCACTCAGACAAATTTAACCCTTGGTGAATCAATTGGTGAATGATTCGATATGTATTTATGGGTTGTGTGGGGTGTTTTTCCCCCTTGTCTGCATTCAAAGCTACCTTTATTCTTTAGTGTTGATGGCCAAAGTGTCATTCCTTATGCTTATATATTGCCATTAACTTGTGGCTACCTGAGAACACATACTTCAAAAATGCTTGTGCTTTTTTTTTCACCTATTTCTTTTTTAAAAATTTTATTTCTTCTTTTTTTTCCCTCTGCCCCTTTCTTTTTCCTCTCATTTTTAAAGGGGTGGGTTAGTTATCAGTGTAAAGATATTTAAAAGTGCAAATGTGAAGTAAGGATAATGATTGTCAAGAGGATGTGGGTGTTATGTCTGATGAGAGAGGGGTGGGCTGTAAGGCAGAGGGGAGAATGCTGTGAACGCATCGTGCTGATGATTGTTGCCTGTGGAGGAAAAACTAAGAAAAAGATGTATAACTGGAGAGAAATGGACTCTTTGAGCTGCTCTCAATGGAGACAACACTGTGGCAAGTGCATAGCTGAAGCCTGAAGTGATCCCACCGCAGGATGCTGTGGGCCTGGGATTGAAGGACAGCAGAGTCACTCTCAGAATTGCACACCAGGAACACTTCAGTGCATCACAGCCGTGGGAGAACAGACTGTCTGAAACTGCCAAGTACCAAAGTTTGGAACTGAATGAGTTGGCATTTGTATTATGTTGGGGTTTGTTTTGTTTTTTTTCTCGAATGTTAGGATAAATAAAATGTATTTTTCAGTAAAAGACACACTGCAAGTAAGCCTGCAGTCCTGCTTGGTTGTGTATTTGCAAAGCTACTTTGGCTGTTGTGCAGAACGAGTGGTAACAGAGGCATTACTTGGTTCAACATGTAAACAGCAACAGAAGAAAAGATTTCACTGGCGAGCAGATCAAAAACCCTGCACTCAAGAGTCTCCCTGAGTTTGTCCCAATATTGCAAGTCTCTTTCTGACTTGATCTCCTTATTCTTTCCTCTTAGGACAAAAGGAAGTTGGCATTGCTTTTTTTTTTTTTACCCAAGTTTTACTTAAATGAAAAAATAACTCCCCAGTTTCAGTGAACTAACTTTAACTGGCATATGTTTTTAGGTATCCAGAGAACTGCATCTTTGTCTGTTGTAATATGTTCAGAGAGAGAAATTGGTGGGGTGAAACTTTGTCCTGCTCATTCTCTACATTATTTTCATTGCCTAATATTGCAATACAAGCAAAGATAGGATGACTTCATTAGTGGATAACAGTGTTGCTTGAATTATTACTAGGAAAATCTTTTGCTGCTTTCGTGTGTTCCTTCAACCCTCATGGAGACTGAGAAGGGTTCTGTTGTAAAAGTCAAAAAAAAAAAAAGCGTGTTTAAAAAAGCGTGAGTCAAAACACCATAAAAATCACAAAATAGACTTGAAAACTAAATTACCACTTTTGCAGTTTAAAAGAACACTTTCATTTCTCTGTTTTCAGTATGTAAGGGGCACGCTATAGTGATCTTCCTTTTAGTCATGTGCCTGAGGTACTTAAAGGAAAACTGATTCCCACCTCATTATTTATCTGCAAGTAATACAATATGAAGACATCTGCTGTGAATTTGCCTTATCATTCCAAGACATGGCTATGTCATCTTTCCACCTTGCTGGAAGCACAAGTTTACTGTTAAAACAGTGCTTTGGGTGTTCGTGACTTTCTCCCTCTCTCTCTTCCCAGATTTGTTGGAATTTGTACCTTAGCACTGCATCCAAAATAGATGTCATTGGTGGCTTCACTGCCAATGTCTAGACAGTGATTCCCATGCTGAGATGCACATGGCAGCCCCAAAAGACTTGAGATTGGCATGAGAATGGATGTTGAAAGGAAGAATGGGGAAGAGGAGGGAATGAACTGGGAAGAGAGCAGCCCCCCAAGGCTTAGCTGAACAGGATCAAGCTGGGTAACCACAGGAGATAAATTATGACCAAGACAGACACAAAGTCGTGCTGGGTGTGTAGAGCAGGGAGAAAGGCCTTCGATCACTTTGTTCAAACTAGAGAAGTCTGAAATTGCAAAGGGATCTGGGGTTGTGAACCGGAAAATTTGAGAACTCTACTTTCCTTGAAGGAGAGCTCCTGGAGCCTCTTTTCAGTAGAGCTCTGTAACAAGATCTTCACAGCACTGCTGTTTTCTCACAATAGATGAAAAATTTAAGGTGAAACCTCTACAAAAGAGAAGTCCAAAGTAAATAAACTGAGAGACGTGAACTTTAACCTTTCCCTAAGAGGCCCAGTCTTGTAACCTGTGTTTGTCCAGCCACAAAGTGCTTCATACCACATGAATCCACTGAAATTAAAGTATGAGGATTTCTTATGATACCTTAAATATACTGAAAGGTGGAATATGTCTGGGATTTTCAAGGATTGCTGGAGAAAATCTTACAAGATTCTACATAGTCTTTAAAATATCACTGGTAGGAATGATGAGACCAAAAAGGTAGAAGTGCAATTCTGTTGTCAAAAGGAGTGGGAACAAAGTAAAATGTGAAGCAGATAATTCCCTGATGTCAGATCTAAATAAGCTATCCAAACATAAAACATAACACCTAAAAAAATCTTTTTAAAAAATCATCCGTTTTAGAATTGCTGTCCTGAGTTTGTCATTATTGAGAACACTTAATCTGCTTGCCAAACCCAAATTATATCCCTATATATGTGAATATTTTTAAATAAGAGTATATGAAAAATACTCTTTAAAAGTTAGCACTCCTGGAAACCTGAAGGGGAAAGTTTCTAAGTCTCTTTTGCAAGTGGGTTGTTTTTTGGACTTAGCTGGATTATCATTGCGCTGTTCCTTCTGTGACTTCCAGTTAGAAAGAACTGAGCATTTGTTTGCTTCTCTAAACTTTGTGTATCAATTATTAATTGTTACCATTGCTGATAACTTAAAAGTACGTGTAATACCATTATTAAATACGTATGTTACATCTTTGAGATTAACCCCCACTGATCTGATAGACACTTAGGGCATTTGCTTTGTTTGTAACCCTAAGTGTGTTTTCTCTTCAAATGCAGGCTTTGGCAATGTATTAATTTCACCTTATTTTTAGAAGTTTGTTAGTTTTGTTGTTTCTGTAGCTATGGAGCCCAACCGAGTAAGGAAGCCATGGCCTTCCATTACCCAGCTGTTGGACTAAACCTCTCCTGGAATCCCCATTATGTCCAGCTGTTGGGGTCAGATAGCTTCAGAAGCATCTGCTGCCATGCCACGGGGTATCCACGAAGACACGTATCACTTCTGAAGGAGCAGTGTGGGTCTCAGAGGCTCTCTTTAAGTTTCAAACCTGTGGGAGGCCCACAACTGCCCTTACAGGCTGGTTGTCCCGTTCTGAAAGACCAGTTTTCAGCAGTGAGGATGAACACACAATTTTCCTCAGAAAGCTGTCCCAGAGCTGGGTGAGTCAATAAAGCAAAAGACACAGATCAGACATGACCTCTTGTTGTTAAAAAGACCTGTGCATTTAACTTGAAAGAGAAGCACATCTAGTGGTGTTGGGCAGGTATTTGGCAATAGCTGGATCATTTTTTTAACTGTAAACTATATTATGTAATGCTTTTTTTAAAAGTGATCATTGGTGTTACATTATTTTTCTGTGCCAAAGAGTGCTGTTTTACAGGCATCCATTTAGGAGGTTCTTCAATTTGATGAAGTTGAGACAGAGTAAGCCTGACAGTGGGATTGCTGATATCAGATAAAGACCAAATTGCATTATCTAGAACCTTTTAATTCTGATTTTTGGTTGTAAATTGATAGGCAAGTGTGGCAGAGTGTTGATGCAAATCAGGATGCGGAATTGAGGTGTCATCTGTCAGTATCTCAACTCTTTCCAAGAAAAATAGTGATGGTAGCTATTTCATTGTCCACCTCCTATATTTAGGGTTTCACATCACTGCAGGAGGAGACTGCCTCTTGCTACGTGTACGAGTATGTAGCTCTGCTCTTATTTTTGTTTTATGTGGTACAAAGAGCAAGTAGTAATAACAAATACAAAAGCTTGTCTTAAAAAAAAAAAAGCAATGGCAGTTGAGGTATCAATGTCTGCAACATGGAGAGTGCAGACTTGGAGAGTGGACGTTGAGGTCTCTATTGACGCAGAAGAGAAGTGCCTGGGTCTTACCTCTCCTCTGGGCAGAGGGTTTGAGCAGGCACCTCCAGCTGGAGGTCTCCTGACCAGAGAGGGAACCCAGAACACGTGAGTGTCCAACTTAAGTTATTGCTTGATATCGTGGCGTAAAATGGTTCCTCTTACCCCAATCAACAGCATTCCTTCCCCAAGGAGAGGTCACTACCCAGAAAGTAGCAGACAGTAAAACTTGAAACAATTTCTTCACACGGTATTTTTACCTGTTTTATTTATGCTTTGAATAGAAATGTGCCAGCATTTTCAGGAAAGACAACAAGCAGACTGTTTCATCCCACTGACAGTTTGATTTTTGCAGATTTCTGCACTCTTGGTTTTTTACAACACAGAAGAATTTGGATTATTTTCTTAATCTTCTAAGTTTTTTTTTTGGTTTTTTTGCATGACAATCTATGAGTTTTTCCTGCCTGCTTTTGGGTTTTGGAAATTTTTTTTGAAAAAACAGTTGTTCTTGACTTTTTATTTTACTTTTCTGTGACCAGCACTTGCCCATCTTGTCCTATAAAAATTAAATCAGATGGATCAGAGATCAGCTGAGCTGGGATGGAGTATATTCTTTTTGTAATCTGAGGTGTTGATGTAAATGTAAAACTTCTTTTCTTTTCCACCATTCCTGTGAAGACACTGCTTGAAGTGTATAAGTAATTTTAATCACAGGACTTGTCTGAGTAGTGATTACTTTTCTGCATTGAAATACAACCCTGAGTTACCTAGAAGAAAATGTTCTGGCTCTGCACAGGCTTTGCTAGACTGTACATTCAAAATTTATTTCTTTCACATATGACCCTTTCCTTCATCATAATTCAAAACTGCCTTAGTGGGTGCTCATTTTTTGAAATACACCTGCCTTGATATTACACACAGGGACACACATTTTTAGGAGGCAACCCTGATGAGCAACCACTACTGGTTTAATTCTGCTCCTCCCCCTGTTAGCTACAGAAATTATACCATTGATTTCAATGGGAACAGAATTAAGGCAACTGTAAGTTCTTCTGGAAACACTACCCCACACTGTTAATCAATTGTATTTGACTACAGCAGTTAATAAAAAAACTCCAAAAGATAAATAATAATAACTGAGCTCTGACTGCTAAAAAAAATGCAAAATCCTTTAAAATCATGTAAAATAAAACCTGCTTTTTTGTAAACAAGCAAAAAACAGGCAATGAATAAGCAGGAATTCATGGTCCTATCTAGATGTTAATTGTACTTGAATATTTGAATGGGGATTGGTCATAGGCCTAAAACACCTAAATACTTTAAAATATATTCATAAATAATCGTTCTTTACATACATCATAACTGTTCTTCCTGCACATCAAAAACACAGACTTCTGTATTCCCCAAGAAAGAAAAACAAAGGATTACTTTTGCTCTCGGCACAAAAAAGTAAAAATGAAAAACAAGCACCACCCTTAAGGGAGTGCATGGAATACTACCAAATTGGTCTTTATTTGCCTTACTTTTTTTTTTTTTACAAAAGTTTTAAATACAGGTTAATATGTAAACACTGTGCACGCACTGAGAGTCTGATCCTGGCCCGTTGAAATCAATGGCAAATTTCCCATTAACTGCAGCAGTGCAAGATCAAGCTCCATGTTGGTAAGGTACGTACAAGCCTAAGTCATTGAGAGATTCAGGAAAACAGGAGCTCAGGTCCTTCTTTCAAAACCAGCTGCCAGCAGAGTCAGACTTTGCGCCAAAAACCCTCTTGCACATGTTGGAGTTTTCCTGGTGGAGAGGGTATTCATTCCCTGCCAAGGTGGCTGCTTTCCCTTTCCTGGCAGTGTAGCGCCTGCCAGAGGGCAGGCTTTCATACTTGGTCATATGAGCCCTGCAAAGACACAACATCGGGGTCTGGCATTAGCAGAGTTATGCAGAACTTGCACCCTGTTACGAGCACCTTGCACGCAGAGATGGCACTTGGGTCTTTGCAAACAGGGATTAGGAGTAGTAAATCCAGTAAAACCAATTCAATTACTATTCTTTGGCTACTGAAAAGCATCTTTTTAACCTTATTGCACCGTTGTTTAGTTTTCAGGAAAGCTGGTGCCTTAATAAAATATGGTAGAACACAATGGCTGCAAGATCTTAACAGACCAGGTACTTTTGTGGACACTAGTAAATAGCAGATGATGAAGAAAACTTTCCACTTCAGCTCATTTATGGCTTTGCACATCCTCTCTCAACAGTATAATAGAGAACTACTGCTGGCAAAGTCTCAGGTCACCATCAGAACTGATTGTACACGATGGGACTACTGTCCTGCCACTTGAGTTAGTTCACTTGCAAAGCCAAATTAAAAAATTGGACTAAAGTGCACATTCAGAGCTGATCAGTTGTGAACTTCAAAAAGGTTCTCTCTGAATCTCAGGGGTGAGGGACAGGGAAGAATGGGATAGTAGAGAGGCTAATGTATGTAACAGCCGGCATCACACCTGACTCTGTTAGGCTGAAATTTGGCCTCAGCGGTTAAGCTCCTGTGGCTGTGAAAACCAAAAGTTCCAGCAGCTGGCTGGGACACTTCAGAAAGTGTGTGCTCTTAGTTCTTACCTGAATGGAGAGTCCACTCTGTCCATCTGCATACAGACTAAAAATGGGTACTGTGAAAACTGTACTGTGGAGATGAAGTCTAATGCTGTTTCTGATTCCAAAGTGGTTTCCATACCAGTTTTTATAAAGAAGGAATCCACCTCGATGTTACCAGCTATAAACACAGCTACCCTACAAAAAAATTCAGGCATTACAATTATTTCAAAACACATTATAAAATAGGAAATGGAACTACAAACAGTCCTACCATATATACACAAAAATTGCCCTCAAAGGAGCCTATTCTTCAGGTAAAGGTATATTAATTCAGATGAGAACAATGGGAATCGATATTACCCAGGTGGAAAGGAAAAGAGAAATTATCTCCCCTGCACATAACTATTTAAATCTATTTATTTAACTGCTTAATTCTAACTCATCTGCAAGATCTTTTATATTTAAATCCTTCTTATTGGGTCTACCATGGCTCAGGAGCCTGAGCTGTCTTCAGCTCCAGCGTGTGCTGGGAGTAACTCACCGGTTCTTGACATTGGTTTTGGATTCCCGGTACCACAGGCTGAACTCCATCCCTCCGGAGATGTCGATGGCCAATCCACCCAGAAACTCCACTCTAGCTGTCGGCCCAGACTGCAGCTGGATCTCCTGGAGCCATGAGAAAGCACAGGTTACTGGCTGCAGACCTCAGAGGTTTCCTTTTTCTCTTTGGTAGTGCACTCACATCGCTTGTTATTTTGCAGGAACAAAAAGGAATAGAGGGCTTTTCTGAAAGGATGGACAAAACATGGGATGAAAACGGGATGAAGCTACAGCAAGGTGCCTTGCATTCCCCCCCTCTCCCCTGTGTGTCAGCTGGCATAATTTCTGCAAGGAGTATCATTGCAGGGAATATCATCTCCAAGACCTACCACACAAGCCCCACAGAGGCTGTGATGGCAGTCCAGCTAAATCAGATTAATCTCCTTGCTGGAAGCCCAGCATAGGTGCAGTGCAGTGTGACTTCAGCACTCCTGGGCAGCCTTGTACTGGCAGTAGGATGCTGCCACTTGTGCTGTGTATAGTGGCTCCAAGCCCACCATACGACAGGAGTTACGTCTTCAGTGGCTGGGTGGCCAAACCCATCAGCTAACGCACCTTAATCACCACCGTGAATTTGCATTTAATGCATTTTCCATCAAATATCAAATGTGCTCACAGCTTCATGAAACCTGTAAGGCTGGACTGGAAACACACCACATAAAGTCCATTTCAGAAGTGGTTATACAGCTCAGGGGTATGGCAGTTCATTACTTTTAAGCTTTGACACACAGCCAAGATTTTAAGGTTCACCCAGCTTGGCCATCTAGCTCTCTTTGTGTAGTTGTCCTGCTTCTCTAAGAACTAGTGGATTAATTCACCATTTTAAAATAAATATTAATTTGGGAAAAGCTTATTTTGATCATGTGCCTCACATACAGGACACCTCTTCCCATCTCACAGATGGTTTTCTCCCTCCTCCCAGGTTTCTGTGCCTGTGGTATTCTCAGCACCTGTAATGTTGCAGACATTCATAGGACATGTGGGAGTGTGCATTTCCTCCCCCTTTTTGATGTCCAGGCACCCTAGAAGTCTATTCTCTTCTTAGCTATTCAGTAGTCCAGTGGCTCCAACTAATGCTGTCCCAAGATTTAAGAAAGAAGCAAGGAGAGAGTGAGAGCTTCCTAATCCCTATAGCAAGGAGCAACATCGGCACAGGTTTTTGCTCAGAACATTGAAGTTTTCCCACTATAATCAAAGACTTGGATAATTATGGTAGCTGTACGTGGTTACTTCACCTTTTATGGTAAGTTAACTATCCCTGAAATTATTTCCTTGACAGAATCAGCTTGGCAGAACCATCTTGGCAGTCAGTTGCTGCTAAAGCAGGCTTGAGATTTAAAGAATGCAGTGGGCTGGCTGTGGCTTATAAATCCAGCATGACCCCAGCAAGTGTGGTCATATGATGCTCTGATTTCTTATTTTCACCCAAGTTAAAACATGGATTGGAACTGTGGTCTTTCTGAAATCAAAGGGAGTTTTTGTACTGACTGCAATGGGGTATAAAATACTTCCCTTGTTGGTCTGTTTCGGTGCGGAGATAAAGCTCATTTTACTTAATTTTACTTTGCTTTTAATTGGGACTGAATTGGTGGGTAGCTGCTAATGAGTGAGGAGGTAACAGTATACATGCTGGCAGAGATATGTACACACAACCAGAGGAGCAGCTATTTTTAGATGTATTGTCAAATTGCACCCAAGTGTATTAAAGTAGGCTGGGTTTGCAAAGGCTGTACGGTTCAAGGCTTAAATGCTACCTTGAATTAAGTTGTATTTGTCACTGAAACCAGCAGAGAAGCTAAGGAGCACTTGTCTTGTGTTTTACTAGCTCATCTATTTCCTTATTTATAGCTCAGCCCTGTCCTTCATCTCATGTGCAAATCCAATCCAGGCTGATGGGAGGTGTAAATCACAGGGACCCAGCCTCCTCAGGAGAAGTATTTTCCTTTCCCTTCCTATTTTAAGCTTTGTGTCTCATTGGCGGTGGAAAATGTGATCCAAAAGATCAGAATCAGTCATTTGTTATGTTTAAAATGCTGAAATATGCAATGTCTCAATAAAAAAATGTCTTTATGTACTGCACTGTAATGCAACCTTATTGTAATGCAAGGCAGAGATGGCTGCAACAGGCACTTCTCTGGGAACTGGCTACCTTCCACTGGGGTCTGGCTTTCAAGTGGCTTCTCTGACCTATTAATACAGTATTTAATTTCCCTGGGCTCCTGGCAGGTGTGTTGCCTAGGAGAACTATTAACACTGCTGAACTTTAATGCAGGTGACTTAGGAGTCTTGAAAACAGTTTTATGAGAGCTGTTTATTTTATAAAGGGAATATAACTTCTGGGTGGTTATTCTTAGCCCTCAAACAACACCGTGGCCACATGGAAGTGCCAAAACCATGCTGATGTGCTGTTGAGTTGGAGCATAGCTGTAAGACCATTCTTAGAAAGATGGGCTGTGCTTAAAAGGCAGCTCAGCCTGAAGCTGTGCTCAACAGTGCTTTAAACCATTCCTGCCCTTGTGAGGCTGGGAGGTACGACACTGCTGCCCAGGCTTCCAGAGAGTCAGCGACTGACTGAAAACACTACACCCTGATATTATTAAAAATGGCACACAGTCCCAGCCCTGGCTGCCCCAGACTTTTGAGAAGTTCTCCAAACACAAGGAGTGGAGAATTTGCTGGCTGACAGAGCTCTAGGGGTGCTCAGCCAGCTGATTCGGCCAGAGTATGTCTGGAGCTTGGTGCATGCACAGCAGTTGGAAATATTTAGTTCTCTAAATGCTCCCTATGCTCAGGACTAGACATGATTATCTTTCTCACCTCTGTGGTCTGTTTGGTAAATAGGTCACGGTAAAGTTTTTGCCCATAATCTGCATGTGAACTGTAAAGCACTGTTGGAATGAACTTTAGTTAGCCAATTTGGGCACTACTTGGGAAGCCCTCTGGACTTAAAATACCACTAGAAGGAGCTGAGCTGGGTTCTGGATGGGGAAGCCTGTCATGTGCAGAGGGTGTTTCTGTGTAATTTTGAGCAGAGGATTGTCTCATCATCTGCTTTTGCATTCTCTTTTGTCAAGAATTAAAAGGGAAAATTAAAAAGTAAAGTTTAATGAGCTGAGTACAGCTGTTAAATCCACAGGTTCTAAGGAGATCCCTGCTTGGGAAGAGCAAAAATATCAAACCAAGTGCTGACCTTGCACTTTGAGAGAGATGTTTAAATTCTTAGTCCTCCAATAACATATTAAGTAGCCAGTTATATTTATATGTGAACCTATTTAAGCACAAAATTAGCAAATCATTTCAGGTGACAGTTGCATAAAAACTATGTAATCCTCATTTTAATTCGTCATTTCATCTAGAAATAAACAGTTGAAAATTGGACCTCTTAGCGTTGTTCTCTGAAGGATAGTTATCGGGGAAAGTTTGAGTGGTTCATTCACCTGACAGTTATTGCCTAACTGGACACAAGGTCACTGGCCAACTTGTGACGAGGAAAACCTCAGGTGGTCACATGGGACAACACTGTATTACAAGAAACTGTGGGAGGGGAGGTCATAGCTGATACGAGTTTTCTACAGGAAACTCGGTTGGATTTGCTTTTATTCAGTGTAGTTTTGTTTTCTAGAAGATCTGTTCTCACCTTTGTTCTAGGTTGCTTTTCATGTAATTTCATTCTGGTTTTTAATACCGCATCTTTTCTCTTGCTCCCCTTAGTAAGAGTAGCCTGTGTAACACTAGTCAGGTTTATCAGCATTGAAAAGAAAGAAAATAAGGTGTCCTACAATAGCATTGTGGGGGAGGAACCATCTGTGCTTAAGAGACAGGAAAAGAAGCAAATAGTGTGTTGTTCGTACCTGTAAGTAATCTGTTAGGAGGACAAGTCCTTTCACCACGTTCATGGGATCTCCCGTTGCAGAGAGCATTTTAGACATTAAATCGCCATACCCTTGGAAAAATGTCACTGGCCTGAGCTGGAAATCGAACAGAATGGCTGACATGCCAGCAAAGGAGTCCAGGTTTTCTTCACCTTCATCAGGAGTTGCAGCTATAATGGACTCCAGACCCTGAGCTTCAATCACCACCTACAAAGAAACAGTGATACAGAATCAATGAAAAAAATCCTGCCTGACTTAGACTATTAACAACCCTACATGTTTGCTTAATGTCTAAGAGCCTAATTCTAATTTGCGTAGCTGTAGCGGAAAAGGTATGAGGTTAAGACTTAATGGAACTAGGTAGACCACCTAGAAAAATGGAAAATAACATCATCTCATGCCATGTTTTTGCCTTTTGGGTGCAGAACAGGATTTACCCACATGCAGATCACAATCCTGAGACGACTTTTCTTTCAAACAAATTTTCCTTTATTCATATGACTATTTTTCATGGACAGTTGAGAGGAAAAGCCAGAGATGTTCCACTGTACAGTTTTTGTCCTGCTTAAATTTAGGAGAATTATAATACTGAAGGCTCTTGCCAACGGTAAGAACAGTCTAAAACACGAACATCTTATTTAAATCTCTTTGATTTGTATATTTGATTTACTTCTTGAATTTCCATTCTATGACATACCCGAACGAGGACCTGATTTTACAAACTCACAAAACTTTTACTGATTTTGTTAGACAAACAGCATAGGCTTTACACAGACACAGACCTTGATGTATGATGCAGAACAAAACACCTGTTGTTTTGTTTATGGCAAACATATGCCACATTGTGGGGTTTTCTTCTGTTATTGGCTTGTTCTCTACCCAGTGCAGCAAACCTTATGATCTTAAGCATTAAGCAGATGAATTTAGAAGCTGTAAGAAAAGGACCATATACTGGCTTAGTTATTATGTACAGTGTGGCAGTTACCTGGAGGGCATGAAGTTCAGCGTTTCTGTCAAAAACATGGATGTTCATGTTACTTCTCCTTAAAATGCCAGAGCCCGAGTAGAGGATGTCGAGGCTGTATGTGGATGTCACATCAGGACCACCTTAATTAAAAAAGAAAGAAGGTACCTGTGACTAAACTAGCAGATTAATCAAATGTTTGGGAATACAAAGAGGGTTCAAAGGCAGTTTCATGGTTACATACGTGTGATATATCCAGTATAGGCAGAGGAAGAGCCCATCTTGGAGAAGCGATCATAGTTATGGGCACGCATGTCCTTCAGAACTTGCCGAATTGTCTTGCTGTGGTATTTCAAAACAAACAAACAAAACCACTGAGATACAAAAATGTTACAGTACCAAATGTATTACTTTTCAGTAGAAAGATCAAATTTGAGAGAGGGTGAACTTCCCAGTAGGAAAAAGGGTCTTCAAAACCCTTACCTTTTCCCACTAAAAATCTGTCCTAACCCAGAGTCTCTTTTTCAATTTAAGGTACTCCCTGCAATCATAGGAAGAAAAGCAAGCAAAGGTCTTGCTTGAAAATTAATGGTTTTGAGAAGAGATATATTGATTATTTTCATTCTCATGCTGTGATGTTTAAAATTTTTCCATATCACTGGTTCTTAAAACATAAAAGCAAGGGACTCACTGACAGAATTAAGACCAACAGATGACATTTGTCACAGCAATGCAAGTCAGATGCCTAATATTTTTTTTGTACCTGTGAAAATGAGAATAGCTACTAAAAGAATTACATTGAAATTAGAGGATTTACTCTGAAATAACAATACAAGGGATGTAAAAATCAGATATCCTTTTATACTCTCCTTAAGTTTTAGTAATTCATGAGAACCTGTCTGTTCTTTGTAAGGAAGGGCTGTATTTATTTACACTGAACTTAATGTACCTTGAAGGCATTTCAAAGTGCAGTATATCTTGGATCATGGAGAGCATGTACTTGTTCATCTCCATAGGCAGTTCCCCAATGGAGAGCAGGATGTTTTTCACTTCCATGTAGGATGGGTTACTGTTTAAGATGATGGCAGCTGCAGTGGTTCGCACTGTCTTTTCGTGGACTTTGCGAGTCTGGTGGTATATCCTGTTCATTGTTTCCTTCACCTGGTCAGGAAACACATTATTCACTCAATGCCCATGCAGATAACTGGGCAAAGTACAGGTTGGAATCTCGTTTATAATATCAGCTTAAGTTAGCTTAAGTTAGCTCCATAGCTAAGGCTAATACATAAGGATATATTTTCAGCATCATGTTTTTCATGGTCCTTCTGGAATGTTGAGACATGTATAGCTCAGTGACCACAAGGACAAGTGGGACATCTGTTATGTTCTCTCAGTCACAGACCAAATACAGCCTTACACATTGGTTTTCAAAGTGAGGCTGTAAGTAAGTAGCAGCACTAAGAACAAATTAATGTGGCAGTGTTAAGAGAGAGATATTTTCTTGACTGTTTAGGAAATATGTACTTTAAAATCAAGAATCTTGTGATTTTAATTTTCTAGATAGTGCCTGTGGTGGCCTCGTGTCCTTGAGAAGATTGTGACATATTTTTGTTACAGGTGAGTCCATGGAAAGCCACGTAGCCCCACTGACAGAATGGCCTCCAGCATGTTCACTGCAGAGCAGCACCCTGAAAGCCTCAGTCCTGGTGGCCAGCAGTAGGTATGAAGTGGAAAGCAGGGTAATGCAGCAGAGGCAGGACCTCATGTCCCACTGTTTTCCATGTCTTTTCTTACTCTTGGAGGCTGCAGGGTAAGATGCAGCTATTTTACCCTTCCCTTACTTCATGTGCTCTCCCTGACTGTGTGAAAGCACTAGAAATAACAGGGGTTGCACAGCTGCCCAGGTGCTCCCTCTTGTGAGGGGAGCCTGGTTTTCCCTGCAGACTGCATGGCCTGCACACACAGCCCGTACACATGCATGGTTGCTGGCTGTGTGTGACCCTGGAGCCAAGAGTTGACCAGACTGTTCCTTCCCTTCAGCATGTTGACTGCACCACACAGCTTGGTGCCATCAGCAAACTTACTGAGACTGTCCTCAACCTCACTGTCCATGTTGCTGATGACAAGAAATAAACTCTGTTAATTTACCCTTTAATAGTCTCTTGCACTTCTTTCCTTGGGCAGTGTATTTTCTTACCTCTTTGGTGAGAAAAGAAGGATCGTATCTCTGCAAGGCAGAGGCAGCAAGGCTGCTGATGGGCCCTTCTCCTGACTCAGCATACTTAAGAAGCACTGGAATTGCTTCAGGAAGGAGCGCGTTCTTCAGTGCCAGCAGGTACATCTGCACTTTGTCATCCTTCCTGGCCTTCTCCAGTCTATTTACAATCAATCTTTTGGCTTCCATAACAGCCTAAGAAAACCAACAGCACATTAAATGGTGATCATAAACCTACCTTTATCCCCTTGCAGGAGCAGAAGGGGCAGAGCTGGGTTCTAGCATGTTTTTGTTGCACAGGGTTAGCAAAGGTGTCATTTATCAGCTGTATGTTGATGGCTTCCTTCAAGCATAACCAAAGTGACTGCAGCCACAGTGACACCTGATCACTTTTATTTTTTATTCTATCACTTTTAAATTTTCTTTTATTACTATTATATTATATTATTATATTTATTATTATTATATTTACTATTATTGTTGTTGTTATTATTATTATTTTTTTTTCATTTTATTATATCACTTTTTTTTTTAATCACTTGCCAGCTGCTCCTGCCTTGATTCAGTGATTTCACCAGTCTTCCTTGTGGGGCCAACATGTCCCACAAAAAAGAAAAAGGCAGGTTAAGTGTTCTTCAGTGCCTCATAACATAATGTCATAGAAGTACTTGGCAATTAACAAGGGAAATTAAAAGGGATTCCTAGGGCCCATTCAGGTGCTCTGTATCTTTTAAGTGGTGTGCTGCAGTGCTGAACAACACAGATCCAGCAGCCTTGTCTGATCGTTCTCATCTTCTAACACCAGCATCTACTCAGCTCATGCTCATGGTAATAGTCTACCTCCCGAGTTTTTCTATGCATGTTTGGGGCACAGCTGAGTATTTGAACCAATCAATTTTCTTCTCAGAGGTGAAATAACCTAAGGTGATTGCAAATAATAAATAGATCCTGAGTTTGTCAGAGTTTCTCTGAGGGCATGCAAAGCTTTTGAACAAAGGAACACAAGTACTACTTTTGCCAACAGATTTAGCAGTGAGAAAAAAAATCTGACAGACAAAGGGAAACCAGGAAAAATCCCCAGAAATGGGAAGAGACAAGATTAAAGCCTATATCTGATGAAGTGGATTTCATTATTAAAAAAAAAATACAATCATCTCTATCAAACATAGGAGTTTATGGGCTTATTTTAAGTGGGCGAATCTCCTTCCCATGTCTCTCATGCTCTCCCAGTAATGTCAGCAGGGATCACTCACGTGTGTTGCAGACCAGAATTTGGGCAGCAGTGACCATCAGATACTCACTGGAAGCTTGCAGTCTCCCTTGTCACAGAACTTTCTGATGAGTGCTCCCATGACAATGACAAGAGTTTCTCTGATTTCTTCATTAGCAACATCCCCCTTGAACTTCTCCTGTCACGCAAAAGCAAAGCTGTTTAGTGTCTCAGTGAAAATATGATGAGCCACACTCTGCAGTGAGTTCAATAGGCTCCCTCATTTTCTGTGAACATTAATGCAATGCAAGGGCAGTGATTACAATGGCCTGGGCTCAGGCTAAGCACAACACAGCTCTATTATTACATATATATTACATATAATAACTCACTGCCATTTTCACCTTGAGTTCGATTCAGTGTCTCAAAAAATGGATTGATTTGGGAAAAAAAAAAAAAGGATTTACGGTCCTGGTTACAGGACGTTCATAAGGCAACAATCAAACAATCCTCAAATTATTTTCCTGACATTCCGAATTACGTTTCTTTTCCAAGTAGTAGATTTTGGTTACGTTTTACAAAGGAAATAGCCTTTCAGTTGGACCTAGGAACGTTTGTTGTTTGCAGGCTGTATGTTAACTGCACACTTAAAGGAAACTGGAAGGCATAAAGAAAGGAAAATTAGAAACAGCAACAGTTGTTTCTTCTTCCCCTTTGACTGAGATGAAGTACAAGAGTATTAACTCTGTTGTATTTGTTTTGTGCTTTGACTTACAGTTAAAAATTTCAGGAGCTTTTCACTGGGGTGAGAAGCAAATCCACAGGCATACAGGAATCGCTCCTGCAGGATAAAAGTGCTTGCATCCTTAAAGTCAAGA
Source organism: Pardalotus punctatus (assembly GCA_013400915.1). NCBI lineage: Eukaryota > Metazoa > Chordata > Aves > Passeriformes > Pardalotidae > Pardalotus > Pardalotus punctatus. The sequence continues at coordinate 18,835 of VZTX01007127.1, read as the reverse complement.
AACTCCAGCATGGCCTCCAGTGACTCTGGTGTCTGAGCAGAGGTTACGGCATCCACTACCTGTGGACTACAAAGAAGTGGAAACTAAATGAACATATCATTGCAAATGACCCAGGCAATATCGAAAAGACTGCTGCATATTGAAAGAAAGAAGCTAATGTGCTTGAAAGAACTCTTCATTGCAACTAAGAGAATATTTTACTCTTGTAGGAAAAGAATGTGTCCCTGAACACTTCAACCTCAAACTGGTACATGAACTCACATCCATGAATAGTATTTGAATTTATGCAAATAGGAGACCAAGAAAAGTATTAAAAAACCAAACTATCACAAGTTTACAGGACAAGGAGGTAAATGTAAAAAAGTGTTATACCACTGCATACACAATGGCACATAGAGAAAAGGCTTCTATGCTACCTGAGGGACTCTCAGGTTTATCTGTACTGCTAACAACTTCTACAACTTATTTGAAAGATCTTGACCATATGACTCAGAAATGCTTTTCAACTCTCAAGTCTCAGTGTGCATGCTGTTCACAACCAAACTCTAATACTAGGACAATACCCAGGCATCAACCTTCCCCTTCTTTGTTGTATTTCCAATTGAAGGAAAAAAATGGGAAGTGAAGAACAAGTTACGGGGTGTTTCAGAACAAGCAATTGGTTTGAGAACCTTCGGCTAAACTACAAAGCATGTCGGCTTGCACTTTAGATACAACCCTGGTGGCCAAAGGATGTGCTGAAAATTCTTTACAAGAAATAACACAGCTTTTAAAAAATCCTTTTCCTGTAGACAGTACTGAACATTAAGTTTGCATTGCTAGTACATCACCAGTAGAATTCAATCTCTTTGAATACAATTTGCCCTCCTGCATTTCTCAGTAACTTAAACCTTTTAAAATCTTGTTCATGGTAACTTACAGAATTTCTTTATTTTCACTTCTAACTATTTTCAGTATCTCCTCTTTTGTAGCTCTTCTGATACTCTGAATGAAGGACAAGAAACTTTTTGCTGCTTCAGCTTTGGAAAGTCTGTCAGGATGCATATGTTCTCTGATGCTCTGCCAGTGTTCAGAAAGCTGCAAAACAATTCATATTATGTCAAATCTCTCAGATTGTGCTTTCAGTTCTCAAAATCAGACTTAGTAAATGTAGATATGTAGGCCAGCTGTTGCTCAGATTAGCTGAAATCCAATAGATTGATGATCCTTTAGCTAAGTATTACTTAATTTATGATATCCCAGCACAAATACCTTTGAAACCTTTCAATAGCTGTCTCTCTTCCAATGCTTTAGTATTTCCCTGATATTGTACATGACCTTAAATGCAATCTCTTTTGGAACAATACAAGTTTATTTATAGTGTAACTGGAATAAAGTGAATTCTCTTCTCTTGCAAATTTTCTGGGTCTTCTGGTGAATATGGTGTTTGCCTTACATTCCCATTCTTTCCTAAGTAGTTTTTTTTTTTTTTTGAAGAGGGAGATGCACAATCCTCAACTCATAAATTAATCATATTTTCTGAGAAGATGGCAATTTTAGGTTAGTATAGAACAGGATTAAAAGTCCAATAAGTAATTCCCATTTTTTTATTCATAAACTTGCATACAAAGAGATTTGTAGCTATTGTACAAAATGATAGGAAAGATGGTATTAGAACAGGTCTTGTTGCTCTATTTATTTCCATACCACATTTTTTACCTGAATGAGCCAACATGGCAGCAAAGCAACCGTATCTGTCCTTCCAGATACACTCCCATAAGAAACCGGTGCTGGTATTTTGACCTTTCCTCTCTCCCTTGCCTTTGCCTCTGTTATCTCAAATTATCGAGAACATTCCTTGGTGAAAACTCAGCTGTTCTTTGCAGCAGTCTTTGCTGCAGTTTTCCTGAGTGGGAAATAACACTAGCACCCATTTGACCTTACTAAAATTCTTCCCCTCTTTGTGGATTTTGTATTGGGCAATAACACTTGAACCTGCTGGCAATTAGAAGTATCATTCATCAGGACAGAGTGCAACTTCTATTGACTGTAACAAACAATAATTAGGCAACAATGATTGAGACATAGGATATTTCCTGAGGATTAATGACCAGCTGGGAGGAGCTCATGTTCTGAGGCACAGATGGGTCTTTTAACCTCAACTGGTGATTAGTGCTTAGCCCCAAGGTCAGTGTTGCTATTATAAACTGAAATTGGATAAACATATGGGGCACTTTCTACTCCCCCGTTGAAGTTGCACCACAGTCCAGCAAAAAACCTCTAACCTCATTACTCCTGTATTTTCTCCTGTGCAAAGCCCAGCTGTGTGGGCTGCTCTGAGTCAATTTAGCCCATACCCTAGAGACAAGCAAGGTGGGAGATGCAAGCTGGAGCCACTTCAAGTAAAAAAATGTGGAGACCAAGTCTTCCTCTTTGGGGGGGTGCTCAAACTGTTCAATGGCTACCAGGAGCTGCTGCCATCTCCTGCAGTGACTATGGCATTAAGAACACTATTTACAATGGACTTTTATGAGGGCTCTCATTCTCCTGACGTGAATGTCAGGCAGTTTGGATTTAATAACACAAAGATTCAGGCACAGGATGCACACGCTTCCACATGGCAACTCAGCAAGATTGGACACGGATCTCTGTTTCTCTGACAGAGACATCAGAACAGAGGTCTTGTGGGCACTCTAGGAAAACTCCAGCCAAACCAAGAGGTTCTAAAATGAGCAGGAGTTGGTTTTGAATGTCAGGGCCTGACAGCTGTTTACCAGCCTACAAAGGGTGGCTGCACAAGACAGAACAAACCCACCTCACTTTCAGAAGGGGCAAGAATCCATTCCCGTAGGAACCATGAGCATAAAAAAGTGTAAGATGCATGAGCTCTTCTGAAAAGAGAGTGCTTTATGTTGTCTAAACATAAGAAATCTAGGCCTGACCTAAAGTGTAAACATTTGCCATAACCTCTGAGAAGCTAGTGCTGCCATCTGGGAAATGAGGATAGTAATGGTTATTTTACCAAATTCATAAAGATAGAGCTAAGACCTGTTACAATTTAAAAAGGGCTTTGAAAATGTAAAACCCTAAGGCATAGAATGTCAGCAGGGCATTAATGTATACTATGATATATAAGTACCATATGCTATGTTGCTGCTTTGGATACAGTGTTCTGTTTATAGAGCCCATCTTTTCATAGCAGTTACTGAAAAATACAGTGAGAAAGCAGGACTTCATTCTCTTCGTGCCATCCCATTTGACCTGACATAGTTCAGTCCGCAGGCAGTGCTCTGGAATTATACCCTGTGTTTGTTATCTTGGTCTGGAAATTATAACTGTTATGACAAACTCAGTTCCAAGTGACAAACTGGTCAGCACAAACCCCGATGGGCAGAGTCAGGGAAAAAACACCTGTCTCTACTCTGTTTAGGATGCCTTGATGTTCCCTGCTCAGAACTGTTCCAGCACACGTGCAGCATCGTTTCTGTATTCCCCAAACACATGTTTTTGGCCTTCTCTGTGGCTCAACAAGCATTAGACAAGATAAATTATTACAGTGTAATGCTACTTCCAAATAACTAGCACAAGTTCCAAAATAGGAAGGTATTTATGCTCATAAGCGGTGTCTCGGGAGGACTAAAATTATGTGTGTTGAATAGAAGCTATATCTTGCTTATCAACAACAGAGAATAATGATCCTTAAATTAATGTTCCCATTCATTCCTCAATAGGAATAGCATTAATAATGTTTGCTAATAGTCACTGTAATGATTTTTTTAGTTTACGATGAATATCGTTAGTAAAACTAAAGGTGATGCATTTACAGTGCTAATGCTCTTAGCTTTCATATTAAAAAAACAAGGCAATTTTTCTCCAGGGAAAAATGAAAACATTATTGGACTTCCCAAGAATACTAAAGCCCCATTTTACACTTATAAAATACCTATAAAATCTTTTAAACAAAATACTTCATCAAGGGCAGGTAGTAAGAAGAGGCTAGATATACTACCAACAAATGCTTAGCCTGCCTGAGGAATGGCTAATGAACTTTAATTTCTAGGAACAGTTCAGCTTCTCCATGATGGAATTGTTTATAAACACCAGTCAACCATCTTAAAATCAATTTTCCACCTCCTTACCCAGAGAAAATAAGCTTCTGCCAGCTCAAGGTCAGCAAAGGCGAGATAAAACTAAAAGGTGTTGTATTTTCTAGTGGTCTTGAGAAATATTGCACTCAGTCTTTGACAGAGTGCAAAAAGGTGGGTACTTCTAGTGGTAGATCTTAAGATGTTCTTGTGGGGTGGAGCACCACTGCAACACTGCTCCTCACTCCAGGGTGTATTTATACTCATATGTTGGACCTGTCCTAGTTCTGCTTGGACAGAAACTTCCTTTCACACTTGTCCTGCTCAGCTAACCCAGCTGATATCCAGTGAGCCTGTGTTTACTTACTGAAGGGCACTTTTTGCATTCGGATTTCACTGGCTCTGCTACCAGGGGCATGGCAACATAATTGGGGTCCAAGGTCTTGATCACACTGGCAACTTGCTTGGCAGCGATCAGTCCCATCCCAGCCTGTACTGATTTCAGTTCCAGCCTCTGCCTGTACAACCACAGTGGAGACACATTAGAGCTCAACCATCAGTGCAGAGATGCAGAAATTGCAGCAAGAGGAAACAAAAAAACCCTCCACAGAAAAAAAAAATACAGAATACAGACTTACTGAAGTCTTATTTTAAAATATTCAGAACATGGCAAGTCTATGGGTTTTTTAAGGTAACAGAAATATCTGATACAAGCAAAATTACTGCTAGAGTTACGTGCAATAAAATACCTGTATGAGAGACTGTCTAAAGAATAGATTTACAGCACTTGATAAACAGCCTTCAGTAACCACATACATTCTGAAATGTTTCATATATTTGTCCTTAAAAGATCTGGAAAATGTGATTTTTGAAAGTACTTTTTCTTTTAAATATCTAATACTACTGAGATGCCTGAATCATTTATCTTGTATGAGTATCTCCAAATTGTCAGTGCTTTGGAGTCTGGAGTCTAGCACAGAGCTAGGTTTCACTGTTGCTTTCTTTCTATGTAGTAGATTTTATCTTCTATTCTTCCAAACTCTCACATACTAGAAATGGAAATCCATCAGAAGTATCTGAGAAATGAGAAGACAGAACACTTATAGCACAAATGCATAAATTAAAAGGTTTTTGTTAATTCCAGCTGTTTTCAGTTAATTTCTTAAGAATGCCATTATTTATTATTCGCAGTGTGGCAGAACCCTTAATCAAAGTTGGACCTGACACAGTGGGACCTGTATATGGATACAAAAGAGACCTAAATCCTTAGCTGGAGAGTTTACAGCCTTAGATCTCGATTCTGTAAGACCTACGCATATAACCTGACTTGAACCACTAGTCCTGCTACCATCAATAACAGTCCAATTGCACAACTTACTTTGAAACTATTTTGGCACCTGTTTTTTGGCGGTAATTCAGAATGAAAACATAATTTTCTTCTGCTTTAATGGATTTAATGAAACCGTCTTCCAGCACATAAACTGTAGCAGACGTGGCTTTTGTAGCAACATCCAAGATCTGAAAATAATTAAAAAATAAAACAGAAATACAGCTATTCAATAAACAACAAAATAGGAAAAAATCTCACAGTTACAAATCAGGGCAAGACCTGTAATGAAGCAGAAGCCATATGAGGAAAGTGCATTGCAGGCTGGCATCTCAAGCTAAGCCTATAAACCCAGAGAATTCCCTCTGCAGTAAGAAGGCACTCACTTCTACACTATGTGCTTCAAATTCAGTATGTACCAGGGGAAAAGACAGTGGGAGAAGGGCAGGAAGTTATGGAGCAAGCTGCAACTGAGAAAATGCCCAGGACTACACTTAGTTTAAAATATGCTTTAAACAAGACAAGAAACTTTTCCAGAGAAATGTCTTGTAAATTAGATTGTCATGTTCACACTCAGGAAGCAAAGCCAGCCACCTTGTTTGATCTGTTTTGTAAACAAGGTGAAGTCTTTGTGGTAAGTGTGAGAACTGGGAACCCAGTTGTAGTGTTAAGGCAGTTTATTAACAGTGTGTGCTGTCTTTGTACTTCTCTGAGCTGAGAAAGGTCCGTTTCTGATGCAAAGAATGCCAGTGCCTTCAGCATGTGTGCAGCCTGGCCTCAGTAGTGACTATTTAGAAAGACACTGACTAACAGTGGGGCACCATTAGGGCTGTAGTAGGGCTTCAGTTACCTCTATGGCACATCTCCTGTATTACACCTGTGTATTACAGAAGCCTGACCAGGCTCCATTCAGGAGTCAGCATCTTGCCTGGCATTTACAGCAGATGGGAAAAAGGTTACTGTCATCACTATGGCTGTCTGTATCAGCTGGGCCAAAGTGGTTTGCACTAGAGGAGAATCCATTCCCTGTTCTCTCCATGGGAACTACATATGACATTTGGGCTAGTAAAACTACAAAATTTACATACAGAATTTGCTTTCTCTAAGGCAAGAAGGACTTCTGAGAAGATGAGTATTAGCTGCTAAGAATATGCTTTGAATAGGAAGAATAGATTTTATTTTGTTAAAGAAATCATACCCGGTTGTGGCTGGTAAATCCTTTCTTTTCTATTTCACAGGAGTCCAGGTCTTTTATTTTAGTCACTTGATCTTGCCGCACATGGTAAGTAGTACTGCATTTCCCAGAAATGTCCACCTTGGAAAAAAGAGTTAGATTAGGACAATTTCTTGAATTTATCTTTGGGACCCCAGAACACCTTCCGAAGATTAAGCATTTTCTCCACTGTTGGAACCCTGTACCTGAGATGCTGCACTGTTTGGGTTTATTTAACAGTTTTGAGGGTATCAGTGGTTCTAACTATCTGCTTTGGATGGGCAGGGGTACTATTCATTAGACAGCTATGAAGAAAAGCAACAATGTTTGTTTAAATGAAAAGAAAAATTAGGAAATAGCTGGCAGCTCACACTAGACTCAAAAATTTGAGTTAAATTCGAGCTTTGTTCAAGGGAACAGATGTAGAAATTTAACAATGGAATGCAATTTAAATGGATGCAGCTAAACCAGTGCTAACTTGGTGTGGGTACTCTGATTTACAATGGGACTCCATTGAATTGAATTTAGGAATCAACCAACTTTAAACAGCAGTATAATCACTTTTATAGTTACCTGATTTAAGTTGGTTTATTACCAAATTCTGCTAAATTGATAAAGGCATTTTAAATCAAATGTATTGCACCACTTTACATTAAGTGCAGCAACTTGGCTTGTGTCACCAAATATTCAGAAGACTGTCTATATCATATGTCCCGAACCTCATATGTGATCAAAGGGCTGATTTCTGTTACAGTTCACTCCTCCTGAAGTCAGCAGAGGCCACAGGTCTGCCTTTCTGAGCAGATTCAGGCTCTGCCTGTTCGTCAGGTGATAATAATCTTGCCTGATACAGCATCATACCTCACTGGAAGAACCAGAGTGCAGCTGTAGCTGGAAAAGGCTAGCCAGACCTCTCTTAATGTTCTGAGTAAAACCAGGTTCATTTTGATATGAGTAGAAGGTTTTGACCTATAGGAATAAAAAAAACAGTATATAAAAAAGCATTCAAAAGTGTAAAAACAATCTGGTTAAATGAGAAAGGAATAGTGAGGATCCACTTTAGAAAAACTCCCTTTACTTTTTTCTCATTAGGAAGCTGAATTTAGATCTGTTGCCCTTATTTAAGCAAACTCCAGAGGCTGCAGGGCCTGACAATAATAATACAAACATGCTTTGGCCTTCAGTTGAACCTAAGTACCATTTCAGTGCAGTGAGCATCTCTCCTCCTGGAATTAGAGAGAATTTAGACAGGAAATGAGAAACTTTTCAGAATTTCACAGGCAACTCATTTTTTCACATAATCCTCAGATAACTGCTCCCCACAAGGGCATAATATCTGTTGCACTTTAATCACAGGTTACAAAAACTGAGAATGAATCATAGATAAATCACAGATAGAATGACTTAAATGACGTGTCAAACATATCAAAACCTTTGCTCTTCATGGGCCAACTGTTGTGCTTGGGCTTCTCCTCTGGGAACAAGACTTTGCACCTCCACTTTGCATTCAAGGTGCTTTAAAAGTGCCCCTTTTTCTGGAACTGTAAGTACAATCAGAGTGTTATCTTGGGGCAACCCTGGATGTTGCCAGGGATGTAAGTATCACACCACAAAGAAATTGTAAAGGAGTGTACAAACCCTACTACCCAAGAAAAAGCCCAAGTTTTTTTAACTGCAAATCAGCTTTAGCATGAAAGTGTGTAATGTAGTAGAAGCAGATGCATTCTGACTGTGTTCTGGTACCTCTGTTCTCATTTAGGGATGTGTACAGTTCACAGCCAGTGCTGTCCTGTTTCTTTTTATGTTGTGTAAAACTGATGACAAGGCTGAGTCTGAAAGTTACTGAGCAGGTCTGATAGCAGCTGCAATTCAGCAGGCTGAGCTGGTGGCCAGGGTATGTGCTCAGTGCCTATTTACAGCAGGAGGTAAAGATCCTGCTGGGATAGAGTGTCACAGCCCTCACTCCGCTCTGCAGAAGGGAAAAGGGAGTGTGACCTTCAACCTTCCTCCTTTCTCACAGCCCCTCTGCCCATACCCCACCTGCTGAGCATTGCTCGGGCTGCAGAGGGGAAAACAGGGCTCTTGGCCTAATGCCACAAGCAACAGGAGGGTGAAGGACCCGGGACAGGAGGCAGGAGCAGCCATGGCCAAAGCCTCACCACTCCCTGGCCAGAACAGTAGGCAGAGTGCAAGGGGACACATAAGCAGCTCTGCAGGGAAAAAGAGGGTGAGGTGGATGTACTTGAATCACCTTCTCAGCAAAACGGGGACTCTGAGACCTACAAATGGACATGGGTGCTCCTGTGGTGTGACAGTGCTTCGGTGTTCTCTCAGGGCAGGCTATAAAACCCAGGCACAAGTTGAGACACACCTGCTCTCTGACCCTTCTCTTATGAGTTTTGGAGATAGTTCCCCAGTGGGGGAAAAACATATAAGGCTGTAGCTCTTTCAGCATTAAGCTCATTAAATTAGGACCACTGAAACTGCAGGTGACACAGAAGTAAATGAGCAAACCAAAGTGCTGGGAAAAGCAGTCCTGGTAAAATACTTGATAAGGGTTTAAAGTGATTAACACTGTTCCTCACAAACTTGGTATAACATCCCCCATGACAAACTGTATCTCCTTTTCTACCTTCAGATCTTGGACAAAATCCTGCCCTTGCTGAAGTCAATAGCACAAATCCCACATAGCAGTTGTGCACATATCCACATGCTTACCTTCATATTTGTGGACAATCTGCTGTTTACTTCCCAACTGTGTGGTGTTGCCAACCCACAACTGGCTTGGGCTAGAAGGGCCCCTTGTACAGGTAAATTACAGTCGGTTCTAAACTACTGTATTTCATACAGAATTATAGGACACAATGGCTTACTGAAAACACTGAGTGAATAGTGAGCCGGTAAATTCTTCAGGTTTGTTCAAAAATATTTTTGTCATGTTTTCTCAGAAACTGAATTTTAAAAGACAGGGTCTTACTTTTCCACGGACTAGCTCAAGCACTATGGGCCTCTGTAAAGCTTCCAGATACTCTTTCCCGATGATCCTCTCTGTGCTTTTTCCTTTGAAGATGTTTTTAGCAGCTGGACGTTCATTCACATTTTCAACCTGAACATCTTTAATCTAGCAAAGTAAAAGCAGAGAAAATTAATGTAGAGAGCAGTCTAGAACTGGCCTGGGGTAGGTTTGATAGACTAAATCACATAATAAATATTCTTTATTTTTTAATTTCTGGTTCTGATCATTAATCTTCCATGATTACTATGTCTACATTTACAAAAGAAGGCAGTGCTCTCCCCTGGGGAAATAAGCGCCAGAAAATCTTACCACAATGCAAAGTACCAAACCCAGTTTCTATTTAGCAAATGTCATAATTTGTAGCTAGAACTGAGGGCTTCAGACCACATACTGCCCCTTGGATAGGTGCTAGCACACCAGTTGTTTGAAGTTATAGGTGCCATATGAACCAATTTCAAAATATAGGAGATATTCTGAAGTTCTGGCTTATTGATGTTATATACACACTTGTGAAATCTTATTCTATAGGAATCAGCTCATCAAAGCAACTGGGTTTAGTTGATGAGACTAGAGAATAAAAGATTTAGCTCATGTTCTGAAAGTGAGTTCTCTGAGATCAGATTAGCAGCCAGTTAAATGCAGAAGATTACATTTTTTAAATGCATGAAAAAAACTGTATGTTTTAAGTTGTCTGATGGCATTAATTACCGTAACTTTGATCAGCTGGTCATCATCATTGTCAGGATTTCTCCATAACAGATTGACATCCACACCAGAAGAAATCCGATATCCTGCACTTTTCTGCAGTGATGCTTTCACCCGATCAACATAGACTTCAGCTGAGTAAGCAAACTTATATAGCTTGTCATTATTTAGGCTTGGTCCAGTAGTGTGCCCTGTTTGGAAAGCAAAAACAAACAGTGTTTCAGGATTGACTAACTCACATAATCTACCATCTTCTCTAAGAAACACTTTCAGAAAAATAAAAAATTTAATTACAAACAAAAGATTTATGGGACTGATCCTGGTACTTTTGATTACAGAGATCCTCCCACTGAAGCAGCTGGGGTTTTTTGTGATTAAGTTGACACTGATCTTACATATTTAACATAAGAATGGTCACAAAATCCTTGTTCTAGCTCTTCACTTGAGGGCTGTCAGATTCTTTTCTTCAGTATGTTAGCATTACAAAGTAATCGAAAATTTTTTGCAACTCAAAATAATGTAATTAATCACGCAATTTGTGTGCTTAGCAATGTGAAATGCACTGATGTAATTTGTTGGAGCCAACAGAAATCATTCTCTGCATCTCTTGCACATTTATTGGGAATCTTTCCATTGAGAGTCTTGCCCAAGGGTGACAAGAATGCAATGAAAACATTGAGAACATGTTTTTTAGATTTAATAATTAAGCTCTTGTTCTTTATACAAAATAATTGTCCCCACAGCAGTGTCCCTATTAACTGATGTATTTTCAGGAATGTAAAAGGGAAGGGAAGGAAAAAGAAGTTGGCTGTACACAGAGTGCTCTTAACATTCTCAAAGCAAATACGCACACAGTGACCTTAGGTGCTATCTGTAAGCAGCACAGCACTAGCCTCACACACCCAAATACTGTGCCACTAAATCCACTGGCAATTTCTTCATGGAGTTCAGGAGGTACAGAGCAGAAACAACAAGTTCACAACAGAGTTAATCTCAGAAAAAAAAAGTTCTGTCTTCAGAGAGACACATCTCAGTTTTACGACAAGTACAAGGAAAGGGGTGGGGGGAAGAACAAAACTCTATCACAACAACTCAGACAAATTCTTAAGTGTGCTGTAATGCAATCAGTGTCTTCAAAGTCTCCTGCAGAGATTCATCAGGCTTTCTTGATTGATCTTATATCCCTCTGTTTTATCTGACTCAAATAAATTTCAAATCACTGCCATGATAAAAAAGAAAAACAGTCTTACTTCATTTTAATATTTTAAAACCCAGTTAGGTAGGTGCACAGTGTAGTTCCATCATGAATGGATATATTCTGCAGTTTTCAGAGTCTAAAACCCCCATTTCATTAAGATTTTGATCACTTCCTTCCCCTATTCACTCAGATGTTTAAATGGTGGATTAAGGTCAAAGAAGGTTAAGCTTCAAAGAACCTTTCTCTGAGCAAAACAGACACTCCACCAAGTTTGGTCGGCAAGTTGCATAAATAGGCAAGGCTACAGAACTAAATGGGCTTATACTTTATGCCAGCTGGAGATGTGGTGCAGCAAATTTGGTGGTCCCAGCGGGAGCAGCCTATTTGTATGTGAGAGGCCAAAACTGTAACTATTGATTTTTTTCCAGGGAGGCTGAAGGATTATGTTGGCACAATGGGGGTCTTCTGGTTTTGCATGTCTTGTGTGTCTGTTTCAAAACAAAGTCCCCAAGAGGCATACAACCCTTCCTGCAGGTTTACTGTGAATTTCCTAGCCAGTTTCCTTCCCTAATTCCCTGCGTTGAAGCTACCTTGCCCAAGAGCAGGGGGTGCTGAGTGCCTGCTCAAAGGTGGCTATGCCTTTCAGGGACACCCCTGGCTCCCTGCAGTCCCTTGGAGCCAGTTTCTTCTTGGTTCAAAATGCCCTTCATTTGCAGCAGAAACTGCAGTGCAAAGGACTTAGTATTGGCTCAGATTTTAGGAATACCACCCACCAGGTGCACGCTAAACACAGAGGGTGACACAGTTCCATCTAAAGAAAAAAGCAGGGGAATAGCACATCCAAGAGAAATTATCTGGGTGCTCAGAGTCAAGTGTCTTATTAGTTAAGGTGGATGTTGTGGTTTTTCTGCCTCCCTATTTCCAGTTAAAAGCACCTTTCACCTACCCTCTGCTTTTCCCCCCAACTGAACACATACATCTTTTTTCGCCTTTTGCAAGAGTTCCTTTCCTCTTCCTCCCTTTTAGCATTTGCTCGTCCCCACATACAAAAGAACTGTTCAATCCTAAAGGAAACAGATGAACAAATGATGCAGCAGCTTCTTGCAAACGTAATGGAAGAAACAAAAAGTTGCAAAGTATTCCTGGGAGCTAGAAGGATATTAGGTTCTGAAAGCTTTCACCATTTCACACATAGAAAACACTGCAGGAGCCAGGGTAGAAGACACCTTTAGCTGCCAGACTGGGAAAGAGTAGGTCAGCTGTGGATCATGATAAGAGAAGCAACAGGGATGATGCAATATTGAAAGCAGTCCCCAAGAGTTAGCACTTATCCCAGTGGAAATGGGGAAGCCAAGAGAAACAATTGAATAATGTGGTCAGGTTGAGAGACAAGGGAGATGCAGACAGATGAGAGACAGAGATACAGGGTCATTAACCAGAACCAGTACTCAAAACAACACAACTAAATTTTCATGCCAACTTTCATGAAGAAAACACCAGTACTATTTTAAAAGGAATATTCCAACACGCTTCTGATACAAATTTTTCTTAATAAAAATCCCTCCTTTTAGAAGCTCTTTCCTTTGTATTCAGCACAGCACCGAAATCCTTGCTGCCTGTGCAGTCATTGACATTTCAGCTGATGGCAAGTGTCCCACCAACTGAGAAGGGAGGAAAGATGCACATACAGACTGCCATCAGCCCAGCCATGCTCTCTTGGGGTCAGAAGTGCTGCTTCCAAGGTGGAGTGCATAACACATAGTTTGACTAGTAATGTTAAGTGTCTGTCATTAAGGGTAACATGCCAAGTCTATAATTAAATCATGATACTGTATAATACAGAAGGTTATACTGCATGAGTAGAGACAGCTGTCAAGTCCTGTGCCTTTTATTAATACATATGGCATGCACAGCATGTGTGTCTCTAACTACTTGCTAGCTCTACCTTCATAAATCATATTTGCCACTGTCTGATACCAGATAGCTTTAAAAAGCAAACGCCATCCGCTTACTTGAAAACATTTTTCAAGTGGAACTGCAGTAGGAAAGTTTTATGTGTGCTGACCTACCTGAATCAATCAGAATAATGTTTCAATATTTCCAGAAGGCAGCATGGCCTGATGGAAAGGTAAATCACCCATCCTAATCCCAGCTCTGACACTGAGGTCCTCAGTGGCCTTTGGGCCAGTAATTTAGCTCTCAGTCTCTCTGTCCAAGAGAGAGATGAGATCTGGCAGGGCTGAAGGGATGACTAATTAAAAAGAAAATGCTCGCTCAGTATCCTGGGGATGTGACAAGCAAATATGACCTCACATCAAAAAGCTTTGTTTCATTTATATTAAGGGGAAGCTGGGAGGACCAGACACCAGAAATGTGTCACACTGGTACCTAGCCATAAACTCTACTTGGAAGCCTCATGAAGCAAACTCACAGTAAAGGCACTGCCAGCAAACTTCTTCCTTTTGCAACTCCTGTCATGAGGGCATACAGAGGCAGGGAGAAAGGAAGGTTGCTGCTCTGTGCTTACACAGTGTCCTAGATCCCCTGCAGGAAGCAGGAGGTGGCATCTGTGAGAGCACCTCTACAGCCTTTTTAACAGCTTAACCCAGGATGGCGTGTCACCCCTGCTTCTCATCATGATGAAGACATCCTCATTGAACTAAAAACTCAGCTTATGTTATAAGGTTGCTGCTCCTCTAAATGTAATGTTGTGCATAGTCACTACTAAAGACACCTTTCCTTGCTTCATACACTGGCACTGCTGAAGCAGAGTCGCCAAGATTTCATACCCTTGACATTGTCAGGACACCTGAGTAAAGCTCTGCTCACAGGGCTTCTGTAGACACCCGGGTTTTCAAGACTTACTACAGAGCACGCTTCTCATGAAATTACCGGGATGCTTCTTGCTGACTTCAGTAGTAGCTGAGTCAACTGCTCAGAAGCTGAAACCTGGAGAACCCTGAGCACTTCCTGGTCCTGCTCCACCAGAGCACTCTGTGTGTTTAACTTTTGAGCATGTGAATAGCCCCTTTCAAGTCAGTGCTACCACAGTATGTCCTGATTAAGCAAGGTCAAGATCCCTGATCTCCTGGTCACACCACTGGCCCTGTGCACTTGAAAACATTGTCTCCTCCATCACCTCTGTTGAGAAGAATGCCACAAGCACTTAAACCTAACTACTAAATGCATCTTGTATTACTCAAGGATGTCTGAGTAAAGCTGATAATTTTTGACACAAAACAGATCTGCATACACACACTGGTTATGCCTCTGCTGAGGCAGAAACTGAACCAAGCCCGGTACAGACCTACCTTTAACAGAGGCTGAGTAAGTGGAAATGATGCAAAGGAATAGCACGGTAAGAAGAATCATGCTGGACTCTGCCGAGCTCCTGACTGCATATGAAGTGTGAGAGCCTCCAAGAAGTGAGCTGAGAGTGGAGCTTGCAGAGAGAGTCACAGGCTCAGCCACACTGTTTATCTAGATGTAGTAAAGGTCAGATTCCAAATTCCACACTCAGGTACTAAGTTCATGAAAGGACTTCCAGTTAATTATTAAGAACTAAGGTAACTGGCAGTTTCTACCCCACTTTATCGATCACCTCACCTTTCATTTTTGAATACTGAGCCCACACAGACCCATTTCAGACCCCACCTCCAGTCTCTGGAAGCACCAGGAGATCATGCCACCTCTCCTGTCTCTGAACAAAAGGGCGATCAGGTTTGTTGCTGCCAGGGGCTGGATCCTGACTACTGTCTCCACTCTTCCATTGTCCGTCATCATCTCTGTGAGCAACTCCAGAAGCAGAGGTTTTTTAAGGGTCTTCCTGGAAACAGAAGTGCATGGAATTTTTTAATGCCATCCCAAAAACTGATCGTACTTCATTACAGAGATTCAGATGTGATGTCAGTACCTGCTATACTGTACCATACTAAAAAAATGTTCTTTTTTTCAGCAGCTCCAGCCCTCATCTTACATCATTGCAGTGGCAGAGGTTAGAGACTGAAAGATGAGATAAAACAAGACATTTTGTTCCATCTCAGTGAAGGGTACCTACTTGGCAAGATCTGGGAGCAAGGCAAACCAAGCCCTTTCCCCTTTTCTTGTGCATACTTCACCACCTCCCTTGAAAAAGCCTCAGCTGACTAACCCATGTGCTTCCCTGTTTCCTCTAACAGTAAATCCCAGGCCCTCTTACACTAAGCTCATGGCCACAGGGCTCGTTAAAGGATGTCTTTCAGCTGTCCCTCAGGTGTCAGTAGGGCAGCAGGCCAACCCGTGTTTCCTGGCGCACCCTGGGTGTCACAGCCTGCAAGGTTGCATTGCCTCTTCCCCAGCATACAAAGCCTTCCCGGCTCTCTGGGGAGGGAGGATCTGCTCCTGCTTGTAAAGGGAACACACAAGTGAGCCATCACCACAGTCTTCCACTCCATTTCCACAGGTTACTTTCACTTGACTGTGATCTATGAACACCCCAACCCAACAAGTGCCTGCATTTAGACGGCTCCTGGAGGGCCACTTCTGCTACCACATCCTCTGTAAGAGATGGTAAAGAGAGAACAGCCTTCACCTTGAGTGGTGTAAATGCCTCCTCTATTTTCTTGTGGTAAAAGAAAAGTCGAACACCGTGGATGTCAATCATTGCCCAGCAGAGGGACACAACAGGTCCATGCCACTGCTTCTCCCCCATGCTCATCTGCACCTTGTGGAAGCTCCCCCTGGACCTCTTCCTGTATTTTGTTTGTGTGTGTGTGTACACGTGGGAGGAAGGAGATTAGGAAACCCCAGGGGTCTGCTATTGCTTCTTCCCCATTTGTGATTGGTTATGCTGCATTCCCAGCACAGGTTATGACACACTCCAGAATTCAAGGGACTGACGCAAAGGACTACATTTGCTGCATTTGGTAAACAAGGAGCTTTGCAGGCTTTCTGTGCTTTTTTTGAAAAAGAGTATCTTGCTGGTGCAAAACCAACTCCATCTAGAGAAAGACCACAGATATGGATCGTGATTTGGAACAGCAACATTGACACTTTGCTCAGAAGGGAGAGTTGACGGTCTGAAATCTGAAGAGGAGCAATTGTCCTCCTTCTATGTTCTTGGGTCACAAGAAATTTATGTCTTCCTTCAAACAATTTTTTTTTTTTTAAAAAGCCTCTCTTAGAAAATCCCCTGCTGATGTAAATCCACATCTCTCTTTGGATACCACTGTAGCAGCACCAATTACAGAACTAAAGATGTAATCACCATGTAAAGAAGTTTTGTACATACATTTCCACCTGCACATACATTTATATACCCATAGGCACACCTATAATACATACTTGGTGTGCTCTTCAAATGTCTTAGAAACAGGAGGCCTGAGCCTCACCTCAGTTATGGCCAGAGTTAACCAGTAGTGACTTCCTTTCAGCCATATTACACCAGTGAAACCAGCGCTGTGCCCACCAAAGTCCATGCCACGCACAGGTTTCAGGATCAGTCTCTCACGGATGCTTCACGCTATGCTGGCATAAGGACTGGGGTCAAAGTATTCCTGCTGCTGTACATTTTCCAGAGTCCAAACTATAGGGCCCATATCTTTACACAGCCTAATAAAACTAATGAGATTTCCTCCCATGTTCTGAGCCCAACAAAATGTTTCTTTCTGCCTTCTCAAGCAACAGTGTGAAGATCTTGCTTTTCAATTCAAACCTTCAGGTGCGAGCACCAAAGTACCCAAGCGTATCTTCACCCTTCAGCTGGTGCCTCTGTGCCCCCAGTTCCCAGTGTTTGGGTAAATAAGACCCCCCTGTTTCTGGCACAGGGGACAGGGGGGGTCAGAGATGCCCATCCAAGCCACTGGCCAAAGCTGGTTTGCACCCTAAGTCCTCCTCCAGAGTGTGGTAGTCAGACTCGGCCCACGGGGAGTAATGTCATTGTCCACACCTGAGCCTCCCCTGATATCTTTTTTCTTCTCCACACTCTGCCTCTTGAACTGCAGCTTTAAGCTGTGGAGTATTTAGTTCTTTCTGCTGCTGGGGGCAAGGGTGACTCACCATTTAGATCAGCATCTTGAAAAAGTCACATTAAGGGTTTATCAAAATAATGAGATTTAGACAGACAGCTCTTTCTCAATGTTTGCAACTGCTCAGGTCCTTATTTTGCTTTGTCATTGCTTGGCAAGTGGCAGACTTCAGAAAACATTGCATTACCCTGTGTTGGTGTCTGAGGACACAGGGGTCTGATGAGCAATAGTGACGCTTTGCAGAGTGCACTGTGAGGAAAACAAACTGCGTAAGCAGTATCCTCATTCTAGGAAAAAGCACATCTGAATATTATTTGACTTTGTCAGATGTCTTTTGCTTTTTTTAAAAAAATAGGCTTCTATCAGTAACTCATCCAGAGCCTTTCAACAACCAAAAAACACCAAAGGATTATCCACAGGGAGACTGGTGCACTTGGACTTGTGTGATGCTGGTATGTCAAGCTAAATATTAATAGTAACATGACTGAGGTTTTAAATAGACCCAAGCAAATGCAAATCTAGCTATTTTTAAAGTAATGCACTGAAGAGGAATCACAAATTAGATCAAATACTACAGCAAATATTAAATTCCAACAGCAGTTGAAAGGTCAGTGTCTTACTATAGTGACACCGTATAGTTTTGTGAGTGCAACACAGCTGTAGTGAACCTGAAACCAGCACTAAAACTGTACGAGTGTGTATATCTAGCACCAATGAAACCCGAGGAAAACACTGATGCACATGAAAAGGGTATTATAGTAGCGCACACTCGTGTGCTTGCTAACTTTGTGTGCCTCGTTAACCAGGGGCAAACAGACATCTACATACTCAGGCTGCCCAAAATATATTGTTCCCATAGAATATAATCCCAGTCTCCAGAACCGACTCCTGTAATAAGGCAGCATTCTTTCATGAAGTTATCTGGCGGCGAAAGAACGCTGCCCTTCGCTGGGTATTGACACCGGAGTTTAAAAAGCTAATTGGTGGCCTTTAAAAATAGGAAGCACGAAGGCGCGTACCGCTCCTGAGGGGGCGGAGGGAGCACGCCACTGCCCGGGGACCGCTGCAGCCACAAAGCTGCCCTGAAGAATGCCACCAGTTAAAAATACTTCGCTGGCCTCTGCGTGAACTCAGCGGTGCCGTCAGAACCATCAGATAAAAATAAGGTTTTCTTCCTTTTCCCTACCCTTTATCCCACGGAGCCGCCGCGGGCACGGCTGGGCGGGCTGTGCCCTGACACCGCCCAGCCGCTGGGGGGCGCCCTGCTGCCGGCGTCACGTGACCGCCGCCCGGCTCTCCCCGCGCGC
>VZTX01007125.1:0-17537 GCA_013400915.1 Pardalotus punctatus | reverse complement strand
CGCACCGTGTGACAATGGGACACCGCCCTGCCTGGCCATGGCAGGGTGCTGGCAGCTGCAGCAGCTGAGCCAACCTGCCCAGCCCCACGGCACCGGCACCGCCACGATGGTGCAATCTCCTCCTTCACCACCCTCCTGACCTACTTCTTCCATGCCCTACTTTGGGCTGGGGCAGGGAAGGGCAGAAGCACAGTGGGTGGCTCTGACAATTAACTATAATTAAGAAAAGCAGACAAGGCAGTTCTGTGCAGAGCCCAGCGTGCAGGTGCTGGTCTGCGGCGATGCATCAGCGTTTCTGTGCTGGCTCCAGCGCCCCGGCCCCCGGGCACGCTCACCCTCGCTCACCCCTGCGCTCCCTGGCCGGGCAGGACACGGAGCCACGAGGTCCTGAGCAGTCCCAGCAGCCTCTTTGCCAGGTGTTTCCATAACCCCAGGGGATGAGGAGGTTCCTGAGGATGGATCAGGCCTTCCCCTGCCCAGCCCTGGCTCTGCCCGGGGATCCCAGCAGGCAGAGAGCTCCAGCCTCTGCTGCAAACAGATTCCATCCCCTCCTCAGCTTCTTGGTCTTCCCCAGCAGCTGGGGGGATTTCAATGTCCCTGTTGCACGTCTTTGGGGGCTGTCCCTGAGGGTGACAGAGGCACAGAGGAAAGTCACCTGTCCTGTGGGCTCTTCCAGGTCCCTCCACATCCCCTGTCCCACCTCAGGCCGTGGCTGGGACCACAACGGTGACACTTTCCCAAGCGTGACCCATTGCTCACGCCCCCCCTAGCTGGCTCTGTGCAGTCTCCCATCGAGGGAATGTCCCTTCCTGAGGCCAGGGCATTGCCCTGCACAGCTGGGCACGGCCCCAGCGCAGTGCCAGGCTCTGCTGTGGGGGCACCAGCGGCACTGGGACTCCCGGGGAGTGACAGAGTCACTTTCCGAGCACCTGGAGTGCTGCACGTGCCTCTGCTGGATTTCTAGATTCCCAGTTGTCCAACCTGTCAGGCTGGAGCCGGGAAATGCAGGAGATAAGGTCTTGGAGGAGATAACCAGAATTCCTGGGCTTGGAGGCAGGGCTGCAGGGAAAGGCTGGTGGCACAGGGGGCTGGGCACGGGCACTGCTCCTGCACAAACTGTTCAGCTGCCGGCGCGGGCAGGGCTGGGCAGCTCTGTCCATGTGGAAGGTTTGGAGTGAAACCACGGGGTGCTACGTGCGCCCCATCCCCTCCACCAGACACCAGTGACTCAGCTTATGGCTCAAACCTTCCCTGGCCTGCAAAAATCCAGCTCCCACAGCTGCCCTCGGGCCGTGGAACCGGTGAGTGTCTCCAGCTTATCTCACCCGCCTTAAAAACACCCAGCACTGCCCCAGGGGCCACCAGTCAGGACCTGCTTCCAGCAGCTGGGACGTTCTTTCCCAAAACCCAACACGTCCCCAGCCCCACCAGCCTGACCCCCAGCACGTGGGGAACCATCAGGGATGGAAGGGGACATTCCCACCGCGCTGCCCCAGCCCAGGCTGTGCCCCACAATTGCTGCCAAGGAGGGATGGAAGGAGAGGTGCAAATTCCACACGAAGGGGTGCAAATTCTGCACAGAGAGGGGCAATAAAGCCCCCTCCGTGCCACCCTCCCAGGAGAGGAGAGGTGCAGGGGAGCAGCCCTTGCCCTCGCTCCGGCCGGATCCCAGCCCGGCCGCATCCTGCAGGGGCTGCCAGCGCCGTCTCTCCGGCCAGCCCTCCCCACAACCGCACCCTGCTCCACATAAAGCCATTCACAGACCACAAAGCCTGAGCCTGCTTCTTGGTGGGGAGAGAGAACATCGTCATCTTTTAATTATCGGGAGGCCCTCGGCCACCGCGGCCAGGAGGCACACGGAGCCCGGTGGCTGCGAGCGCCAGCCCTCCAGCCTCACAAAAAGCCCTTTCAGCTCCTCTCTGCTGAAGCATTAAGTCTTGGGAGAGGACAAAAGTACAGTCTGGCATGAGGCAGGGAATAACCAGCGCAGGCAGCTGCTGCTGCCAAAATCCAGGTGATGACCTGGGTCGCAGTGTGGGGATGGGGGTCCTTCCAAATGGGGCCACCCCAATCCCCAAGGGGCTCCTACCTGAGCAGAGCGTGGCTCGTCCTCTTGGCGGGGACACGGCCGGGCCAGTACACCAGGGCTGGCACCCTGTGCCCTCCTTCCCAGGTCGTTTGCTTCGCTGAGCTCCCACCTGCAGGAGAACAGGGCAGCGCTCAGCATCCTGCTGATGCTGGAAAACCTCCTGACCCCGGAGCTCCCCTGGGAAAGGAACTGTTCGGAGGCAGAGATGGCGTAAAGTACCCCAAAGAAGGATGATTTCACTGGGCCTGGGAAGGGAGAAGAGTTACAACAGTTTTTCAAAGGGAAAGGGAAAAGAAAGGGGTCGCAGTTGGGCACTGGTTTGTGTTTCTCTGCTCCAGTGAGTGATGAGAAACGCAGCAGCTGCCAGAGCCATCGCATTTCCATCCACTTTTGATGTCAGGTGAGAAAATGGAGCGGGCAGCAAATGTAGGAATTTATTCCAGGGGCTTCTGTCCTCTGCAGGGCTCAGCCCCAACAGCCCCCCCTCCCACCCCGCCTGCTGGAAACCTTCCTCATTAAAAATACCATCCTGCTAATAACTCTCCTGCCAGTTAATGAGCCTGATCCATCGTTTCCCTGACGGCACCCAGAGCACGCCTGCTCTGCCCTTGGATTTGAGATGCACAGGGAAGCTGCCTAGTCCCTTCCTCTGCCTGGAGCACTGAGCACTGGGACTGCGGTGCTGAGCACCAAAATTGGGGCGTTGAGCCCCGAAATGGGAGCACAAAGCATGGGAACGGCTGGAAGGATGTTGGAGAGCCTCTGCCTTGGCTGCAGCCCAAAGGGCCCCAGGCAGCTGGAGGGAGAAGGGGCTGGGAATGGGGCAAAGAGAAAATCCCAACCCGATTCACCAAGCAAACTTCCCAGGAGCAGCCTTTGTGCGCTGCCTTTCAGTGTGCACATGGCAACGGCACTCGCCCCGAGCCATTTCCTCCGGGCACAGCCAGCACAGCCCCTGCGCCGTGCCCAGCCCGGCCTGGCCTCTCCCGGAGCCACCGCCTGATGCCACGGGCTGATCCCTGCTCCCAAACACTGCCGTGCCCACAGGGACACGCATAGCATGGCTGCCACAAGGACCAGCCCAGGAAAAGCTTCCTGATCCTGGCACGGACCAAGCACATCCCCAATATCTCCCCTATCTCCCCAAGATACATCCCAATATCTCCCCACCCGAACTTCTGGTGTTTCCCCCCGGCCCTCTGGGAAATGACAGCACTCCGGGAAACACCCCGGGAAACCACAGCAATTACAGCAATTAATATCCATCCCCATCTCTGCACATGTGTTAAAAAACTTGTCCTGCTGGATGCATTTACGGGGTTTTTCCATGCATGGTCAGGGGGCTCTGGAAGGACATCAGAGGGATATTTCCTGACCAAGCCACCCCAGCAGCTCTGGCTGGTCAGGTCAGAGCAGCCCGGGAATGAGGTCACATTAACACTTTGGGAAGTAAACAGGGCTGAAACACCCAAACCCAAGCAGGGAATTTTCTCCAGAGTGGGGATGATGCAGCCCTGCTGCTGTGGGGACTTTCCAGGCTTTCCAGGAAAGCTGAACTGTGCATTCCCGTGGCAGGACGAAAACCTTGGTCCCACCACACACACAGCAGGTCCTCAGCACAGGGACACCAGCTCTGGAGCATCCCCAACCTGCCTCAAAACAGCCAGCATCACAACCCCAAAATGCTCATCTCCCTCCCAGTATCCCCCTTGCCAGACTCGTGGCACCGAGGTGGGAGATGAGTTTTGGGGGCGGGCTGGGGGCAGTGCAGAGAAAGGGGCAGCACACATGGATGTGCTGTGCTCTCCCAGCTCCAGTGACCACCTGAAATCAGTGGAAAACATCCCTGGGGTTTGGGTTGGACCCTAAAATGAAAGACTGAGCTACAGGAAATATATGGAAACGTATAGGAATACAAAGAAACATAAGGAAATATACAGAAACATATAGAACCCAGAGGTCTTCCCGTGCCCTCCCACTCCTCGGGGGCTTTTCCCCGCCACGGAACAACCCCCCCGGGCTGGATCCCACCCCCGGGCAGTGCGGGCAGTGCCAGCCCAGCCAGCAGCAGCCCGGGCTGGCTCTCCAAACATCCGTGCCGAGGGATTTCCGAAGTCACCCTTGCAGCCAGTGTTTACAGCCAGCTCGGAGCGCTCTGCCAGCCCGACCTCCTCCCCGGGTGTTTTGCAGGGCAGCGAGGGGCTGGAGAAGGGGCCGTGTTTTGCTCTCCCTGTTCCCCAACACCGCAGTTTCTGTACCATCTGCGAGGGCTTGTGACTGTGAGTTGCTCAAGAGCAACAACCCGGGGCCGCCGGCAGGGTTTGTTTACTAGAAAATTAAGGTTACGGTTCCATGCCGGGGCCAGGCGAAGGAAAGGCTCTGGGAGTGGGACTGAGCCAGCCCGGTTTGCCCAGGGAAGCGGCCACGATGCCGTGGCCGGGGTGTCAGGAAGCAGAGGAGGAAGCCCCTCGCTGCTGACCCCGGGCAGGGGCAGCCGAGCCTGGCACGTTAACTCTGCGTAATACAAGCAGAAGTGGGAAATGCCTGACTCATGAATGTTTCTGGCCGAAATAAACCCACCAAGCAGATGGCTTGGCCGGAAAAGGAGGAAAGAGTGAAAAAAAAAACAAAACAAGAAAACCCCAACAAAACGGTGGAGAGAAAGAAAAGCAAAGTCCCGGGACACGGGGAGGGTGTTTTGCTCCAGGCAGGATGGGGCTGGGGGCTGGGACACCCTGATGGAGCCGATGGCAATATCTCATCTCCAAATCAGCGCCACCCACCTCCAGCTCCGGGGTAATGGGGACCCCAGCCCACCCCCAGCAGCAGTTTTGGGGAAACTTGACTGAAAGGAAAAAGTTGTTCTGGGGTGTGTTCAAAGCCAGGGCAGCAGCCAGGGGAAGGCTGGGGGGGAATGCTGCCCGTGTCCCCCTTGGTGGGCAGGGAAGGGACTGGGAGCCCCCCACGCTGCTGGGTTACCTCGCTGCCTCTGCCAGGCACCCACGAACGGCCCCAGGCGTCCTGCCAGCTCACACTTCTGTGCCCAGGGGCCATTGTCACCTGCCAGAGAAAGAAATGTCCCCATGAGAGACACCAGGACCAGAGGGCAGGGAGGGGACACCTCCACAGTGGGGGGCAGGCAAGGACAAGTGACCCTTCCATCCCTCCCTGCCACCCCTGTGATGCCTCCCCACACGAGCAAGAGCAGCTGGTGGATGGATTTGGGTTTTTAACAGTTTGTTTCAAGGGCTGAGCGCTGGGCCAGGGGCTGGAGTGCAGCCAGGTCAGGGCAGGGGGGGCACGGGGCCACCAGCTTTGGGTGTTAATGAGCGGCCCAGCGGTTCCTGTCATCAGGAGCAAGACATCCTCATTAGAGAGGCTGCTCAGCGAGAGAGAGCGGATTTGGGCTTCTTAATGAACCAGGATTTGTGCTTTAATTAGTCACGGCCCCGCCACTTCAGCCCTGCAACCAGAGCGGGGTGGCAGGGTGGGCACCCAGCTGAGTGGCCACAACATCCTGGGACCCCTGTCCCCACCTTGGGACCGCTCCCCATCCATGGAGCATGGGAGCAGCCAGGGCAGGGGACATCGAGGGCAGGGGACAAACACCGTCGTGGCCCCCACGCAGGTGCAGTCCCCAGTGCCACCCCCAGCCCCAGTGGCCCTGCCGTACCTGTGAACCACAGGAGCGTGTCGCCCTTCCCGTGGCTGTCTGCGACCTCCTTTATCCGTCCCACCAGCGCGTCCATCTCGCCCAGGGTGGCCCCATAGATGCCCCTGCCCGGAGCAGGGGGCAGCGGGGGGGTCAGCGGGACGTGCATGTGGGCCAGGGCCAGGTAGAGGAAGAAGGGGCGTCCGCTATGGCTGTGCAGGGGACAGAGAGAGAGTGTTCAGCCTTCAGGGGAAGGCAGTGGCAGGAGGTCATGGGGGTGGTGGCACTGCTGAGCCTGGGACACAGAGCAGTGGTGAGAAACACCCCACTGCAAACTTTCCAGGCACCCACTCCTCTCACAGGGAGGGAGTTTGGCTGAGCTGAGCCACTTCTCCCCTGCTCCTGCTTAAACCTCTCCCCATTGTCCCCCTGTTGTCAATTGTCCTCCCATTTGGCACGGACTTGGCCCTTTCCCCATCCCCGGCAGCCGAGCACCTCACGCTGGTGCACCCCAGGCACCCACACACCTCTCTCCCCTCTCTCAGGGGGCCCATTTTGGGTCTTTGTCCCCCTCCCCAGCCAGTGCCCAGCCTGGCTGGTGGTGTGGGCAGAGCATGGGGACAGCAGGACACCCAGAGCAGCGCTGGGCAGTGCCCAGCTCAGGGAGCGCGGCACGTTCGCCGCCGCGCGCTGCCCCGCTGCCTGCTCGCTCCTAAATCATGGCAGGACATGTCCTGTTTGCTTGTTTACAGCTATATTTATCTGCTCCAACGAGGCCTGCTCTTCCTCAGGGACCTCGGAGGGGAAGGGTGGGATGGCCAGCGGTGGGGAGGGGCCGGATCCCAGGGACGTGTCCCAGCCCGCGCACGCGCCCGGCTCCGGCCACCCCAGCGCAGCCTCTGGAAGCTCTCAGGCCCTTCCAACGTGCGTTTCGGCATTTCCTTCCTCTGCCCGTCACCCACCTGGGGTGGAAAAGGAGTAAACCCCATCCTGCCCGGTGCTGCTGGAGCCCCTGAAGGGCTGTGTGCCCTGCCAGGCCCCTGGACGCGGGGGTTCAGGAGCGCTCATGCGCCCCTTGCAAACCGTCACAGTGACACCTCTTCCGTGGCTTGCCAGAGACCCCAGGGCAGGGAAAGCTGCTTCTCCTGGCTCACCCCCCACCCATCCAGCACCCAGATGGACTCATGGCTGTGATGTTCAGCTGACCATCCCTCTCGTTTGTCACACGGACACCTCAGAATTGTCCTGAAGATCCAGCAGACGTTTAATCAATAACTGAAGACAGGAGTCCCTGACTTTTGCTCCCACGCTCATTTGTGCTCGAGCAGTGCCACGTCTCACTGTCACAAATTGCTCAACCTTGACACGACTGCTTAAAAAAACACCGAGATGGCAAATCCGGTGTTCTTTTGTTGCCCTGTAATGAATGAGTCAGGCAGGGGAAAACTGGAATAAGCCATCAAAGGGAAGGGGAGAAAAGGCAGGCACCTGCTTAATCCTGTTCTCCATGAACGCAGATAACCCCACAACACTTCTGGGAGTTTAAAGGTTTTTCCTATTAACCCGGAGCTCACGCACTTGGTTTCACAGCCAAACAGCATCCTGGCAGCCTGGAGGGCTGGGGGTTTGGCAGGAGAAGGGATTGATGCTGCCCCACAGCCCAGAGACTGGGTACCCTCAGCATCCCGAACGTGGCCGAGCCACCCCATGGCCAATCCTTGGTACCCAAAGGCATAAACTGCAGGTATTGTGCAACAAAACAGCAGCCAGGTTTATAAAGAGCCTTTTCCCCACAGGCTGCTCCCTGCCCATCCCTTCATTCACCTCTGTTCCACAAACCTCTCCCCAAGGAGCTCCCTGCCTTGGCCCTTCCCCTGGCCCGCGTTATCCCGGGATGCAGGCAGGGCATGGGCTCAGACAGGGCTGCCCGGCAGCGCTTCCTCTCCTCACTCTGCAGGGAGGCATTTTGCAAAGTCACAGCTCGTAATCCGCCAATAATGGGGATTAAAATTGCACAAGCCGTCAGCAGGGCTCGGGGCGTCACTTTGCTCCTCGGGGACAAACACACCCGGGCACCTCCTGTGCTGTGAGTCTGGGGGAGGCACATCCTGAAGCCCAGGGATCTTGGAGTGCTTTATCCTTAAAATGGATCAAATCTCACACATGGGGCGTGTTCAAACACCTCTGGGTGCTGTTCTGGTCCCATCCCGGGCACCATTCACAGCCCCGGCCAGCACTTCACACCTCCACCACCCCATTGCCGCCTCATCCGCAGGGATGGAGGGAGGACAATCCCATCCCCACCAGCCTTGACATCATGCACATTCCCTCTAGGAAAGAGTCACAGCCCCACTCAAAGGCTTTGACCTGCCTCAAAAATGGTGCTTTTACAAACACACGACCCCTTTAGAGGACACCAGTGACAGCCTCAGTGCCTCCTCCAGCAGGAAGCCAAGCCACGGAGACCCCAAACCTGAACCAGGGGCAACACCCATCTGCCCTGGCCTTGCACCAGCACGATGCAGAGAGTCCTGCAGTGACCCACGAGCTCTCCCAGCCCAGGGCACAGACGGGGGACAGTGGGTGGCCCTCACCTCACCTGGCCCGCTGGATGAACCGCGTTGCCTCCTCGGCGTAGCGTGCAGCCAGGCTGCCGAGCTCCACGGGCTGCTGCACGATGGTCACGTTCTCCAGGAGAGGCAGGGCAACCTCTGTGTAACAGTCCTTCCTCGCCACCCTGCTGGGAAGAGCCACCCCAGGCTTGTCACCCGAGCAGGGATGGAGCCTGGGTGCTCTCCTGGCTTCCAGAAAGTTGAGGAGGGGAGAAGAAAGGGAGCGGGGACAATGTCCCCAAGGCGTGGGGTGCTCCCAACCCACACCCCGCAGGGGGAAACTGGGTGCGTGGGGCACGAGGGGAGGTGACCACGGCCAAGGGCAGCCCTCAGGGCTGGGGACACTGCTGCACACGCCCACCTCCCCGTGCCAGCACCGAACCCCCGTGCCCCGTACCTGGCAGCGGTGCCGTGCCGCGGGCAGGGCGGGCAGGGCGGCAGGTTGTAGCCAGGGCTGTCCGTGCAGCCCATGTCATGGCTGTAGGGGATCCCAAAGTAGTAGTCAAAGCCTGAGAGGCAAGAGAGGGGTCAGCGGGGCCAAGGTGACCACAGGGCCCTGAGCCCTGCCCGCTGGCCCAGCCCTTACCGCGGGAGTTGGGGTGATGGCGGCCGTGGTGTCCCAGGTGCCACTTGCCTGCAGGGAAACCACAGAACATAATTTCAGAGGTGACACAGCTCTGGCCACCAGTGGCCCTCACCCACGAGGTGGCCGCAGCGCTGGGGGCTTTAATCGAGCTACAAGAAAGGCTCCTTGTTTGTGCTGGCGGCGATTCCAGAATGCCGTCTATTTTTGCAGAAAACCCAGAAAAAATGCATAAGGTATCTCATGCCTGTGCAAAGCGACTGTTTCCAGCCTTAAAAGGCTCTTTCATGTGTTTGTGCTCTGAGCAGACGGCTTTCTAAGCCCTCCCTAACAGCCAGCTTCATCCTCTGACCTCCGGCACGCGCCCGCTCCCATCGAACATGCCAACCCAAGAGGGAGAGCTGCAAAAACTGGGGGGGGGAGATGGAGAAACAGAGGGATTTTCTGCCAGCACAATGTGCACAGCAGCAGGAGCTGTAGGTGCAAGGGGCTTGTGCTGGCTCAGGGGGACCCACAGTGACAGGAGGGTGCCCAAAGCCCTGGGGCCAGCAGCACTGCCCGTGTTGCAGGATGCAGGATGGCAGAGCACAGTCCTGCTTGCTGAGGAACACCCAGCACATTCCTCATGAGGTAAAGCAATTAGAGATGAAATGGAGAAGTCTGGATTTCCGGCAGTGCTGTTGAAAAGGAAGATTTTAAGCTTGGCATTGCAAAATCCGAGGGGGATGTGTGAAATCTCTCTCATGTGACCCTTTAGATTTTCCTTTCATTGCTGCCGATGTTTGACCCAAGTACCTGGAGCCCCTCCTCTGCAAGAGCATCTTTGTCACCTGCTGTCACCTCCCCACCATCCCCTGGCACTTTGGCCATTACCTATAGCCCCGGTGGTGTAGCCAGCCTCCCGCAGGACCTCGGCCAGGGTGGTCTCGTTGAGGGGGAGACCCCCGAGCGAGGTGATGGAGAAGTTGTGGGTGACCCCATTGCGCACACCCAGGCGCCCCGTGAGCAGCGAGGCACGGGACGGGGAGCACGTGGACGCAGCCGAGTGGAAATCCACAAACCTGGACAATGAAAAGACCCTTCACTCAATGAAAGACCCTGCCCTGTCCCTCCCTGCTCCCCTGCATGCTCCCCCTTTTGCTGTGGGATGAGGGTAGGGGTGGGAGATGAAGGTTCCAGCAGGGAGGGATGGAGCTGCACCCCAAGGCACCAGGCTCTTGCTGACCTCCCCATGCACCCAAACCCACCCCAATGAAATCCCTTTGCCTGCCAGTCCCACGGGGCTCCATTCCCCCCTGCTGCAGGACAGTCACCAGGGCTGCTGGGTGAGGGCAGGGAAGGGGCACAGACATTACCTCGTTCCTTCGGCAGCCAACTGATCCAAATGCGGCGTCTCCTTGGTCTCTGCCCAGTTGGCGCCCAGATCCCCCCAGCCCACATCATCGGCCAGGATGACGATGAAGTTGGGCTGCCTGCTCACCACACGAGGAGCCCAGAGTGCCACCGGCACCACGGCGAGCACCAGCACTGCCCACGGGGACAGGGACGGGGTCCCCATGGTGCCACACGTCCCCTCCCGCCCGAGCTGCGGCACTGGCAGCTTTGTCTGCCCCAAACTCCCTCTGCTGTGCCCCTGTGGATGCAGCTGAGCTTTCCACGGGTTCTGTCCCTTCCTCAGCTGGTCCTGTGGGGCCGGGGGGTCTGAGTTTGCTCCCTTGGCTGCCGACCGAGCTGCGACACCTCCTCCGTCTTTCACACCCAGACACAGCTGATATTCCCGAAATCGGCGCCAGGAAAGGTGTTATTCTTAGAAGTCAAAAAACACCCTTTGAAGTCACTGTCACCCTATTTATATCTTTCCTTCCTTCCTGGTAAATATCTAATTAGACACCAAACCGAAGCGGTATTTTCCCCTGCAGGAGCGGGTTCGATCCACGGCGGCGGTGGCGGCTCCTCTCTCCTCACCACAGCCAGAGGGATGTTTGCGTCCAAAAACAGCTCCTTCCCTGCAGACTCGAGCCCCTCGGCCTCCAGGTGGAGAAAAAACTGCTGGGGCTCTGTCAGTCCATCCTTCACCCGGCGCAGCTACAGCATCTCCTGTGCGAGGGAAACAAAACACAGTCAGGATGTGCCGAGCGCTCCCGTGCCCCAGCCCAGGGCAAAACACCTTCTCCAGGTGCCGAGGCTTCACCTTTGAAGTTTTGCTGCCTGGTTCTCAGTGGCTCAGCTGGAAAGGCAAGGGACTAAGGAGTGCCCCTTTCCCACACCCACTGCTCAGGCTGGGATGGTTTCCCGTGCTCCTGCCATCCCCAGGAACGGCACTGGGCCCTTGGCTGTCTCCTGAGCACTGCAGGGGGCACAGCACCATGAAGGGGAATGTGAGGGGCCTCACCTTTATTTGTGACAACTGACAAGTGTCGGAAGCTCATTCTTTAATTTAGTTCTGCTCCTGCTGCCCCAGCACTGCCAGAGCAGGCAGCACAGCCCGGCTGCCGGAGGGAGCCGCTCGCAGAGGTCAGGAGGCAGGAATCCATAAAAATCCACAAGGCAAAAAACCCCAGGAATACCCAGGAATAAGCACATCCAGCTGCTTAGGGCAGGATTTGGCCTCCAGAGATGGAAAGGTTCAAGGACAAAGCCCCCAAAGATGGATGGCAGAGACGGAGCTGCGGCAGAGCTCCTCGGAGCAGATGGAGCTGTGGGATACGATGTCCTGAGTTATGGCCAAAGGGAGATGAAGCTGCAGAGATCTGCCAAAATCCCACTGAGTCCTGCACCAGGAGCTCTGCACTGGCTGTGGGAATGCTGTGGGGGTCTGTGCCTGGGTTGGGGACGGTCAGGACCCAGCTGGGCCCAGAGCTGTCCCCAGTTGGGACCAGCAACCTTGGGGCAGGAACGTGCCGTGAAGGATGCAGCTCCCATGGGATGGTCAACACAACCAAGCAGGACAACATCCATCAAGACAGAGAGGGAGAGTGGAGAAGGCAACACTGGGAAACAAAAGAGGAGAACTCGACGGGAGGAGGCAGGAGAGGGAATAGGATGAGCCCCATCTGTAGGCCAAGAGATTTGTAGCTCACAAAGTAAATTATTCCCAGGTTTTGCTGTTCACATCTCTAAAAGCTTTGGGCTGTCGCTGGGATCAGCAGCTCCTGGGCTGTCAGCAGAGCATTGCAGTGATCAGAGATGTGGCTCCATTCATAATTCATAGCCCAGAGTGTTGAATTATAAAGCCTGGAGGCTCTCGGTGCATCAGCTAATGGGGGTGGCATGTGGTGGGTCGTGGGGCTGAGCTGTGGGAGAGGCTGCTCAGCCCTGCCCCAACGCAGCCCACGAGCTCAGGTCCTGTTCTGCACCCTCCTGCATCCCCAGAGCTCCAACAATCGAGATAGGTATCTGTACGTGTTTGATGGCAGCAAAGGTGCCTTTATTTTCAAAGCAAAATCTCCTTTGCTATTTCCTTGGATTTCTTCATGGATAGGAACTTGAAAGGAGCAGCTCTGCTTTGGTCCAACACCCCCTGCTCAGGGGCTGAGCCCAACTGGGCCAAGGACAGCACAGAATTGAGGAATGGCGTGGTCAGGGTGACCTCAGCCCCATCCCAGTCCCCTGCCTGGGACTGTCCACAGGGCGATGGAGCAGGATATCCCCCTGTGCTAGGATTGGGCTTGGGGGAAAAATAAAGCCCCAAAGTTGAGCTGAGCTCCTGAGGCAGTTGGTTTTCAGCCTTTCTGGGAAGACACAGCCCTTAATCCACCTAATCCTGCCCTCCGGCACCTCCGCTGGCACCCAGCAGCTCCCGGCCCCTCTGCCAGGCTGAGCGGAGTTTCTGTGCCAAATCCCAGACATCCTCCATGCAGCACCATCCCAGAGCCCATCCTGCTCCTGAGGGGTGGCTCTGCACCCCTCAGCCTGCACCAGGGACCCCCCAGCTGCACCTGCAGCCGCACGGGAAAACCGAGCCAACCTCAAAGCAGCCGAACCCACAAACCTCTGTCCCTTCCATTGGCTTTGGCGACGACGCCAGGATGACACAGCTAACAAAAACAACCCAAACAATTTTCAAAGGACACTCTCTCCTCCCTAAATTACAGGGAAAGTCATCCAGGGCTGAAATTCATGCATTAGCATCAGACAAAACTTCTTGATCCGTGATGCTGGGAGGACGTTTGAAGGCAAGGCGGAACACAATCTGTGGATGTTCCACATCCCGACCCCATCCAAACCCCGGCAGAGCATGAGGCCATCCCTTGGCACCAGCTCTGCTGCACTCTGAGCCCTCTCTGACCCTTTTCAGCTCAAATTCCAGATGAGTCCGGGCTGTGCTGGCTCTGCCCCCACCCCACGCTGTGCCCAATCCCCCAGGAGGAGGTGGGAGCCTCGCTGGGATAAATCCCAGCCCCTGCTCACCAGGACCTGCAGCACCTCTGCTCCCCTCCAGCTTCGCTACAGCCAGACCCACCCGGAGCTGAAAGAACAACTTGCAGCTATTTTTGCAAAAAGAAAGGCTCAGGAGAGATTCCCCTGTGGCAGGAACACTGCGGCACCTCGCCCTGTGCCAAGCAGGAAATGCTGCACAGGTGGCTACAGCTGGATGAGCTACCTGGGTGGAATCTCTCCCAGGATCCAAGGGCTCCAGATGAGCGGCGTTGGCAGCCTGCTTCCCGAGCGGACACGGCGCACCTGGGCATCACAGCACGCACCTTGCACCAGGGCAGGATTAAACAAATAAATAACCTGCCTTTTGCAAGCCAGGCGAGGTGGTTCACAGGAACCTGGCGAAGTCCGAACCAGATAAACCAGTTTAGAAAAGCCCCAAAGCCTCATCAATCAGGACACCCCAGGGCTGGCCCCAGAGCACAGGAGGGGAGATGCCTTTCTGGGATGTCACCGATGGCAGTGCCACCACAGAGGGGTCACCCGCACACCACCAGCAGTGTCTGTCACGTATTTATTACACATTAACCAGAAAGTTTACAAATCTTGGGGCCAGCGCGATCATTTTCACATTTTTCACATTCTTTCACATTTTCACGCCTGCCTGGAGAGCAAAGCAGCGGCCGGAGCCCAGAAAAACCTGCCGCCCTTTGAAGCACACCCCGCTGTGCTGAGCTGTGCCCCGCCAGCTCCCGGGGCTCACAACCCCCACAGGGCATCCCAGCTCTGATCCCCAGCCCAGACCCATCAGGTGGTCCCGCTGAAAATCCCAGCAGGTGTCCCCAACCCGGCCATGGGGAGCATGGAGATAAGGACACAGCAAGGGATGAGAAATTCAAATTAGAGCAGGTACCTGCTGTTAGCCAGGACCACTCCAGGAGCTCCCGGTGTCGCCCCTCACCCCAGCCAGGGGCAGAGAAACTGAGGCAGGCAAGAAGCAGGCTGTGCTGACCCCACAGCTGCTGAGAGATGTGGGCTGGGGACGTGTCCCCATGGTGAGACCCCTGGTGCTGACCCCATCGGGGAATGTCCAGCCACAGCCTGGAGGGGACGGCTGGCTGGAAGACAGGCTTTGAGGGGGCAGAAAAATAAATTGATGCTTTGTCTGCAATCTAAGCTTGCTGGGATATGGATTTAAGCGCAGAGAAGAGCAGCAGGTAGCTGGTGAGGGGTCTGTCCGTGGGGCAGGGGTGCAGGAGCTGGGTCTGCCCCGCTGGGCCTCCTCAGTGCTGACATGTTTACCAGCAAAGCTCCATTCCCAGCACAACCGTCCTGACAATGCTCTGAGCAGAGGCAGGACTTTATTCCAGGAAAAAGGTTTTCTCCTGGAATAGTTTATACTGGTTCCCCTCACAGAATAAGCGGCACCGACAAAAACATACTTCTGCAGATTTACCAGGATTCCTGCCAGGGACAGGAGAATGTTTTTCACCCATCTCACTGCTGGTTCTTTCAGAGAAAACGTTTCACATGCCGAGCAGGGCTGGGCAAACCCCAGCAGAATAAATGAACTGGAAGCCCCTGAGCCATGCGGCGGCTCAGTGCAGGGGCCCTGCTCTCCCTGCTCTTCCCAGCCCGCCCTGTTTTCCAGCTCCCGGCTGATTTATGCCCACAGACAGGACGCTTGCTCTGCTTCCCTGTGGATTGCAGAGCCCTCAAAGCCCAGCCCGGGCTGCTGGAGTCCCCGGGATGATGAAGAGGCACGTCCTGTCCTGCTGCCGGCGCTGCCAGGCACGGGACGGACCCACGATGGATGTGCCGGGGAAAAAGATCCTGGCAAGGCACAGCCAGGCTGGGCAGCAGGGAAATGCCCCCAGAGTGGGCAAAGAGGATGGGGGAAAAGGGTTTTACTGTGGAGCTGGGAAGCCCTGGAGAGGCTGCAGCCACCATCCCTGTCCCTCCACAGGGCCCCTCCAGCCCCATCGCTCCCCAAGGCCTTATTGCTCTTGGAAAGCCCAAAGGAAAGGAATGAGAAGGTGAGGCAGAGACAGATGCAAAGCACCGACAAGAAATACCAAGGAGCAAATCGCTTTGGGTTTTTTCATGCCAAAGATATTTGCATTCTTATTTCTCCCCTGGAGGCACAAACCTCTTTTGTTGTCCCACAACCACTTGCACTGTCGATGCCAGGAAGAATTTCAGAGCTCCGAGGGTGACCCATTCCCAAGGAAAAGCCTGAATAACGGGATATTGGCTCTGCAAGGGCAGAGGGGTGGTCACCCTTTAGCTGAAAGGCAGGGCAAGGATAAAGGACAACCACGTCAAAGGTTCCCTCAGAGGAAGGGGTGTTCCTGTGGGACAGGGGGATATGAGGATCCCAAGGACACACGGGGGCACTCCCATGGCTGAGCACTTGGATTTCTGATGGATTTCTGATGGATTTCATCTTGTTTAGGATGGGACTGCGAGGCGTGGAGATGCTGAAACCTCCCTGAGAGCACCAGCACTTGTTGGAGGCAGTGGCTGTTGGGCCAGCACTGCCATGAGAAACCACCAGCAGCTTTCCCAAAGTTCCTGAGCAAAAGCAACGATTTGCCTCATTTTGGGGAATTTGCAGAATTTTGCCCCAATTTCCTGCTGCCCTTGGCTGTGTTGTTCCACTGGCCATCTCACTGTGACAAAAGAAGGGAAAAGCAGGAGAAGGGACTCTGGCCAGACCAAACACAGCAGGCCCTGCACTGCAGGAACTTTAACCTGGATCCATTCTCCAGGAGTGTGAACCAGGATCAGCAGGTTCCACATTAACCCAGCACACCGTGGTGGGGTCCTGGGTCAGCATGGAGGGCAGAGCCCAGGAGGGCAGGTGAGGAGAGGTGCGGTCACCCACCCACTCTGACCCCTCTGCTGTTCCCTGCAGGCAAAAATCACTGGCTGCAAGTCACCAGGAATGGTGCAAGACTCCAAAAGCTCCTGGCAGCATCCATCTGTGCCCAGCACACGGAGAACAGGAGCAGGATGCAGCAGCAGCAGCAGTGAGCCAAGGCTGCCAGAGCTCCAACAGAGTTTGGACAACACTCCCAGGCACAGGGTGGGATTTTTGGGGTGTCTGTGCAGGGGTTGGACTCAATGATCCTGTGGTTCCTTCCAGCTCAGGATGTTCTGTGATTTTAGGATGACTCCCTCCCTCCTCCCTCCCCATCCCTGTAGGTGGTGAGTCGGTCTCTCCTTTGCTTGACTCACAAATCCCTACTTTTTAAGCTTCCTACATATGGGATATGTTTTCCCTTAAAAATGCAGCTTAAGGGAGTTGGTTTCTCCTAAATGTGCAACTAAGGGAAATGTTTTCCCCTTAGAATTCAACCAAGGGACATGTTTTTCCCTAAAAAAATGCAAGTAAGGGAGATCTTTCCCCCTAAAAAAATGCAGTTAAGGGAGTTGGTTTCCCCTAGAAATGCAGCCAAGGGAGATGTTTTCCCTAAAAATGCAACAAAAGGGCATGTTTTTCCGTAAAAATACAGGTAAAGGAGATGGTTTCCCAAAAAAATTCAGCCAAGGGAGATGTTTTCCCCTAAAAATGCAACTAACAGAGATGGCTCCCCCTAAAAATTTAACTGAGGAAGATGCTTTTCCCTAGGAAAGCAACTAAAGGAGATGTTTTCTGTAAAAATACAACTAAGGGACAGGCTTTTCCCTAAGGAAAAAAAAAAAGCCACTAAGGGAGATGTTATCCCCTAAAAATACAACCAAGAGCAATGGTTCCCCCTAAAAATTCAAGCAAGGAAAAAGCAAAATGCAACCATGGGAGATGTTTTCCCCTAAAATTGCAGCTAAGGGACATGGTTTCCCCTAAAAATACAACTAAAGGACATAGTTTCCCCTAAAAATACAACTAAAGGACATGGTTTCCCCTAAAAACGCAATCAAGAGATGTCGTTCCCTAAAAATGCAACTAAAGGGGATGTTTTGTCCTAAAAAAACACAAGTAAGGGATATACTTCCCCCATAAGTCCATTTTAGGGGACTCACTCAGTGCTCGAAGGGGACAAACACATTGTGCCACCCCCAAAAGCAGCACCGGGGGTGGGGGGGGATGCTCCGGTGAATGCTCCCCGCATCGCTGCGAGCCCAGCCCGGGGATGCTCCGGGCACCGCATCCCGGGGATGCTCCGGCCCCGCACCTGCCGGAGCGCCCCGTGCGGGGCGGGCACGGGCCGGGGGCTGCCG
>VZTX01007104.1:0-49887 GCA_013400915.1 Pardalotus punctatus | reverse complement strand
TGGGTCACCAGAGCTGTGTTTGGTCACCAGAGCTGTGTTTGGTCACCAGAGCTGTGTTTGGTCACCAGAGCTCTGTTTGGTCACCAGAGCTGTGTGTGGTCACCAGAGCTGTGTTTGGTCACCAGAGCTGTGTGTGGTCACCAGAGCTGTGCTTGGTCACCAGAGCTGTGTTTGGTCACCAGAGCTGTGTTTGGTCACCAGAGCTCTGTTTGGTCACCAGAGCTCTCTTTGGTCACCAGAGCCCTGCCAGGAGCTGCTGATCCCTGTGGTGTGGCCAGGTCCTGCTGCAGTGCATTGGAGCTGTTTTCCCTGGTTCCACAGGTGCCTTTCCAGCAGAAATGACCCCAGCCCATGTCTGACCTCTCTCCAGCAAACTCCCAGGCACCCTGACTGCTCAAGAGCTTCCCAGGACAAAGCTCAGAGATGTTTAGGGAGTGCTGGGTGTGGAGGCCTGACCACATTCGTTCTCCTGTTCCCATTAAAATGCCCATCCCAAGATGGGAAGGAGAAGGCGTCCATTCCTGCCAGTAAAAGTGAAGCATCCCAAGTTTGCCAATAAATATGTATCTCTGCTCACTGTGGGGGTTTTATTACACACACACCTCATTAATGGACTTGTTGTCATTTTAAAGTCCGGGATTAATAGGAAAGAGCAGCAATTCCTCCACTGGAAACTGGATATGAAATTTCTTGAATACCAAAGTAATAATTTTGATTTTATTGTGAACTATTTTAATGGGCAAGGAATTCATTATTTCCTCTTCTTCCATCCCAAGCTCTTCCTTCTTTCTAAACGTCTTCTGCAAGGCACAAATTTTGAATTACAGCACTGATATTGTGTAGAACCCCTGCTATTAATGCTGCAGCCATGGGATGCAGAACAGGGAAGCATCAATGCTTCCACTCAGGATCCAGGGGCTTGGAAATGTTTCTAGGTGAGTGTTTCTAGGTGCTGCATTGTTTATGAGCAGGAAAAGTGGCTGTTCCAGGCATGGAAAACCCCAGGAAAGATCTGATGTGGCCGCAGATGAAACAGAATTTGGTTCCCAGAGGTTTGTGCTGGTGGTATGTGTGTAATGCAGTGATCATTAAAGGAACTCTTCACGTTAGAATTTCTGGGTTTGGGGATGGGCCATGAGTAACTGGGAGGAATGTGGAGTCACTCTTGCTCCTGCTGGGGTTTAAATCCAGGTTAGCTCTGTCCCAGCAGTGGAGCTTCCAGGACTAAGAGAGTCCATGTGCAGGGAAGAGCCACGAGCCCAGGTGTCCCCCTGCCAGGCCAGGCCCCCCTGCCCCAGCCTGTCTTCTGCTGGGTGTCCAGGTTCTCATTTTTGCTTTTTGAAGCTGGTCCTTGCAACTGTGAGGGGACTCTGTTTATAGGAATTTTCCTTCTTTGAGGGAAAACCAAGACTTTCCCGTAATCATGTGAATGTGGGCACAGAGGCCGTGAGAAAAGTGGGGAATCCATGGGATTTGCAGTGGGGTAAGAGGAGCCAGCTGTGCCCCCTTACCCCGCTGGGCTCTGAGGGTGTGGCTGTCCTTTGGTCCAGCCAAAAGTGCCACCAGCTGTTGCTGGCACATTTTTGGGGTGATGGGGACAGGGTGAGCAGGGCAACAGTGACAATCCTGGGGCAGAGAGCACCTGGGAGCTGATGGGGATGGAATGGGTGAGAAGAGTCTGGAGGATGCTCTGTTCCCAGGGTCCAACAGCTCTGAGTGGGAGGAGACTCCCAGCAGCAGCCCTGCCTTGTGCAAGGGTTTGGGATTGCAGGAGGGATTGCTGCTGAAGCAGGAGCAGGATCTGACCCCACTCGTGCCCCTTCCAGGACACAGCATGACCCCTCCTCCAGCCCCTGCTGCCTCATCCCTTGGTAGGAACTGAACTTCGTGGCAATGTGTACTTTAAACATATTTTCTAATAGCATTTTAGTAGTTATTAACCAGGAAAGCAATTGCTAATTAGGGGCTCGGTAATACGTGCAAGTCTGTCATCCTGATGGAATGGCACTGCTGCTGGTAATAAAAACATTGGAGGTGCTTTAAATTCTTCAGTTTAATTAAGAGCTGGTGTAATTATAGTGCAGTTTTGCTGTGTTTTATCTAAGAAGGACAAGAAAGCTGGAGTAAGGTCCAGTGTGCTGAGAAAGATGTTTTTGTGGAGTTCTTTTAAGTGATGTGGAGTCTCGGCTGAAAGGGAAGAGCGGTGGAATTCAGTGAGGAATTGAATGCACAGCCTATAGACACTGCTTGGAGATGTAGGCAAGGGGTTTGCTTTCTAAAGGCATGATCTGAGGAGGGGTGGTGACAAAATTCCTTTCTGAAGAGACTTGACTTCCCCCTTTTTTTAATCTGTATCTACTGTGTCTTTTTAACAGAGTATTTAAACTTCACAAGCACAGGTGACATGGGCACTGTCTTCTCTTTCCCTTGTTTGCCCAGGGTGACAAATATTTTTTTACCCCTGTGAGGTGGTGTCAGGGACAAACCTTCCCTGGGGCTGCACATGAGAGGGGGAGAGTGGTGGGGCCTGAGAAATGTCAGGGTGTGGGTCACAGTCCAAAAACCTGCTGAAAGGTTTGTTTTCTTTGGCCTGAAGAAGAAGTTGGGGGTTGGAAAGAGCCAGAACTGTTTCACCAGAGCTGGTTTTCCTGAGAAGCTGATCTGCAGTCCATAAGCTGTGTGTTTAATTCTGTCTGGGGTGTGTGTAAGCTCCTATATATTATAACTAACAATGCCAACAACACTAGCGTGGGGTAACTGCAATATTAGTAACCTCAAATTATAATGACTTACTTTTATACCTGTTTTTATTAGTGTTTTACCATCCATATTGCAAGTTTTACAGTTTGTACCACTTACTGATAAATACTTCATAAGCTCCTGTGGCTCCCCATGCCATGATGCCTTCATTGCCCTCAATATTACATGTGATCAAGTGAAAATGGGAACCTTATGGGACGGAGAGGCTTTCTAAACTATAAATCATTATTGCTAATGATGATGCAGAAGCAGATACCTCATAACAACTTGAGGAGTTTGTTCAGTCCTATTAAGTGGAAAGTCTTGGCCTCTTGGGCTCAGCCTCTCGGAACAAAGTTTTAAATAACCAGCTGATGACGCAGTGGCTCAGAATAAAAAGTAAATCTGTGCTTTTGGGTTTTGCTCTGGTCTGTGGAGTTGGGTTCTGTCAGAAGTGGAGCAGTGAAATTTAGCAAAGCATGTGACACCTGCGTAATGAACAAGTGGCCTCTGAGAAATAAGCCTGTGTTAACCTGATTTTAATAAGAAAACAACAGCAGAGCCCAGGACAACGTGAAGAACTAAAAGAAAGGGCTTTCCCATCCTGAATGTGTGGGATTGAAAACCTGGAGAGAAAGAGACAGAACACACTTCAGTACCATGGAACCTGGAAGTGTTGGATTAACCTTAGTGTTCATTATCCTTGGGTGTAGTAATTGTAGTGCAGAAACTGATGACAGATAAATATTTTCTCTCATTGAAGGAAGAGTGTGGTTTAAACCTGTTTTTTGACTAACGTTGCATCAGAGTTGAAACAAATACAGGAGGTTCTCATGATTAAACTGATTTTTCTTTATCCTGTCTGGACCTCAGAACTGGATTGCACAGTACTGTCGACATCTGAAAGCTGTTTCTGAATGACCAATATTCAGTGTTGGGGTTTAGGAATTATATCTGAGACTTAGATGGGATATTAGGAAGGAATTGTTCCCTGGGAGGGTTTGAGGCCCTGGCCCAGGGTGCCCAGAGCAGCTGGGGCTGCCCCTGGATCCCTGGCAGTGCCCAAGGCCAGGCTGGACATTGGGGTTGGAGCAGCCTGGGACAGTGGGAGGTGTCCCTGCCATGGCAGGGGGTGGAATGGGATGAACTTTAAGGTCATGCCAACCCAAACCATTCTGGGATTCTTTGACAATGATCTTGGGAACCGCTCCTTGAGCACCACTGGTTAGGTGATGGACACCTGTGGACCTGGAGATAACGTTACTTGAAAATGGATGTTATGTAACGTTACCTTGAAAAGGTGTAGTCATATTTTTAAAATGTACAAAATTGATACAAATTCCTGCTGGCTTCTTATCCCCCGGCTGTGCTGGAAGTTAATCTGTGTGGTTGGCAGCAGGGCAGAGCAGCCACAGCTGTCATAACCAGCCATCTGAAGGCTCTGATCCCAAGAGGAAAGGTGGATTTTGCAGGAAGGTCCAATAAACTCAGGGAATTTAAGAGCAAGAGGTGCCCCTGGGAAAGGCTGGTGCCACCTGGGCACTTTTCATTATTATGTCCTATGGTTTTCTTTTCTGTTGTTGGTGGGATTTGTGGAAGCAGGTAGAGAGGTCAGGCAGACAGGCTTCAAGATGGCAAAGAAGAAGGTTTTATTTACAAGAAGTTCTTTTTATACCCAGTAATAAACAATTGTCTATTGGCCAAAGACAATCCACCCCCAAAGACCTATTGGTTATGGCTTGGACACCTCTAACACAAAACACAGAGATTAAGAAAGTACAGTTTATCTGTATTCTCCATGAGAGAGAAAGGAAAATCCTAAAACACTGCAACTACAATGTCCCCTCTAAAGAGTTCACCAAAGCAACCTGTTGCAGCCTCAGCTCAGAATCACGCTGGGGCCATCCCTGCACTGGGATCTTCCCACTTTAATCTCTCCTTGGGTAACAGGAGCTCCCAGCTAAGGGTGGCAGTGCCTGCCTGTCCTCAGGAGCTGGGGAGTTCTCTGTGACAGCCCCGAGCCGCTCTCAGCACGTCCCTTCCCGCTGCTCATGTGATGGATCTGTCACACCAGCCCGTGTTTGCCGTGTGTAAGGCTTCACTTATGTCCCTGGATGAAAGAATTAAAGAGCTTGTCTGGGCTCCGAGTTAAGGGCTCCTGTGTGTTGATAGGAGTTGAGTTATTTAAGTTCACTCTGCAGTGGAACAAGCCCCAAGGGACTGTCAGCTCGAGAACACCCACTAACCACAGCTTGTCATGGTACTGCGCCGAGGGAGGAGTGAGCTTTTAAGTAATTAGTGCCCAAAGCATTCACTGCTTTGTAGGTCAAAAGCAAAACCTTAATTCTACCAGAAAACTAATCAGAAGCCAACACAGATTTTGGAACACGGCTGTAATCAGCTTTCCCTGTGACACACCACTTAATGAGTAGGCAACAGCCATTTCCTCCAGCTCAAATTTCCAGCTGACCCATGGAGAGCATGTTGTTGTAGCCTTAATCACCAGGTGACAAAGTAGGGATATCCATGATGGGTCCAGGATCTAAAATGGATGACTGGGCCTTTATTATGGAATGGAAATAGCAAAAGTTCATCCTGGCCTCTAAGGTGTGTGATTGGGTGGCTGCCAATTGTCTGGGGAATAGGAGGTAAATAGGAAGAACGTGGAGCTCGTGCAGCAGAAGAGCTGTCTGAATTTCTGTTCTTCCATGAATATATGCCTGGGCAGTCTCTTGGGAGAGACCCTCGGGCACAAAACCTGTGCAGGG
Organism: Pardalotus punctatus; assembly: GCA_013400915.1. Lineage (NCBI taxonomy): Eukaryota > Metazoa > Chordata > Aves > Passeriformes > Pardalotidae > Pardalotus > Pardalotus punctatus. The sequence goes on along the minus strand of VZTX01007104.1, from coordinate 44,380 downwards.
TCTGTGGTGCCCTCTGGCTCCTGGCAGGAGTGGGCAGGCAGGGCCCCGCTCCTATCCCTGATCTTGAGTGCGGGTACAAAGATTACAGCGGAGTTTCCTTCTTCAGGAACTTCAGGAGATCCTCAGTGTCTCCTCTGGAAGTGTCTGCATGAGTTCCTACATGTGTTGAACATTTCTCCCGCCATCCTTTAAAGTGTGAGGATTAATTAAGCCATTTTAATCGCACGCTCTTGTGTACGGTTAAAGCGCAACGGGAGTAGAAGGAGGGAAGGAGTGATGTATTCACTTACCCTGCTCACCCTACCATACACTGCTGTGTGTACTGGGAAAGATAAGGAGCAATGTTAAACACAACATTAAAATAATTATGTTCATTATAATGCAGGTTGTCAGATGCTTGTGTCAGTCTCAGTGAAAAATAAACTTCTGCTGTCCTTGTAGTATATTTTTTTCATGATGCAGGAGGAAATGCAATGCTTGAATTCTGTTTCTCATGTTTCCTGGAATCTGAAACTTCCCTTTCATGTGTGGGACATGATTTCTGAATTTCTTGTGAGCAGTGAGAAGATGCAGAAAAATGAAACGATACAAAGATATTTCTAAGGCAATATTTTTCAGCTGTGTTGAGGAGAGAGAATCTTACAGGAAAGGTGGTGACAAGAGGGGTGGGTGAGGCAAAATCCTCCAAGGAAATGTGCTTTGAGGTACCTGCTTTCCATGGGATGCAGAGCTGGGAGGAACTTGTACATATGTGTGAATAAACCAGACTTTTAAAAACGTAGTTTCTGGCAAACAGCAGGCGAGCAGACATGTTATACATACTACCAAGTTCACATGTATAGAAAGTATCCTTGCAGGAATATAATCTAAGCTGCTTTAAACCTTTACCTGAAGATCCTCAAGCACTTTTGAGCCCCTTTGCTCTGTAAGATCAGCAAGCTAATTCCAGTCATTTTGGGGAGGATTGGTCTGAAGCACCATCAGCTGAGATGCCACAGCCACAGGGTGAGATGGAGATGGAGCAAGCAGCTGGTGCAGAGCCCGCTTGTCTCAGCACTGTAGTGCTCTCTCCATGCCAAGATGTCCTTCACTTGCTGCAGGATGAGCTCAGGCTCCATTCTTGGGTGGAAGACTATCCCTGTCTTCAGTTTTTTCTCTTCAGACCATTGAACTTTAGTTTAAAAGCCCAGGAACAAGACTTGGAAACTTGGTCAGTTCTGTTCTTGGTCTGCTGGTGGCAGGGGCAGGTCCCTGCTCCGTCTCCCCACAGGTCACGGAGCAAAGACCCTGCTAATGTTGTCCTTTTGGTGCCTTAAGGATTTTTAGCTTCTATTTTTCATGTATCTGTAGTTTTGGTGTGCAGCTCCAGGCTCCATATAAAGTGCTAAAAACCTCTGTTCCCAGCATTTTAGACAAAGCAATTGCTCTCAATTGGAAAATCCAAGGACACTTCGCTGCCTCAAAGCCCCAAAATGTGTAAAAACAGTGAATTGGGGGGAGCAGGCTTGGAATAATTGACATCATCACCTGAAGGTGTGATTGGAGAATTGATGCCCGATATGTTAATGGACAGAACTTATAAAATGTGAAGAACTCGTGACTCAGGGTCCATTTTGGGTGTAGTCTCTTGAGTAGGCTTTGTCTGCCCAAAATGTACCTCAAATAAATTGACCTGCTCTTTATTCTCCTGACTTTGTCTTGGCCTCTGCTTCAGGTAAGCCCTGTTTTAGGCATCACTTTCTGAAACAGTTTCAGCTACAGAAACGATAAACAGAAGCAGAACTTCTCGTGTGTGAAATTACTATTCCTAAGTGTCTGTGTTTGCAACATCTTCATTTTGAACCTACCCTTGGTCCATAATTAAGGGTGTTTGAAGAGAAGCCTCTCATATATCTGCAAATGAGATAAAACCTTCAACTTTTAATTGACCAATCCTCATATAAATCAAGCAGAAACATTGAGAGTGGATTTGTGGCTCATGGTCTGTAGGTTGTGTTTGTAGAGTAAGAGTCCTGGCATTTATTATGGGAATCTTTCTCCTGCTGCCTTCCCATTCTTCCCTCCCCCAGTCCTCTGTGCTGACCCCTAATCCCAACAAAATGAAGATCTGGTTGTCATATGGATGGCAGAGCCTTCCTCTTGCATCACAAACAGTGTAGATCAAAAACACCTCATTTAAAAACAGATGTTTTCTGGTAGTGATTAATATAGTTTCTCCCCCTCTTCCTCTTTTTTTAAAAATTTTTTTAGAAGAACCTTTTATTTTGTAATCATCTGCTTTAGCATTAGCTTGAGGGACTGAATTTAGGCACTGCAATGGCTGGATGAACGGGTTCATTTGAAACACGAAGCTGATCTGAATTTTCAAGCTCAGAATGAAACCATTTACATTTCCATGCATGTCCTCCCTGGTTTTGGCTTAAAGGAAAAACCCTGTGTGCATCAACATTCTCAAATACCTTTCTCCAGCGAGAGCCCCGGTGGAAGCCGTGGGGTGCTGAGCGCTCGCAGCCTCTCGTGTCACCGGTGCCTTCTGAATTTCCCTGCCTCTCTCCAGGTGCCCCTTTTGAAAATCTCAGTACCAGGTCTTTTATTTGACAGTTCTTTCACAGAGTGATTTCTCTCCCAATTTATTTGGCCAGAAATGTTCCCCTTTTTTTTACTCTTCCACTCCTCAGCTGTGCACAGCTCAGCTTTCTTCTTCTGCGTTGGAATTGGCTGCATTTTACTGAGGCTTCAAATAGAGAGGATTTGAGCCCATAAATCCTTGCTCTGTGTGAGTCCTTATTTTCACTAATAGCCCCACTGAAGTCATCAAGACTGTTTACATGAATAGGATCAGGAGTAATTCTAGTTGGGTCTAATTAGTTACACCAATTGAAGTGAAAGCAGAATCAATCCATTGTTTTGCAGAGGACGTTGGGACATTTGGACGATGAAAAATGCTAACGCAGAGTATGAACCCACATGGTTGTGTATGGTTAAAGGACATTGTTGTCTGGCATTTTTCACAAAAAACAATCATTAGTACAAGTTGGAAAAATAGAGGGTTTGGGGCTGCGTTTTCCCTGCAATTTAATATTACTTGGTATTGGTTAGAAATAAATTGTTACAGACTCCCTTTGAATTCCTTTAGGGTAAATATTTATCACATGTAACGTTTCCTCAATATTCTGAATTTTCAATACAATTAGCTTCACTGCAGGTTATTTACTCCCAAATCAGAATTCAAGGAAAAGCCTCCAAGTGTATTTTGAGCTGAGCTATTCATCAGAAGTCCAACACGATTTTGTTCAAAGCGAAGCAAAAGCTGTGGGAGATTTTCGAGCTGGGGAACTGCATTTGCAAGAAGCATAAAACTAATGGCGTACACAGAGTGTCTTGTTTTTCTTCCCTTCTGTGGGGGGTGTTTGAAATGCTCATTACTTTGTCCAAAATGGGATGTTGGTGAGATGATAACGGGAGGGAAGCGCAGCTCGGTGACTCCCTGGCAGAAGGCTCGCAGGGGTGCAGAGCCATTGCAGTCTGCCCACCCTGGTGCAGCCCCTGGCTGGGTGGACACCCCTGTGTGTCAGCAGGGATGGCCAGAAGGTGTTGGGGGCACCCCCAGGCTGTGGGAGGTGCTGGGGAGCTGGACTGGGCTGATCTCTGGGGGTGCCCTGGGCACCTCCAGGCTGCTGAAACCACTGCACTCATGTCTCGTGAAATAACCCCAAACCACAGATATGCTGCCCACTTGGCACTGCCTAAACTCCTCTGATCTTTGTTCCTTTGGTGACAATCCATGAGCCTCTGAATGCCCTTGGGATCTTCTGTAAGAACTTAGTGGAACCACTTTCTTCTAGAGACCTGATCCTGTTGGGTTAATCCTATTTAATCACAAGCTTTTCGTGTTCTCAGATCAGAAATGAGTGCAGTTTGCTGGAGATCAGGGTCAGGTTGTCTCCTCCAAGTGTTGAGGAGTGTGTTCATTGGGATGCAGATCCCCATTACAATCTGCTGCTGGTAAAGTTGGTGTGGGAGCTTCCAGCCTTTCCCATGTATTGTTTGGTGCCCTTTGGTGGGTTGCACTCTGTGCTGGCCCAGTAAAATGAGTCAGGATAAAGCTGGGGGGCGAAGAAAACAAAAGGATAATTCAGCAGAACCAATGGAAGTCCTCAAGGGAAGGGGTAGGATTCCTGGGGAGCTGGGGGAGGCCTTGTGACAGGGAGGGAACTTCCTGGTGACATTCTCAAAGGCCATGTTCTGCTCACTGAGATTTATAGTGAAATTTATAAATGTGTTCCTGGAGTGAAGCTAAAGATAGTTCACAGACTTCAGAGTCCAGTCCAACCTTCAAATCACACTAGCTTCAGTTGTTTTGGGTTTTTTTACTTAAAAGCCACCATATACAGCATCTGCTGATGTGGTTTGTAATCACCTCAAGCTCATTTAGGTTGAGCCATTCAACAAAGAGATTAATTTCTACTTCATCCATAATATAACTTCTTCTGGGAGTAAAAGCTGGATAGAATGATGGACAGCATGAAATGTCTCATTACTTGGTTTTAGAAGGGACAGGCCAAAACATTAAAATGCTCCAAACAATTCAGGATATTTTAAAGCTTTCTAAAAGCTTTCTCTTTTTTTTTTCTTTTTTTTTTTTAAAGATGTTTCATTATAGGGAACTTCAAAGAGTACATTTGATCTGCTGGTATGGTTTTGACTGTATCCACCAGGAGTTCACTTAAGCCAAGCAGTGAAACAATAATGTATGTTGTACAGCTGAAATGAAAATTAACCTAATGTACAGTATTTGCTGCCTTGCACAGCTGAAATGAACTCCTGGTGGACAGGAAAAAAAATGCTGGCAGATCAAATACACCTTTTGAAGTTTATTATAATAAAATGAAATAAAGCCGCCAAGGGAAGCATTTGCAAAAAAGAAAGGCTTAGGAGGGCTACAGCTGTTGTATACTGCTCTGTTTTTTTTTTTTTCTTCTTTTTCTTTTTCTTTTTTTCTTTTTTTTTTAATTGCATTTACTAAGGCCCCAGTACAGAGCCCACTGAAGCCATTGTGAGTGGTCCCGTTAGCTCTTCTGGACCCTGATATCGCATTGCTGGGACCAGCCTGGCCACCTTCCACCAAAAACCACGTGCTTTACTGGGAGCCCCAGTGACTCAGCCCACGTGTGACCTGAATGATCCACCAGAACCTGATGTCTTGCTAAAAAGGCAATTTTCGCAGAAGGACTTTTCATCTAGAGAATTGTGGTATCATAATTTTCAGTTAGCATTTTGCTCCCTCTGAATAAATCCCTCTCCTCCATCCTTTACTCCTGATAAGTACAGTCATAGTAGTCCTGGTTTGAATCAGGAGATTAAAAGTGTCCACGCTCCAACTAGCGTGGTGAGCCCCCTTTGCTGGGGAGGATTAAGCCCTGCAGAGGTTAGCCTGTTTCCATAAGCGAAAAAAATTTTTTTATTAACATCAGTAGATTAAACAAAATTGCCTATTTGGAGACCTTTTCCTTCTCTTTTTCCCTGAAAGGTGATTAGCATGTCCTGAGAAGTGTCACTCCAAACTACAAGAGCACAAAGTCCTCGGCATTGCTCCCGTGGCCTCTCCAGGCAGTGTTGGAGGATCAGACTGAATACTGTGAGCCCTTGCCAGGGAAATCCGTGTCATTTCCTCCATCCAGCACTATGCCAGCTAGGAGAAACTCCAAAACCAAATTAATATTGTCTTCTCTTTTTGCCTCTTGTTGAAGGGAAATAATAAAACCAGCCCTGTGTATTTATATGCGTCCCCCGTGACCCTGGTGGCTCTGCTGTTGCATCCATCAGTTTGCTTTGACAGGGAGAGGCTGTTTTGACACCAGCCCCAGTGGGAGGGCATTGTGCATCCCAGGAAAGCTGGGCTGGCCAGCAGATCTCGCCAGCCCCAGTGCACAGCAGCAGCCTGCAGATAGCCCAGGGGTCACGGGGTCAGCAGCAGCACCAGCCTGGGAGCACGGGGATCTGCAAGAGGCAATTAGGCACCCAGTGCAGCCTGAATTCCCACTGTTTCCACATTGGGCTTGTTGGGTGAGCTCACCCAACAAATTGGAAATCTCACCCTGGCAGTGGGGTTGCTGTGGGACCCCAGCCCTGTTTGCTTTGGTGGCTTCAAACAGAAGCACCTGGCGGACTCAGCTCAGTCAGGGGGTGTTTGTGCAGGACCCTGGGTGTGTGTATGGACTGTACATCATAAATGGATGTGTGCACATGGTTCCCATGGCCAGTGCAACTGAAACTCTTCACACACACAGCTGGAGCCTGGGAAGATGAGGAGCTGCTGTAGCTCTGTTTGCGGAGCTGGTTTGAGCATGGGACCTCAAGCTGTCAGAAATTCAGTCCAGATCTTCTGTCTCAGGCCAGTGTCTAATCAGGGCGCTGTCTTGTGCAGGATCAGGTCTTTGTTTCAGTATTACAGAATGCTGCTTGATCCCATAAACCCTTCCGTGGGAGGGGGGGTAATCTGTGTTTATGGGATTAGTCCCTTTGAAAGCACTCCTGTGTAAATAAAGTGTACTCACAAGAGCAAAGCTTTAGCAGCAGTTCAGCTCTCCGTGTAGAGGAGCTGTGATGCTGTAGCAGGCAGCACCCTCCGGATTCTGCCCAGTGATTTTTCCTTCCTCTGCCGGGCCCTGATGGTAACGGGTGGCAAACCAGGAATTATGCGGATCCTAAATTTGTATTTGTTTGACAGCCCAGGCATTGTCTGTGTGTTCCCTTCCCCTCCTCCCGGAGCAGTGGGCATCCCCCGCAGAAAGTGAAAACTGAATGAACTGATTGCTTAACCTCTCCTGACTCTACCCTGGTGGTAGATCATTAATGGTGTAGAAAACGAGGGCCAGCGCTGGCAGCACAGGGTGGGGTGTGTGTGCATCTTTAAGAGATTTATGTGGAGGTCTGAGATGAGGAGACAGCACTGTGGTACATCATCATGCAGGAGACATCAGAGACGTTCTTCTTCGCTTGGATGCATTATCATAAAAAGTGATTTAGACTAGAGCTGATTGATGCAAATGGTCCTCTGTTCTTTCCTATCATTAGCGGCCTCTTTCAGTGGCCAGAGGCAGTGATTAAAGCTGTCATTTGGAGCTGCTCATTAAAGACAAGCACCCGAGTAGTGGGAGGAAAAAAGGTTGAAGAAGCATGATTTTATTTCTTTCCCCCCCTCTTCCTTAAAAAAAAGGGCATTATCCTTTTTCCAGTTCTGGCTCTACAGGAAAAGTCTCTGATGTGGGAATGCAGGTGGTTTAAAAAATAAAATCAGAACTACGTTATTGTCACTTAGTATTTTGAGGACAGCACAGCACAGTGTTGAGATGATCATTATAAAAGTATCACTGGGTGTATTTGTTATGGAATAACCTGATGAAATACCAAACACCATTATTCACACAAGCCAGCAATTGCCACACAGAAATTGTGCAGGGCTGTAATGACTGTTCTTTTGGGGCTGGCTGGGAAGGATGAGCAGAGGCAAATGCAGAGATGCTGGATGGTGATCAGGTTTGACGTGCTTCATCATAACAGATTTGCCTCTTCAGAGTTCAGATTCTTCAGGGCAAGGACTTTGTTTCACTGCAGATGCACACAGAGTGTCACACAGCAGAGCCAGGAGCTTGAGTGGGACTTCTGGACATCATCAGACCACGAGTGGGAAATCAGGGCAAGTTGTTGTTAAATAAATGGCTCGTAGTGGTAGTTTTGTGTAACCACGGACCGCGCAAGTCATCCATAAAATCGTCCCCAGCGCAGTGCTGGAGCTGAGGACGCGGTGATGATCAGGGAGCCCTGGGCTCCTTGGTTCATGCCTCCATGCCCCGAGCTCCAAGGCAAGTGGGAGAGCTGCCGTGGCTGCAGGGCAGCTCCTCCGCGTGCGAGGCTGATGGAAGAGCTCCATCCTTCCTTCCGCTGGGATTTACTGAGCCAGGATGGGCAGCGGGGTGGGGAGGGCACGAGGAGGGACAGGAGGACTCGGGTGAGGAGGAGCAGAGCCCTGTCAGAGCCAAGGATGCTCTCCAGGAGCCCTGGGCAGGGTAATTGCAGCCCGGCGGCCTCGGCCCTGCGCGGCTGCTGTCGGAATTAACGTGTTTTTAAAGAGGTCACAGCCGGAGAAGCTCCCTAAGTGCTTTTAGGCCAGGCTAATAGGAGATGCTGAGGAATGACTGAGGGGAAGTTATGATGATAGTGAAGGAGTAATTTAGCATATTAGGGGAAATATGTCAAACCACACTGATTGCTATAAATACAGCCTTCTTCTTTCAGAATCTGGCTGTGCCCCAAGGATTTTCCTATGAAATTATGGAAGTGCAGCTTACTTATTACTGGCTGATTTTCACACCATTGTGCCTTCTTTTTCGGTCATGTGCTGAACGCTAAATTGGTACCTTTCCCAATGTGCTCATTTTTCATCTAGTGATCCCATGTGAGACAGAAGAGACAATGCCCTGGCTCCAATGGGGTGGCAGCATCCTTAAAGCTGAGTTTATTCTTCAGGAGAACACTTCTGCTTAGAGATTCCCCAGATGGGGCAAATTGCAGAGGGTCAAAGCAGGGCATGTAACGGGAATGAGACTTCAGTGCTCAGCCCTAAATGCTCGGGGAAGGACAGGGGGCACTTGGTGGGCTGAGCTTGGCCAGAGCAGGCAGCAGAGGCAAGAAGCAGAGCTTGCTGAAGGTAGCGGGTAACAGCCAGTTTGGGATTTGCCTGTGATTTTTAACAGCTAGTTTTTCCAAACTGGGCCAAATTGCTTCCAACAGAGCCTACTTCTGCTTCTCTACTCAAGTGTGATGTTGCTCTCCCTGCAGTCATTACATTTTATACATTAGATACATTATATTTTAATGTATATCCTCCTAATACTCAAATAATCCATGCTGTACTGACAAGAACAATAAATTCCTTGGTATTAAACTCCCAGGAAAAGTGAGTGCTTTGTGTGTCATGTCATTCAGGTTTGGGGTGTAATTGATCTGAACAGGGATTTTGATTTTGGAAAACGCTCTGCTGTTTATCTCCTGGAATTCACTTTGGGCAGCAAAGACATCTAACATGAGGGAGGAGAAGGGCAATTGTGTCAACAGAGTTAAAGATCACTATAATTTTAGACCATTTTCTCCTGCTTATGCATCAAACCCAAGTTGCCAACAATTAGAAAACAGCAACATTTCCAAAAGGATTTTCTTTCCCTTTGTTTCAGGTTTCCTTTAAGCCACCTTACAGATTCTGTGCATTCGTCTTTCTTTCCTCATTCTTTCTCTTTCTTGCTGCTATTGATCATCTCTGTGCAGCTGCAGGTCTGCTCTGGAGCTTGCCTGGAGAAGCTGGGGCTGCCCCTGGCATTGTCCAAGGCCAGGCTGGACATTGGGGTTGGAGCAGCCTGGGGCAGTGGGAGGTGTCCTTGCCATGGCAGGGGGGGGATGGATGGGATTTAAGGTCCCTCCCAACCCAACCATTCTGTGATCATTGAGGTGGGACACAGCCCTGCTCGAGGGAGGTCACAAGTGTGATTTGTGGGACACCTGGTGCTTGCCAGGAATGGGACATGTCGAGTGCAGAACAGGTGGGACATGCACAACCAGGCAGCCCGTGTCCTGTGTGACACAGGTGTCACATTTGGGGGTCACCAGCAGTAAAACCTCCATGGGCTGAGTGTCTGTCCTTTTTGCAATAATAACTCCTCAGTATAACAAAGAAGTGGTATAAATGATGGCAGGCTAAGGTGAACAATCACCTCTCTTGCGTCTGTTTTGGAGGGATCCAGGTTGTATCATCTCTTCACTTGTGCCTTTGCATGGTATTTTTGACAACTGCATTCAGAGTGGGCTGCTCAGCAGAGCTTTTGGTAAAGCTGCTTCTGCAGCAATGATTATTGGTTATTTTAGGTTGTGAACGATGCCAGGTGTGTAGGTGCCACTTCCAGCACGGGTGGTCCCCACCTTGCCCAGCTCCCTGGCTCGTGCTGTTGGCAGCGCTGCCATCGGCCCCAGCATCACAGCTCGCTCCCAGAATCCAGGCAATGGAGCTGTGCAAAGCTTATTGACTTTGAAGTTAGTCCCAAAGAAAACAGCAGTTTGGCCCCATGCTGGCCTGGATTTACCTCGGGAGCTTGGAAGGCACCAGTTCAGGCAGAAAGGGCAAAGAGCATGGTTGAGCAAGTCTGAAGATAATTTAAAATTTCATTTTGTTTCATGTGTTTTTACCAGCGAGCAGCTTAACAACTCTCGGGTCAAGAGAGCATTTTGAAAGTATTGATTAATATTGTTAATAAAAACAGTTAGAGTTGCTAAATGAGGCTCAGGCTGGGAGAGCAGTGTATAGATGTACACATGCAGCATAATCTGTAGGTATATTATGATTGCTTATGTATGTGCAGCCTGTGAATTCTGTCCTGCTGTCTCAATGCAGCTGAGTATAGAAACACCTGAGAGCACCTTCAGAAAAACATAGTGATATAAAAACTTCAGGATCCTAAACCACAGCGTTCTGCTCTGTTGCTGTCAAAAAATTAAATGTACAATTCTCATTTTCTTCCTGATGGAGGAGTTGCAATAATTTGGGGGTAAATTAAAAATACAATCCAATCATTTCCTTGTAAAACCTGGTGCTGACATTAGCCTTTAGTTATGACATTGCAATTATCTCCATGGCAACCCGGTGTGATGTGACAGCGCGATGGCTGCACGTTCACGTGCTCCCAGGCTGGAGCCCAGGGAGCTGGGTTCTTCCTGAGACATTCCTGATTTTTCTCCTTCCTTGCAGTAGTTTGGTGCTGGTGTAGCATGGCTGCACTCAGGGCCCATGTGCCTGTTCAAAGAGCAGAGTGAGATTCTGTGTGTTTATGGGAGTCTTTCTGGCATATTAAGGAGCAATATTTTATATGATCTCTTCCATTAATAAATAATTTGGAGAAAGCTCATACCTGAATACAACACTTCCAGGCCATTATGCACAGGAATACATTATCAGTGTAGACTGCACCTTGGTTAACTGTGAGTTGTTCTTCAGTCAAACACATTTGGTGTCTCCCAAAGACACAGGAGAGCACCGAGCAGAGAGAAAAAGAGTTACTGTGGATTGAAAGGGCTGAAAAGGCTAAAGAGGTACAACCCAAAATCTATTCCTAGTTTTAGTTTGGACTGTGTTTTACATGCCTTATTTCCTTGTCTGTCCACAGATTCCCCAATGATAGACTCTCAGTCTTTCCTAAGACACCTAACTCCTGTGTTTTCATTTTTAGTCCTCTCTTGGGGTTATCGTCTGCACCTGCCCCTCCAAACTGATGTAACCACATCATAAGGCTCCCCTTGGGGGGCTGTGGCAGTGGGACTGAGCTGAACCTGGTTTTGTCCCACCATCTCCACATTCAGGGAAGGGGGGAGGCCACCTGGCATGTCCAGGCTGAGCAATTTCCACCTCTTCAGTCACCAAAAACATCAGGGGTCGAACCTGCTGCATGCTCAGTGCAGAAGTGACTTCTGAACACCAGCTCAGGGCGCTTTGTCCTAGGAATGCATTGCCAAGCACACCTTAATTTGTTAGGCAAACTTGTAAATTATTCTTATTCCCTCGGTGCAATCATGGATTGAATGGTAATGGAGCCATCCACCACCAGCTTTAATGCTTCTATGTCTAACTGTGTGCACTGCTTTATGTTTTCCTTAGGCCACCAGGTTGGCAATGCCATTATCCACAGTTCTGTGCAGGTGATATATTTATATATACATGTAAATACACAGCATATATATGTGTGTGTGTGTATATATACACACACTGTGTCACTGCTGCAGCACCTTTTAGGAGGAGAATTTGTTTTCTGGAAGGCATCAAGACTAAGATGTATTTCGCCACCCTGATGTGCAGTGACTTGGGTGATTAAATTTCTGTGTGGTGAGATAAGACAGCATCCTGAAGGATTTATGTCCTTGTATCTCTGTGGGCTGTGAATTTGCTTTCTGTTACCTTAGTGAACTGTGCTGGAGGTGTTTGAGGCCTTGGGGGGCGCTTTTCTTCTTCTTGTTCTCTGGCTTTTGCACCTAATATCCCTGAAGTCAGGTTTTTGGAATGGACAGGCTCACAGGGATGAGAGATGCCGTGTTACCCTGGAGTGTGATTCAGGGCTCAGGAGCAAACAGAGTGTGTGGGCAGTGGGGTACAGGAGAGAAGGATGGAAATGGGCTGAGTCACTGGTCCTACAGCAGCCAGACATTTCACCCTTCTCCTGCCTCCATCCTGCCCTCCCTCATTCCTGCAGTGCCCTGGCATCCTGCAGCACGTGGGCACCCACAGCTCTGGTCTCTGCTCAGGAGGGGGACACGGGGCAGAGCTCAGATAAAGGGAGCTGGGATGGAGCAGCCTCCAAATGGCCCTGGATCTTCCCGAGCTCCGTGCGAGGCAGGAAGAGCGGGCTGGGTTCTCCTGGCACATGACAGAGCTGCCTTTGATGGGAGGCAGAGCAGTGTCCAGCGCCCACGTGTGCAAATCTGCTGAGACTCACGGGGTCAGCTCCTGACCTGCGAGTGGGGGAGAATGAGCAGCAAGGACAGCCTTGTCAAAGGGCAGGGAGAGAGCCAGAGAAACCACCAAGATTTGGGAAGATACCGGCTCAGGATTCAGCCACTGTGGAATTCCATGGGGTTTGATCCACAACAAGCTCAAAGCTGGACTTCATCACTGCACTTTAAAATATCTTACTTTTATCAAATCTCTGAATAGCTGCTTTGCTGCTGGTGTTCCTCTAAGCTCAGTTATCCAGTCTTGATGTGTTGTTTCTTCTCTTTTCTATGAGAATGAAAAAAGTGACATCTTACCCTCCTGCAAAGCAAAATTGGTATTTCTCAGTACTGACAAAATATCTTCATTTAAAAGGTTTGACTTTCCACCTGAGACCCCCACTAAATCTATCCACTACAACAGCTGGTACTAGGAAAACTCTGCAAGGAACTAAAATTCCCATGTAAACATGCTTGAAGCATCCCATTACCCAGCATTCTTGGCACTATTTATTGTAAGGATGATCCTAGGTAAGGGGTGGGGGTTTCACTGGGTTTGTTTCCTCCCACTCCAGCTGGTTTGGGAGAATATGTGGCTTTTAAGATGTTGTCAGCCTAAGGGCTGATGCTACCGACATTGTTAAAGTTTGGGCTTTGGTGGGACTGCTCAGATCGTGCAGTTCTGTAGGCTTGGTTCGAAATCTGCTGAGGTGTCACTGGAAATCCTCCCGTGCTTTGGATGGAGCCGTAACTTTGTGCAGATCAGCTTTTCCAGCATCTGCTGTGCTGCAGAACGGCTCCTCAGCCATGGGGCTTGCAGGCAGCATCTCCCTGCCCCTCCTGCACTCTGACTGCACAGAGAGCTATTTAGATTGGCTTAAGGTTTAAGTTTCTGTATTAATTCTCTCCTGACCCTCGTTAGCCGAAAGGAAAAAACAATTCTGAAAGGGTTTGATTTCCTAATATTGTATCTTCTGTATCTGCAATGCCTGTTGTGGCCTATTAAGAATTAAACTGAGATCACTAAACTCATTTCATTTATGCCTTGGGCCTCATTCAAACCCTGGTTTCCCAGCAAAGTAAGGCCAATGGATTAACGTTTCACCTAGCTCAATGAGTGGTTTTCATCTCTTTTAATGCCTTTGGCATTAAGGGAAAAAAAAAAGAAAGAAAGGGGAGGGGAAAAAAAAGAGGACGATGCTTTGACTGCACCAGAGCATTTTGTTAGTGCTCCAGCAGTGCCTTTACTGGGATTATTTTGTAGTGTGCTGGGCTTTATCCCACTTCCAGTGGGAGGAGAGGAGTGGCAGAAACATTTATTGCATCTTTATGTTGTTAAGCAGTTTGTCTGGCCACAAAATTATTTTTTTTAAAGGGATTTGGTTCTCTCTCTTTAAAAGGCAGCCTGGTCCTCCCTGGCCAGGCCCAGCAGCCTTGGCTGCTGTCAGACAAATTACAGTATGGGTGAAGCTGTGATATCGACATGTGCGACTTGATCTTTTTTAATGGGGGCACCACGGGGGTTTCTGCCTGCCCCACTGAGCTTAATGTTCTGTAAGGAAAAACAGACCCAGCACTAAAGGACATTTCTAATGGGCTGCAGTTTAACCCTTTGGTAGCTGCTTGCCCAGCTCCAGCATCGTGGTTTTTAGGGAAGTGTTTAGGGAACCCCATGGGAGCTGGCTTGGTTTATCCCCAGCACACTCCATCGTGATACCTGGGCAAACACTGCTCTGCAGGGACACACTGTCCATCCTCCCCCTCCTCTTCCCCTTAGCTCATAATTAAACCAAATGGTTACAAACTCACCGGCCAAGGGAGCTCTGTAATTATAACAACAAAATAGCCTGTAAATTGGAGCTGTCTACTTCTCTGTATTAACAACAGCTTTATGTACAAGTGTGGCTATTTATTTTGACCTTTCATAATAATTAGCTTCCTAGGGATAAAGAATTCGACATTTATGAATTCAGCAATGCAGAATAGCAAAGGTGAAGACCCTTCTGGAGATGGGGGAGTTCTGTAGATTTATTCGGGGTTTATTTTTGTGCACATGTGGTCCTGTCCTTTTTTACTTCATTAACAAGCTCTGAGATCTAAGCATGAAGACTGCAGAGGCCTGAGGGTTTCAGGCCTCCCTGTGTACCTCCTTCACCATCTCGGAGTGCAGCTCAGGAGGCTGTGTGAGCCTCTGGAGACAGGGCACCACCAACTGCTGCTCTGCAGAGAGAGGAACCAACCTTGCCACAGCCACCAGGGAAAGGTTGGCTTATTGTGGCTGCCCCTGGATCCCTGGAAGTGTCCAAGGCCAGGCTGGATGGGGCTTGGAGCCACCTGGGCTGGTGGAAGGTGTCCCTGCTCATGGCAGGCTGCTGGAATGAGATGGGCTTTAAGGTCCCTTCCAACCCCAGCCACTCTGAGACTCTGTAATTTTGTTGAAAACCTCAGCCTAAATTCAGGTGTACTGGAGCACTTTGGTTCTGTTATTTTGCTCCCACTCATTGCTCTTTAACTTCCTTAATTGTTACCCTGCCTCACTTTTCACACAGTCAGGGGTCCAGAAGTACGGGGTGCAGGAAGTTGCATGCCTGTGAAGCCTTTCAATGGATAGAATATTGCAGTATCCATTTATTATTAATTGTCATTAGCACTAAAAAGCCATGAAAGCTCTTAGCATCTTGTTTACTTCATGCAGCTCATACTGAGGACTCCTCTGTAGCTCTTGAGATGGTGCAGCAGTTGTAAATAGAACTTAAGGAGCAATAAAACCTCCTTTCAGTGCTGTGTGCCACTGCTGGAGGCAGCTGCTTGTCTCCTGTGCTGATGTTGGCCAGGATGGGGCTGGAAGGAGCAATGGGGTTTGTTCCATGAAATGCATTATTACACCCTGTGCCAAAACCTGAGGAGAATATTTCCACCCCTTGGCTGACTCTTAGGAGGGACAGGTAATGAGGATCTGAGAGCACATCCACCAGCATTCCCACCCCATCTGCTTGTGTACACTTCAATTCCATTGGTCCTTGGGCCAGAAAATTCCATGTCCTTTTTGGTTTTTTTCCTGTAGATACTGTCCCACTCTGAGAATTTATCCATCATGAAAGGTCATTTTGCCAACAAAAGGTCATTTTACCAGCAAAGCACAGAAGGGGTTTGACTTCCTGCTTGGGCTGGCTGCAGGACCTGGCAAAGGGGGTTTGTACCCTGGGGGGGACAGTGACAGTGCCACCAAGGCTACC
Source organism: Pardalotus punctatus (assembly GCA_013400915.1). Lineage (NCBI taxonomy): Eukaryota > Metazoa > Chordata > Aves > Passeriformes > Pardalotidae > Pardalotus > Pardalotus punctatus. The sequence continues at coordinate 28,619 of VZTX01007104.1, read as the reverse complement.
ACACGCTCGTCTTGCAGGGCTTTTCTCATTACTTGGAGCTTCTGGTAAAGAATCCAGTGTAGACACATGCATTGGAGTGCTAAATGAAGGCAGAGGATTAAATCCAGCACGGATTCTGTACGAACTGGAGTCACGTATTTGCGGCTGAGGCCACTGTGGATGCAGTGAGTGGCTAAAGAGAACTCTTTCAATGTTGCCCACACGCTCTTTGCCTTCACACCTTGGTGTTGGGGTGTGCTGGGGATAGAGAAGCGTGTCCAGGCTGAAGCTGCAGGGTGTGTAAGACTGGTGCTGCATTCCTGGAATATCCCAGCAATGTTAATTTGATCCAAGTCAGGTGTAGTTCTGTGGTTACATTTCTGTCCATTCAGCCAAACCTATGACAGAAGTTTATGTTGGCTTTTCTGCTCTCTGCTGGTGTTACATTGGCTGTGAGATGACAGATGATACTTCCTCCAGGAAAAAGTTTGCTGGGACAGACTCACCCATCAACTTTTTTAAGCTTTGCTTTGGCAGGGTGAGCTGATACACAACCAGCACTTGGAGTTTGAAGGCTGCAGGGTTTTTCACCAGGCAGTTGTCCTCCTCAGACTGGGTTTATTGTGCAATCAAACCACCATCTTAGTGCCTGTCAGTGCAGAGGACTGCGGGTTTCTACTTTCTCGCACCTATGCAAACACCTTGTATCTGCTTGCACTGGAGCAAGGCCACCCTAAGCACACTGCCCCTTGTTTTACAAGGAATAAAAGTGGTTAATGTTGCCAGCTGACCACTAACAGGAACAGATTGGTGCTTAAAGTTTACAAACACCAGAACAGGGAGGGTTGATGGTGCTGCAAGGACAAATGGGTAACATTCCTTTAAAGGAGAGTATCTGAATCCTGATAAAGTGAAGGAAAAGGTCATCACGGTAGAATTTGATGAAAATTATGAAAAACTGTTCCAAGGGAATAGGAAATGCGCCATCCCCTGCAGGAGCAGCACTCAGACCTTGTCACAGAGCAGGGCTGCCCAGCTGAACTGGGGCTTTTCCAGCGCTGCCCTGTGTAATTATCATGGCGAGCTCAGAACTGTGACTTCAACATCAGATATCAAAGAAAGCAATATATACGTGTGTACATATATATACAAGATATAGTGAGAGGTGCCAGGCTTTGTGTGGCCACGGTGCTGAAGCCCATTTTGCTGGGCTGCCCTCGGCCCCACCACTGCCTTTGCTCTGCACCCACTGCGTGCTCAGGGAGCAGCAGCCCTGGGTTTGGGGCTTGGCGTCTGTTACTTTGAGATCCTGAAACATTAGCTCCTGGCAATTAATATAATTACGTCATTAATGTCACACCCCTGATGTTACTGTGTGTCAGAGTCAGACAATTGCAGTGTTGTGATTTCTTAGTTATGTAAAAGGCGATTAAGGCAATTAAGTGGGTGATTAAAGCTGCTCAGTCAGAGGTGCTGACTGATGCTATTACCAAGCAGCAGCACTGGTGTATAGTAACAGTGATGGAAAGTACCTCCAGCAGCAGGGACTTGCTTGTTGGGGGCCTGGGGGGTTCTCCAGTGAGCCATCCCACACCCCCCTCATCCCCCACCTCTCTCAGCCATGGTGATTTACTGAAAGGTGTTGAGAAATGAGCACACACAGCATCAACTACATAGTTAAATAAAAAGCTTCAATGTTCCCTTTGAAATGAGCATTATTGGCTTTATTTAATTAAATATGGATTTGCACTATAAATATTGGAGCTCATAGAGCCCATATTTCAATTAATGGATCATTTGTATGTCATGCTCGCTTTGTAATTACTGGAATGTGGAAATACAATGAATTGAAATTATTTCCCCTCCTCTTCAAATAAATCTGAGCAAGAATCAGATAGAAACTGTTTTCCTACCCAGAAGTGTGTGGGCACATGGCTGCATCCAGCACAGCCACACCGGTACCAGACAGAAGAGGGGATTTTTGGCAGGTCAGTGCAGGGAAGAGCATGTGGGGTGTGCGAGGCATCTGTCTTGATACTGTCAGCAGTGGTTCTGTAGGACAGAAAGCTGCCTAAATATGAAGTGTTTTACTCCCAGGGTGACTCTGGCTGTTAAGCTGACAAACACAATGTACCCTTTGGTGCAAATGATGCAGATTTGTTGGGTTGTTTCTGGTCAGGACCTCAAACAAGCCTGCTCAGAAGCTGTGCTCAGCAGTGCCATCATAAACTGTTTGATGGGAAGCTGTGGGGTAAGGACTGGGTTTGGTTTTTAGTGCCCAGAGAGCAAAAAACATGGAAAATGCCATTGTTTCTTGTCCTCTGAACACTGCCCACACGCATTTTTACAGTCCCCTCCTTCTGTTTGCAAGGATGTGGTATCCATTTTCCGGAGTATTTTATGTTAAAAAGAAATATAAATAAATATGTCAGGCTTTGCATCAAACAAACCCAGTGGTAATTGAGACTGGCAAGGATCTGCTGTCAGGAAATGGGGCCTTATTATTCTCCGCTCGGCAGAAGCAGCAGCCCTGGCCTCGGCCCTGTCCGGCTCCTCCTCGGCCCTGTCTCAGCAGGCAGATGGCGGCCGGCAGAGCCCCGCAGTTTGCCCGGCCACCATTTCCCAACCAGCGAAAGGAGGCTCGGAGGGCCTGGCCGGGAGCTGCCGTGGCATACATAATTCCATCAGAAAATATCCAAGGGTGGAAATCATTGTTCTCCGAGCTAGCTGAGCTGGAGCCAGAGCAGAAATACTAAAGTCAGTTGTGCCTTTGAGCTGCCTATAACAGCGCCCTTTGGAGACCCATTTCATACAAAATTTGAAGCCTGTGTTTATTGCCCATTAAAGCAACCTTTATTTTATGGCAAATGTTGCAGTAATTGCCTTTTACGAAGAGCACTTTGTAACACACATGCACTGTTGAAAGAAAACCACTCTGGTATTGTCTATCGGGACTTAATGGCGCAATTAATTTTACTCCATCTGTTCCTGAGACTTTAAAGGAAAATGGATTTTTTTTTTGAGCGCACTTTAATGAAGAAGATAAAGCGGCCCGGCTGGTGTCCCACAGGCTCAGCGCAGTAAGTTCAGATTATTGCTCAGTCTGTCAGAATGGGCTGCTCCCCTCGGCAGCCGCGCAGCCAGCAGCCCGCGCTGGCCCCTCGCCGCGCCATTCCTGATGACAAACTGCCAGCCGGCTCCCACAAAAGCGCGATTAAAATGTCAGCACAGGATGACGAAGGGGCCAAGAGGGTCCTCGGAGACAAACTGTGTTGGGTATGAGTTAATACTTCACTGCAGTGCGAGGCTGGGCTGCTGCTGCTTCAGGGAAGTGCGAGGCAGAGCCGTACAAAGGGCTGGTGTGAGCACACGGATGCACCTCGTGCCGCAGCCGGAGCGCTGGCACGGCCCCGCCGGCCGCCGCCGATTTATACCGGCTGAGGGGCTGCCAGGCCAGCCGAGCTGCTTGATTTTATGTCCACCAGCCCATATTGCACCGAAAAATAGAGCTGCAGGATTTGTTTCGCTTCCCTGGGACTGCCGTGTGCGGAGGCGCTGGAGAGGGGCAGGGATGCTGGTGGAGGGCAGCGGGAGCTCGCTGTGCTGCCGCAGGTGGGGCGAGGTGCTTGCACAGGCTCTGAAGATGGGCATTTTGCAGCAGAACCTGTGGCCCAGAAGCCCAGTGGCTCCATATGCTGGGGCTGGGGCTGCTGTGGGGGCAGAAACCCCCGTTCTGCCATGGCCAGGCCAGCACCGCGGAGGGTCAGTGTTCTGGGGTGAGTGACAGCACCGTGGGTGAGCGAAGCCCCTTCTCCACCAGCCTAAACCAGGACAGGGCCTCCCCTGAGCAGGGCTCGGCACGACCCCACGGGCACTAGGGGCTGTGGGGGTTCAGAGCCCCGTTAGTGCTGATGGGGCTGGGGCTCCTCGGAGAACAAGTGACCTGAGCACGAGCTGTGAGAACTGAGCCTCTGTCACGCCATGCCAATGTCCCCGGTGTCCCCCGGCCATGCCCGGCCCACGTCCCCTCGCTGGGACAGACTCACCCATCAACGGGCCATCGGTGCGGGTTGGCACGGCCTCAGCCCTCACCGGTGTTTGCTGACTTTGGGAAGGGGTAGGACCCACTTTGTCACTGCAGTTTAATTCCCCGAGAGCCCTCCTGAGTAGTTTCTGGGGGTGTGAGAGTGACAAAAGGCTGTAATGAAAAGGAGCGGAGATTGTCAGCGCTGGCATCCCGCTGGGAGCGATCTGCGCTCCTCCTGGGCAGCAGGTGGGAGCCGCGCCATTGTCCCTAATGGTTATTAGCTAGCGATGAGCAGGACAAATGTGGGGTCACCTCTCCCGCTGGCAGGGCAGCAGTTGCAGGATTTAAAGCCCCTAGGAGAGGAAGAAATGACATGGTTAGTACCTACAGCTCAGGATGTGACCTGCTCACTTTTAAATGATCTGTTAGACTTTGGGGGAGGGAGAGCTGAGGACTGCTAGAGCAAGTTGAATTCAAAATATATTGCCTACTTGAATTAAATGCAATCAGAGACATTCACTGATATCATAATGGCTCTTGAATAATCAGCACAAGACATAGCACTGGGCTATTGACTATTTAAAGCAAGATCCAGTAAGACAGCGATTGCAGCAAGCTGCCTTTGGCGAGGGGTGGGTTTTGTTTCCAGTGCCATGTGCTGATTCCCAATGAAGATTTAAAGCCAAGAATATAAAACAGGAAGCCTTTACATTTCCAATAAAACTTGCTTGCTTCTTGCTGTTCATGTTCAATTAAAAAAAAGACAATGTCTTCCTAGGTTCCCATGCTCCTTGTGGATTTGCCTCATCCCACCTCTCCGATGTGCTCATCTGTGACATCTAACCCCTCCCTGCTCCTCTCAGCCTCCTCTTACTCCTTCCCTCCCTCCCTCCCCTCAGAGATTTCCACGGTTGGGGATTGATCTTTCTCTTGTGCCCATTTAACTGGAACAGCTCTCCCTGCTCTCCCCTGAGCCACTTCCTCGCCTCAGGTTGCTCCTTAAAAAATACTGATTTGCTGTTCTCTGCTGCCAGTGCTAAATGCTGCATTATTACACCTCACCCTACTATTTCCAATTTCCCATTTTTGCCTTGTCATTACGAGCCTGCATGAATTTGTACCTTATTGCCGTTAAGTTTCAGGGTTTTTCAGTCACCTTTGCCTGGCCGCGTGGCTGGCCTGTGTGGGAGCTGCTGACCCAGATGTGCACAGTGGATGCTGTGGTGCTGTTAATGGCTGCACAGCCCGCGTGCCCCGGCAGCTCGGGGCACTTTGCAACCAGCACTGGAGCTCGGGGTCTCCCGTGGGGCAGCGTGTTGGGTTCCAGCTGGATGAGCGGAGCACGGGGCTGTGCAAATGTCTGGGGGAGATGGGGCTGGGCCAGCCTGGGGCAGCGCAGGGCTCGCACCGCCATGGCCCGGGAACAAGGCTCCTCTGCCTGCTGCTGCAGAGCAGTTTGGTGCTTTCTTCAGGGGATTTGTACAAAACTGAATTGTATTGTATCGGATTAGGGCTCCATAAGTTTACTATTTGCAGTGCAGCATACATCTGCTCCCCCAGTAATCTCCCCTTGGATGGGACGCACGTTTATGCTGTGAGCCGCTTCAACAGCAAAATGAATGTGCCCATATCAGTGTGTTATTGAGGGAGTAAAGGGATGCAGCTGGTCCCCAGCTCATTCAGCAAACCTGAGCTGTGACTTACAGCTCTGTGCCGTGCACGCTGTGCCACCGGCTCTCCACAGCGCTGCCTGCTAATGGGAGGGCTTAGAAGTAGGTTCAGTCAGGGCAAGATTCCTGTCTAGCACTCGGTCCTTTCCAAACCCTGCGGTAAATCCCCTTCTGAATGGAGCACTGTGCTGGCCTTTCAGGGCTGGGGAGAGGGGAGGATTGAAAGATTTGCCTTTGCATTCTGCACGGCTCGCCTGACGCAGACATATAAACCACAGGAGGTTTGTGCTTGTGTTTTCCCAGCTCATTTCCCATAGCCTGGGAAGTGATCCCTGAGTGTCAGGTGGCATGCAGGCCACTTTCCATGTCAAGGAAAGCAAAAGAAACCAGTCTGTTCCTCTGTGTGGCTAGCTCTTGATTATCCTTTGAAGAGTTTCTTACCCAGCAGTGGAAATGGCTGTCCCCCAGTTACCAATTTGGACTGGGATGGCATCTCTGACACTGAGCTTTGCTTCAGGAGCTCTCCATGTTGGGGATGGGGAACCTTTCAGAGCTGCAGGATCATTTTTTCTCCCTCAATAGAGTTTTGGTCAAATTCCAAAATCTATCTTTCCCTATTCACTGAGGGAAATTAAATGCCAAGATGGTTCTTCTTGGCAGCTCCTGGCTTCAGGAAGACTTCTTGTGCCTGCTGGATGTGCCTGGCCTGCTAGATATGGCCAAGGGGCAGTGAGAGGATCCCCAAAATAATCAGTTTCTTGGCCACACAAAAAGTTGGGCCCTTGATTTTGTTCTGAGGGGGTTGAGTCACAAGTGACTCCAAGGAATAGCTTGGCCACACAAGGAGCAGAATTTCCTTTTTCTGTACTTACATGAAAGCTTAGCATCCAGCCTGGCCTGGGGAGTCTGAGGGATTCAGAGGCTCTCACAGAAAGTGCCAGTATCATAGCAGGTCTCAAGAGAGCCATGCACCAAGTCAGAGTTACTTGAGGCATGCTCATGGCAGGAATGGTAATTCAAGATGCACTCACTTGCAAAGGTTTGGGTAACTGGAAGACAAAGCACCTCAGAACTCAGGACTTAAGGCATTAGTGCTTATTTACTGTCTCACACATGCAACCTGTGGTGTGCAGGACACCCTCACCCAGTTTGTTTCTTCTCTCCTATGTGCAGCAGTGTCAATCAGAGGTAAATTGGACTGGACATGTGTAGGAATGAACCGAAACCATGGGGATGTTATCAAAGAACTGGTTAGATTTGAGTTGAGACTTAATTCTTTTCTTCATGTTTACAAAAAAAGTAAAATCAAAAGTCAAACGCCTATGCTGTGACATGCTCAGGTGATGGCAACACCTGTACCTGTGTTCCCCAGGAGTCCCAGTAGTCACAGCACAAATATCACAGTGAAAACCAGGCTGGGAAATCAACACCCAGCATTTCAGAAGGTCTGCAAGAAAGAAGACCCAACACACTGAAGAAAATATGGAAAACACTAGGAAGCATCTCTCCATTGCAACACACTTAAAATACCACTCTGACCCGAGGGATGTGTATAATAGCATTTTAAGACAGATCTTTGAGAGCAAACATTGAGTTTGCCCTCGTGGATTAGATCAGCAGTAAACAAATGCTGTTGCTGTGAGATGGAGGTGGCAGGAGCTGGCAGTGGCCCTGTGGAGTGTGCGAAGGGGACAGGAATTCTCCCTGGCTCCTTGCAGCAACCAGATGGTGCCCTGAAGCCCTTCCTTTGATTTCCTAAACTCCTTTGCTGGTGCTAGTGAGCCTAAAATTATCAGTCCTCAGATGTGCTGCGTGGTTTACAGGTAAGCCAAGCCCCATGCCCTAGCACCCATCTGCTTTTACCAGGACACAGATCCGGATCTGAATTCACATTTTTTCCAGCAGCCCCATCTTTATGCTCACTTCAGCTGGAGCTCCCTGTTCTAAATGTTGTTCAAACATTGCTCTGAGTCTGGGGCTGAATTTTCTGGCCCCATCTCTGAAGGATGCTGCTGCTGGAGGGCCCTCCCTGCCCTGGGGGTTGTGCTGCAGAGTGGTTGAAGGCATCACTGGGACTTGCAGGAGTGGTTTGCTGCTTGGTTTGGCTGTGTATGATGCAAGGTGCTGCTGGACAATCACACATATGCCCCTCATCTCTTCCTCTGCTTTGTTTTGCCTGTCTACAGCAGAGCTTAAGAGCTCAGCTTTCACCTGGTGATTTTTGATCCGTGGGCTGGGGGCTCTTTAAGCCTGATCACTGTCACCCTTTGGTGACAGCGGTGACACCCAGGGCTGTGTGGAAAGGCAGTGAGAGAGCCCACACCAAACACAGGATCCAGAATCCCGAGCCTTGTCGGGGGCTGAGCATCGCTGTGACAGAATGCCAGGCTGGGCCAGGCTGGAAGGGACCCCAGAGGTCACTGGTGCCACCCCCCTGCTCAGGCAGGGCCATCCCAGAGCCCAGGGCACAGGATTGTGTCCAGAGGGCTCTGGGCTATCCCCGCTCAGGGACCTCTCTGCTCCCTGCCCTGGGAAGAAGTTCTGCCTGTTGGCTGCACCTTCCCATGCCCATGGTCCCTTCTGTCCCTTCTGTCCCTCCACCACAGTGTGAGTGACCTGGTGGGAGTGCACAGACCCCCTGCGAGGGGCCGATAGGGCAGAGCAGACGCAGAAACTTTGGAAAGGCTCCCTGGCAGCAAAAGCCAAGGGAAGAAAGGCAAAAACCCTCCTCCAATAAATTCCACAGTTCATACTGCCTTAAAAGCTTGTCGTGATTTAGGCTTTTGTTAAAAATTCCACTTCTTGATCTTCAAAACTCTGGCTAATGATGGAAAAGAAAAATCCAAAACCACAGACCTCTACAGAGTTTTATATATTTTATAATAAAATAACTTTCCCATGACTTCCCTCATAATAATATTTTTAAGAAAGCAGGAAGGCTGACTGGTGTTGCTGGAGTGCAGCTTTCTGCTTTAATGGGCTGCAGCTGAAGCAGTTCAGAAGGCGCTGAGGGCTTGGAGCGGGGGCAGCAGGAGTTAACTTCACACCCCTGCCGAGCGCCTGGACCCACAGCAACTTTGGCTTGTCAGGTTGGGAGAATTTCTGCAAATGAACTTTGCAAAGAATTATGCAGGGCTTGGCATTACAGTATTACACACTCGCCTGTTCTCAATCACTCACTGGAACTTATTTTGTAGTTAACCTCCATAAAGGACTGCACAACCGAGCAAAGGCCTGTCACACACACATTATTTAGAAGCCCTTATTATTATTTTATTGCCAGTCCTTGACAGCTGAGGAAAAGCCAAGCGCTTTAATCTTTCTTTCCCTTTAGTTTACAGTGTAAGAGCTGCATGTAAGATGGATTTGATTAATATGTAACAGAGATGCAATTCTCTGTAAAATGTGCTGTACTTTAGAACCCTGGAAAACAAACTGCATCACAATGGCTTAAATCTCAGTCCATTGTATTATATAGACATCATAAATAATAGAGAGCAGGCAGATATTGCTGCAGGCTTCATCTACATAACACATCTGAGCTCTCTATAATGTGTTCAACTTGTCACTTTTAGTACAGAAGAGAGGCAATAAAGCTAACAGCTGACTAAACCACATCAGCCTTGCTTCCACTTCCAGGGTGGTGAATGCTCATTAAGCAATCTTAGCTGTGACTTTTAAAATCCATAACTCTTACAAATGTAAAAAAGTTGCCACAAAAGATTAAGCGCAAAATACATGTCAAAGCATTAATTTTCGGCGTGTAGATTCCAACCACCGCAAACCTCAAATATTTCTTTCCCTTTTGTTTTATATGTGCTTTTGGTTAAAACAGATCTTCATAAAAAAATATTTGTTTCCATCTGGGGCAGCAAATAACCTCTGTGATTGCAGGGAGTGAAGGAGAACTGTTTTTCAGGCAGCCAGGACAGGCTGCACTCCTGCACCCCATAGGATTTTCACTTGGCAGGAATGCTGGCAGGTCAGCTGGGAGGTCGGGGATGGAATCGCTCCCTGGGCACAGTTCAAGTGTGGCACGACCCAGAGCGAGGTGGTCCCTCCCAGGGGTGAGGATGGGGGCAGAGCCTGCGTCAGAGGCAGGGCCAGAAGGATGCTGAGGAGCCAGAGAAATGCTGGATTGGCAGGAGCTAAAGGCTGGGCACAAAGCACAAAGCCCACGCCCAGAGCTTGGGAGCCAAGCACTTTATCCTAGGAGATGGGTTAGGACTGAAGGCAGGATCAGGAACACGAGGGATGAAGGATGAAGGAACATCCTGTGGAGCTGCTCTTCTGGGCTGATGGGATTTTGTGGGGCACCCATGGGAGAGGCTCCATCCCAGCGCTCAGGGTGTCCCCAGGGGCTCGCTCTGCCCCAGGGACACAGAGCCTCTGCCAGCCCCTCTGGTGCCAGCTGTCAGACTGGCCCCTGTGGCTCCTGTGGATGCACACGTTATCCTTTAAATGCTCCAGAGGCCATGCTGGGTGCCTGGGATGTCAGTGGCAGTGCCCCAGCACCCCTGTTTGGAGATTGGCCAGGCATCTCCAGCAAAATGCCTCCTTGTTCTCCAGCTACCTCCAAATCACCCTCACCTCCAGCCACGGAAGGGGAAAAGCAAGTAGAAGTAGGAATTTACATTAAGTATGGGATAAATGTTTAGAAGAATGTTTGTCGTAGGCAAAAAAAAAAAAAAAAAAAAAAAATTTAAAAATTTAAAATGCTTTTATCAAAAAGGTGTGGGCTGGAGGGTCTCTGCTGGTGTCCAGTGGCCAAGGGGTGCTCTCCCAGGAGCCAGCACAGAGGAGTTTTCCAGCACTGGGGGTATCCAGGAAAGCCCTGTCCTTGGGAGCCAGTGGCTCCCAAGGGTTTTGTCACAATCCAGTTGTGAGAAAAGCCCAGATGGGGCTGAGAGGGCAATCCTGCCCTTAACCCTGGCCTGGGGAGGGTTTATCAGGCAGTTAATCTCCAGGAAAGCTAAAGGCTTTAAAGAGAGAAGAAAGTAATATATAGGCTTTGCTTTGGCTTTTTGCACAAAGGAATTTCATCTTGTGACAAAAAAAATTTGCTTCCAATTATAAGGGAAACATTTCAAGGGCAAAAAAATGCAACTTGGAAAGCGTAATCCCCCTTTGCACGACAGTGGATGCCAAGCTGTCCTATACAAAGGCTTTGTTTTTGTAGTGCTGACACAAAGTCTGGATTTGGAATGGAAGAGTTCTGAGAGGAGACCCCCGCCCCCCAATTTCCCATCAGATATGAAAAATGCTTTCTGCAATAGAATCAGTGATGTTGCAGACGGTGTGGGGCAGAGGTCTGTGTGGGACAAGCTGGCAGGGCTGGGAGAGGGGTCGCTGGAAGGCTGTGGGGTGGAAATGACACAGGGAGTTGTTTCCAGTTTCTCCAAGAAGCCGATCCAGCCTTCTGGCCACCCCCTCCCCACGGCCTGGCTGTGCTCCCTTGTTAATCATGGACAGGGGATTGCATGGGCACCTTGCAAAAGGTGGCAGCAGAATTGAGCAGGCAGCTTTATGTCTTATTAACACCGCTTTCCTGGCAATTGTACCGTTTCAGTGTCTTATCTTTTACATCTTCAAGCAAAACATTAATACCTGAGGCTGATTATTCTTGAATTCTTCAAGTGTGCTCTAGTCCCCACCTCCCCCCTAATGGCACCTGGGACTCTCAGAGGGTGTGATGCTGTCACACAAAAAGTCTTTAAGAATCTTTCACTCCAGGCTGACATCCCCACAGGGTGCATTTTAGCAGTTTCAGAAGCTCTTCTTTCCCAGGGGGGTTATTAAATGTCTGTCGTGAATATGGACTGGTATTCGCAGCGTTCATTTCAGATTTAAATCGGTTTGAAAGTTCTGTGTTAGGTGGTAAAGAAAATGCAGTATTATTTAGAGGCTGTGGTCATGGGAGCAAAATTGGGAGTGATGTGACAGCTAGGAGCTCTCAAAGAATCAGAGGTGAGGAACGGGAAAGGATTGTCCCAGCAGTGTCATTGTGCTCGTGAGGAAAATGATAAAAATGGCATCCTGTGTGCCAGTTCCACTTGGGCAGCATGCTGGAGAAGTGTAAGGTGTGGATCTGTTCTGGCCATACAGCTGGGGAAGGAATAGGTACAGTCAGGTACAGTCAGGTAGCTCAGCTGTGTCTTTCATACCCAACATAAAAATAGAAAATTCTCTGGTTTTTTGGTAGCTAGAAGCTATTTATTTTATTGGAACATAAGTATGATCTTATTTTTTGTCTTTATTTTTCACTCTGTGTATGCTTATCATGCTCCTGAGAGTGTTGAATGGGGCTTCCTGTACTTGGAGAGGGAGAGTGACTTTTTAGATGGGCTGACAGTGATAGGATAAGGGGGAATGGATTTAAACTAAAAGAGGAGAGGTTTAGATTAGATGTTAGGGAGCAACTCATTACTCAGAGCATGGTGAGGTTGCCCAGAGCAGCTGGGGCTGCCCCTGGATCCCTGGCAGTGTCCCAGGCCAGGTTGGACAGGGCTTGGAGCAGCCTGGGACAGTGGGAGGTGTCCCTGCATGTGGGGGAGATGAGCTTTAAGGTCCCTTCCAACCCAACCCATTCTGGGATTCTATGAAGGAGAGTTGGTTTATTAGCCTGAAAGAAAGTGGAGAAGAAAAAGAATTGCAGAAGGAGGCGGTGGACAAAAAACTGGAAAATACAGTACCAACGTGCTCTTCAGTAAAAGAGGTATTCATTCAAATTCTCCAGTTTCCTCAGGATATGTCTATATTTCAGTGCCTTGCCATATGTTGGAATGACAGCAAAGTTTACCCTTAATATTTTTCCAGGCACTTCAATGTTAAAATGATAGATAGACTTCACACATGCTCTCAACACGTGGCGCTGGTGCGAACGCGGAGGATAGAGAGGCTGAGCGAGTGTGTTAGGCCTTTTTTTCATCGTTGCTCTGTGCTTGAATTCTCATCTTCGCCATCCGCTGCGTCCCAGTGTGAGCTAGCGAGCACCCGTGCTGTGGAATCCCAGAATCCCAGAATCATTTAGGCTGGGTGAAGATGTCCAGGTTGGTTTGTGTGTTTGTGTTCTGGTTTCCCACTCTTTGCCACAGGGATCAGATCTGAACTGACACCCACGGAGGTGCGGGATCTGTGCCTTCGAAAACACGACCACTTCAGTGACCTCCCCTTTGGAGGCCGTCCAGGAGGAGCGTGTTAGGAGGGGTCACCAAGGGAAGAACAAAGCCTGTTGGCTTTCCATGCACAAGGTAATTGATGTGTTAGGGCTGGTACAAGATTAGCCCAGCTGTAACATTTAAATAGCCTGTCTGCAGATCGCTTGCACTGAAAGAACCTCAGAGGGGAAACATTCCAAGAGGTTTTTCCGCCGGGACTAGAGCTCTGCAGGAAGATCAGAATCAGCCCTCCACAGTGCAGCCTGATACCTGCCTTACCCTCCTCTTTATTACTATTGATCCGAAAGGGAAAATGTTTTAGCAATTCTGGACAGCTAATCAGTGTCATCTGATTCCCATCTCGGCGTGCCGGTGAAGGACAGCGTGTGGGAGCGTGTCTGTGCTCTGCCTGCTGGGGGATAAATAGAAGTCTTCAGTCTCCCAGGCTGTCAATCCAGCAGCTTTCCCTAAGTGCCACCTTCCAGCCTCACACACAGCACTGCTGGTGGGAGGCAGAGCCAAACCAGCTTCGGAGCATCTGCTGGATGAGGGTGTCGTCTCTCGGCTCCCTGGAGGCTCCTGGCAGAGCCACTTTTGCACTGGGCAGTGCAACAAACTGCCTGCAAATAAATAAAGTGACTCGCAAACAGCAGCGATGGGGAAAAAATGGTGCGATAACATTTGCGAGTGAATAATGTCGCTGGGGCGAATGGGATCCGACAGGAATCTTAGCTCAGCAGCAGCTCCTGAACTCTTTACGGCACAGCCAGATGGCCTGGTGCAACAACAGCCTTTCAGAATTAATAACTGCTGCTCTGGAGGGAGAGCTTCATGCAGGAACTGTTTCGCATTTCGGCAGGAGTATTTTTTCTTTTTTTCTTGGTGCTTTCTGGCCGCTTTGCTCCGGGTGAGATGTCAGAAGTGCTCAAAAGGGGGTTTAAAAAAAGGAAAGATTCTCCATCTCCTTTTCCACTTTCTTCTTTTCCCCCACTCCCTCTGTGCTGCCTTCCCTCTGCCTTTGGCTTCGAACATTGCAGCTTTTAATCTAGAAATTATGGTAACTTGTATGTGCATTTTGAGAGTATATCATTGCTGCAGTTAATTAACAGTTATTAGCGTTAGCGTACTGTGCTGTATTATATGTCACAAATCATCGAGTCTCCCTGTGCAGTTACAGCAATTAAGAACTCCATCACACCTTCTGTATAGTCATTTGGTTCTCTTCCAGGTCTTTTCAAAACTGGAAATTGCTAATCAAATCATTTCTGCTCTGTGCCTCGGTATCGTTTATTCCATTCCTAATGATGTGCGACTTTTTTTTCCTTGGCCGTTAACAGAGGCATCCATGCGTCTAACCCATTTCACACCACCGTCATGCTTTGGAGAGGCGATAATGAACTTGCAGGAGGAAGTGGAGGCTTTGCTGCTTCTCCCCCCACTTGTGCTGCTGCTGCTTTTTTTTTTTTTCTTTTTCTTTTTTGCTTTTTTTTTTTTAAGCCAATGTCTTTCCTGCTGTTGGGTGATTGAATTTTGTAACTGTAAAATGCATTGACAGACTGACAAACCCAAGTTGCCAGAGCTGGAGCTATCACAGTTTAGCTTCAATTCAGAGCTCAGTGAGATTCCTGCCTGATCAATTTGTCATCCCTCTAAATGGAAACTAATTACTTCCCAGGGAAAGATTGCAGGCAAATATCACCCTTTGCATCAGCAGCCTTCTGCAGTGAGGTGGAAGCAAAGTCCAAAGGGTTTTAACTAACAGAGGAGAGCATGAACCACTTCATCTCTTGCCCCTTTCCGTGGCCTGTCAGGGAGAGTTTATTTTATTCATGCTGTCAGTAAAATTGCCTTCACGTTTGCCTGGGTCGTATGTCAAGGGCATATTTCGCTTTCCAGGTCAGCTGCAAGGGAACGAACGTCATGATCCTGACAAGGATGTTTGATGTCATCTGAACACGGAGTCCTTTATCTTATGCTGAGATTGATGATTCTGTACAACTGAAGCCCAGGGCATCCTCCTGTGGGTTTCTGTGTCTGTTCCAGTTTCCTTGCAGTGTCCCAGTAGTGTCCGTGCCGTGGCTGAGCACCCCACGGTGTTGGGTGGGCTTGGGAAAACTTTGCCATGGAGGCACAGTTCTGGACATAAACAGCTGTGAGTGCTGTGTATTGGAGAGGAGCCATCCTGGGAGCTCTTTGGAGCTCTGCAAGTCATTCCTGAGCCCTTGGGGACCTACTGACCACTCAGCAATCCCACCCCAACCTGCCAAATAGCCATACCAAGGAAACCAGACATCAGCTTCTTGAGGCAGCTGGTCCATTCACTTCTCTTTGCCTTGATGTATTCTTCTGTGAAATATATAACATCATAACGTGACCTCATGGCAAGACTTTCTGAGGATTATATTGTTTTAGGAAAATATACCAGGAAGGAGTGGGTGCAGAGCAATAGCTGGTACCTGCTGCAGGCAGGAGGAGCTCCTTCCAAAAGCAGAGACATCTCCTATGGAGGTGTAGGTGCCTCCCCTCTCATCTCCCCTTGCATTGGCCACCTCTGTAAACAGCATTGGCCACCACAGCCTCGACCTTCTGCTCTTGCCTCTCCAAATATTTTCATGACTTTATCAGACAACATGACTGAATTTAAGGCTGAACTTCCTGATTTTGTTCTCTTTGTTTTATTTTATTTGCAGTTATGCAGCCGTAAATATTGTAAAACTAGTTTTGGAAGAGAAACCTGCTATAGGATAAAGTTGAACTGAATGTGGTGAGCCTTGCTGATGGTGAGGGGACAATTTTTTTGGAAGAAGGATGTGTGGAAAACTTTAAGTGCAAAGCTGACATCCTTGGCATAAGAAATCTCAGTAGCAGAAAGCAGGTTCCGAAGATTGTCCCCCATGCTTGTTCTTGTGCCATTCCTAGAAAACTGATGCTGACTTTCCTCAGAGACTCTTGGTTTGTTGCAGTAGGACGGTCCTTGTGTTGGAAGGACCACACTCAACTCTCCATATGATCCAGAGTCACAGGACATGCCACAGGCTGGGGAGGGCCAGGAGAGGTTCACAGGAGGGAGATGGCAGCAGCTCCAAAGAGCTCTCTGTTGTGGGATGATGGGGAAGAGTGTATGCTTGAGGGAGGAACAGGATCGGAGGGTCCCTGCTCAGTGACTCCTTCCTGTGTCTGTTTTACCCACACAAGTTCTGGTGCCCATCTGCTGTAGCACTGGGAGCTGTTGGGAACCTCCCTGCACGTTCCCAGGGCCCTTTGGGGAGCTTCTATTGACATGCAAGTACAACAGAGTCATGGTCCGTGCCAAAGGTCTGAGCTGCAGATTCCTACGGATCATTCCAGTTGTAAGACATTAATTTGCCACTCTGCAGAAAGGTGTTAGCTCCTTCCGAGCGTTGGAGTGGAATTTGAGTCAGCCTTGCTTGACAGTTTCCTCCTCAGGTTAATTCTTCAGTATGTGAGATGTGAGAGGTCTGGGACTTGTATTCAGAAAGTGATTTGTGTCATATAAACAGCTGGAAGTGCAGAAAAAGAGGATCTGCAAAATTACAAACTTCAAATGGATGGAGGTTACGGATGCCAGGGACCCTCTGCTGCTTTGGGGATGGGTTTGCTGGCACTGAGCTCATCTGTTGTCATTGTTATTTCAGAAATGTAATGATGGGAAGGGCTGAAGCCTTGTCTGGTTTCCACTCTCTTTTCCTAATGAACTATCACAGTTGGATAAGACTTGCCTTTTTTGGCTTTTTTTTTGTTTTCCCCTGGAAAGCTCCTGTGTATCCCTAGTGTAAAACTTGGGGTCTGTGTTGATGGATATCCCTCTCTCCAGCAACCAGTGCCAGGCTGATGTGCAGTGACAGCAACGTGCTGCGACTAAAACGAGTACCAGGTTCCACTGGTTTCTGTGAAATGTTGGATGTTAGAATTGTTTATGGGCTCTTGAAAAATTTATGCTTAATCATAAGCAGTAGCTCTTTGCTTGGCTGCTTTGCGTGATGCCTGCTGCTCTTTAGGCTGTGCTTTAGGTGGGCTTTCTGTCCCAAAGCAGAGGGCAGTCACACCAGCAGGCAGCCCGGGGGGCAGCGGATGCTCGCTCAAAGGAACCTGTCCCACGTGAACATGCCTCAAGTTGGCAAATCCTACCTGAAGTTACATTTTTGTGGTGTCTCTCTTGACGCTTTGCCCTGAGGGAACCTGTCAACTGAAAGGCCAGGCCAGGTTTCACCTCTCCCTGCACATGTGCCATGCCTGGTGCCACAAGAGGGACACCAGGGGTAGTTTTCCCAAATCTTCTCCAGGTTGGCCAAGTCATTTTCCAAAATGTGTGTCTCCTTCCCAAAACCCTTCCTGGGTTTTGCTAGCCCGGCACAACCCATGCTGAGATAATTTTGGAAGGCCAAACTTGTAATTATCATAAACCAAATCCTCAGGAACAGTTGGGCTGGCATCTGCTTTTCCTCTGAATCATCGCCGTTCAGGAGCTAAGGAAGTACCTGAGTGCTCTTCCTGCAGATGGACAATCCCTTGCAAATCTCTGTTTTAAAAATTAGGTACTGAGAAAATCAACAACAGAAGCCTCTTAAGGCTTGATTTAGGGCTAAGGTGTAAATTGAAAACAAGTTGTTAAGACAATGCTGCCTTTATGAAGATTTGTGTTTCAGTTTGAGTGACTTTGGTCTAGCTTAGGTCAAGTGGGAGTAAACTTCTGCTGAATGGGGATCCTTTGCTCTTTAGAAAAAAGTACTGTGTCCCCACAGCTTTTCCTGACACTTTAAATGCCTTGAAGTCAGAGAGACCCTGCAGAGAGACCAGGATAAATTAGAGAGATAGGCAATCACCAACTGTACAAAGTTTAGCAATGGCAAGTGCCAAATTCTGCACCTGGGATGGGCGCCCCTGGCTGTGTGTATGCACTGGGGAAAGAGAGGCTGGAAAGCAGTTGCAGAAAGGGACCTGGAGTCCTGGTTGATGGCCAGCTGGATCTGAGCCAGCAGTGCCCTGGAGCCAGGAGGGACAGCCCTGTCCTGGGGGCACCAGGCCCAGCATCGCCAGTCGGGCCAGGGAGGGATTGTCCCGCTCTGTTCTGGGCTCAGGCAGCCTCACCTCCAGTGTTGGGGCAGTTTGGGCACCAAGATATAAAAAGGACATTAATCCATTAGGGATCATCTGAAGGAGGCCATGAGGATGGTGAAGGGCCTTGAGGAGAAGCCAAGGGAGGAGTGGCTGAGGGCACTTGGAATGTTCAGCTGGAGAAGAGGAGATTGAGGGGAGACTCATCACAGTTCCAATTTCCGCGTGAGGGGAAGAGAAGGGCCAGGCACTGAGCTCTGCTCCCTGGGACAGGACCCAGGGAACGGCTGGAGCTGCGTCAGGGCGGGGACAGGTTGGATTTTGGGAAAGGGTCTTCCCCCAGAAGGGGCTGGGCACTGCCCAGGCTCCCCAGGGAATGGGCACAGCCCCGAGGCTGCCAGAGCTCCAGGAGCATTTGGCCAGTGCTGCCAGGGATGGACAGGGTGGAGCTCTTGGGGGGTCTGAGCTGGGACAGGGTTGGACTGGATGATCCCTGTAGGTCCCTTCCAGCTCAGGACATTCTGTGATTCTGTGAAATACAGCAGTTACCTGTAAACGAAGTGATGTCACACCCCCACAGCTGTTCAGTGAGCCTCAATGGCAGTGAGCTTCCTTTTGCCAAACATGAGCAGGACAATCACTCCAGGCTGGCTGAGCCACCTCTAGCATTTCAGGTGCTAAAATTGGATGGAGTTTCAAAGAGGAGCCTGTTAATGAGCTGAGCAGCTTATGGTGCATTCCGTGTAGCACAGATATTTCTGCAGACACACAGGTATTTGGGACACCCAGTGTGACCTGACTGAAATACAGGCTTGCTCTGAAAGCCCAGATGTAACACAGCTGGATTGCTACGGCTTTACCTTTAGAGATGTGCACATTGAGCTTTATTGCAACTCTGTGTGCGGTTGGGTTTTTTCCTTCTATTTCATTAATTTTTTCATAAAAAGAACTCAAATATTATATCTTCACTCCTAAATCTACTTGGCTTGGGTTTTAGAGTTCTAGGATGATTTGGGTCGGAAGAGACTGTAAAGATCATCCATTTCCACCCCCTGCCATGGACAGGGACACCTTCCCCTATCCCAGGCTGCCCCAAGCCCTGTCCAGCCTGGCCTTGGGCACTGCCAGGGATCCAGGGGCAGCCACAGCTGCTCTGGGCACCCTGGGCCAGAGCTCCCCACCCTCACAGCTAAGAATCAGTCACATGGTTTCACCTATGATCTTTAAGGTCCCTTCCAACCCAAGCTATTCTATGATTCTATGTCTTAACATCACCAAAGAGTCGAGAGGTTCCTATTTCAGGTTTTATACACAGCCCAAACCAGAAGCTAATTGCAGAAAGGTGAGATGTGATCAAGGTTTGGTGGCCTCCTGATAAGAGCACTGCACTGCCATTATTGGTCATTTATGTACAGATAGTCTTCAGGTATCTGCTAAACACACAAAAAGGATTGATCCACATCCAAAAATTCTTGCCAAGCTCTCAGAGAAAATGAGGCAGCAGGAGGAAGGGAAGGATGAACTGGTTTCTCCACTTATACATGGGGGGATTGCGTGTTGGGCGGATTTAACCCCAGCAGAAATGCCCAGCTGTATGCTGGTGTTTTAACCTCAGAGGATCATTCTTCTTGGCTGTGTGCAAGCCAGTGAAGTCATGTCCAGTGTGGCATTGCTCACAGCTCCCGGAGCGCCTGTTCCGAGGCAGGGGAGGGTGGCTGTTGGCTCCGGATGGCCTTTGCAACGCTCCACTTCCAGCCTTCTCCCTGCCACGGCACTGATCTGCAGGCTGAGTGTTGTCATTCACCCGGCTGCCTTCAAGGAAGGTCTCAAGATTTTTTTCTTTTTTTTTCCTTTTCCAAAAGATGAAGAAAACATCTGGTAATTTAATAATTGGTCTTTGTGAGAGAGCGGAGCAGCTCCCCCGCTCGCTGCCGTGTCACTGTTCTCTGTTTAGATACCATTAACTCATCCTTTGAAGGTAGTAGATGAGGTTGCCAACAACAATTAAAAAACAATTTTTTTTGAAGTGTTGGGTTTCCCGGGCCCTTCTCAGATCAGGAAATGAGATTAAAATCAGTTGCTGAAAAGCTACTGTGTTTATTTGAATACGGCCGAGCATGGCGGCTCGGCCGCCTCATTAAAGGAGGCATTATGAGCAGCCTGGTGTTGTGTTCCCGGTTTGATAAAGAGCATTGTCTGACAGCAAGCTTGGTGCAGCTCCCACTCCATGCTCTGGCACATATTTTCTGCCTCAGTGGTTCCTCTCAGTAGGATAGCCAGCCTCTGTCTTTCTGTTTGACGTTTTTGCTAATAATTACTTGAAAAATCATCCACTTCTATTTAAAAATTGCTACATGAAGTACTAGTCCGTCTTTGCATCATGACAGCAAGAGGCCAGTGAAGTAAGGGGTGTTCAGCCACATGAAGCTAACTTCATAAAGCATTGCCCAGGGTGCACTGCAGGACGACTGGAAATAATTAGCCTCTGGAGGTTGGAAACCTATGCCGTAAATCCCTGAGCTTGGAGTGAGGAGAGTTTTTTATCACTGTCCTTGACAGAAAAATTGTAACATCACGGCTTACTCCTTCTTTGACATAATAAACTTACAGTGGTGTTTTGCAGGATCCTGTGGTCACAGCCCCGTTTGCCTCTCCTCTCTCCCAGCCTTTTCCCCTGGGTTACTGGCTGGGCTGGAGGAAGTTTCCTTTGGGCCTTAAAGCATCACATAGACACGTAATAGCTTCCAGGCGTCTGGCTCCCAGCGAGAATCAGGCCCTCTCAGAATGAGACAAATTTCCACTGATGCAATTGCTGCGACCTCAGAGAGCAGCAGGATCTGAAGGTGAATGATCTGCTCCGAGCCCATCCCCGCCGGCGCCGTGTGTGCTGAGGGATCCCGGCCCCAGGGCTCACAGTCCAGCACAGACACAGAGCATTCCTGGCTCAGACTCTGGGATGCTGTGAGCACCTTGGGGGTGGAGGCAGAAATTCAGAGCGGAAATGTCTGCCCAGATCCTCGGGTAAATTGTTGTGTATATCAGGAGTGTCTTGTAAATGATAATGAACAGATGCCTTGTACGTACTACACAATAAGCCACTTGAAGTTGTCACCAGTTGTTTATAGATGTTATTAATATTAATAATTTACCACTCATTTCCATACGAAACCACATTAGGCTTGTCTACACTGCATCCAGTTACCTGCAGAAGCTGGGAAGCCGTGGCAGCGTGCCCGAGCTAACACGTCCTGCTGAGAAAATGCTGCCTTTGTTCAGGTCTCGGCAGCGCCGAGCGGGGCTGTGGGGAAGGAGCGGGGCTGTGTGCAAGGAGCAGGGCTGCTGCTGATGGCCTGTGTCCCCAGACACGGCCCAGGGAGCTGCAGGAATTAGTCAGGCCCCTGCTCCAGGGACTGCTTTAACTGTTCCACAGAGCTGAACGACGGCTCAACAAGGGGAGGTTGTTCGGTGGCGACGGTGTTCTTTGGATCTGGGAGAGGAGGGTCGAAGCCCTGGGATCTGTCTTTTGCAGAAGACTTTAGACACACCAGGTCTGTCTTCTTAGGGAATGGGGGGAAAAGATGACTCATAACAATTTGCCCAATTTTGAAATTCCGATGTTTAATCATTTCTAATTTAGGCAAAGTTGAAATCTTGGTGTTCTGCACACAAGAAAAGCAAGAGTTAGATGAAACAGTGAGATTTTCTAAAGCTTTTAGCACTGACCTGCATCTTCCCCCAATGAATTTAATGGCCATGTGCCAGGTAACGTCTGTAGAAGGCCAAACATTTATAAAATAAAGCTAAATATTCCTTTCAGTCTGTGTGCAGAGAGGGGGGATCCCCAATGAGGAGGTGACCCTGCAGGGTTGGGAATCACAGCACCAAGCTCTGGTTCCACATGTCCTGCCGGGGTGTCTGTGTGGCACAGAAGGATCTGCTGTAGCCTCAAGCCTGAAAGGAAGGTTCCCAAACCTTCAGGGTTTGGGTGTGCTGAAGTCCCATTCTCAATGATCACTGCCTTTGAATCCAATGTTGTGTGGTTTAATGTACAATATGCTGTGTTGAGCCTGGGTACAATTATCAGTATTTATTCCCAGAAGGCCGGGGAGTTTTTTTTGTCAAAAGACAAAGCAACAGAAGTTCCATGATATGCAAAATACAGACCTTTGTATTGCAAGTGAAATATTTAGATAGGAATCATTACTGAGTCCTTTTACAGCAACCTTGCCAGAGAAAGAGGGAGAGAGGGCTGGGGAAGAAAACACAAAGGAGGTAATAATATCTGATTAGCCAAGCAGCTGAAGAACTGATGGGGATTGCAAAGCCTATCAAAGCATCGTGACTTTCCGTGTGAGTGACATTCCGCAGCGGGAAGCTGCTACCAGCCGAGGAACTGCTCCTGAATATTACCCTTAGGACTTGTCTTTTATTGGTAACCTTGCAGTATCCTTTGCTGGAGCTGCCTGTTCTGAGATTTCGGGCACTTGGCTACAGGGCGTCACTGACAGCCCTCGCCACAGCCCCCGCCGGGCAAATCCCTCGCCCGGGCACTCGGTGCCCGTGCAACGAGGGCAGATTTTTTGCAGCTGTCCCCTGTCACTCCGTGTCTTTTCAAGGCTGACACTGTTGCAGTGACCTGGACAATGTCTGCCATGGATTCTGTACCATCCTATATTTTGGATGCAGTGCTTGGTGGAACATTGTTCCTGTCATACCTCTCATTTACACCAGAGTGAAGCCAGCATTTGGGGGGAAATCACTACAATTTAAAGCACTGTGCCAGAGAGAAGACTCTATCCCTTTATTTTATAGGATTTTTGAGATATAATCAAAAGTGCTAAGTGGCCTTAGGTACTCTAGTTCTGTCACTGGAGGAGGCTGGACGGAGGCTTGGCCATATCTTGTTGATTGTAGCTGTTGTCTCCTGGTTTCATATCCTTCAGGATTCAGGCTTTCTTTTTGCCCTCCTTAAGGCTGAATTTGGGTATGAGAGCTATTTTCCCTTCCTTAGAGCATCACCACACCAGCAGCTGGGATACCAAGCTGCAGTTTGGTCCATCCTCAAATCCATGGTGATAGTTCCTTAACTGGAGGAGGGACCAGGCAACACTGCTTTGTCAAGACTGGGCCAGCAAAGATGTTCTCCACAGTAATTTGCACTTTCACTTTTTTAGTGGTGTGCCTCTTCTTCAAAAACAGCTCCTCATGTAACTAATAAAGCCATCTTCGATTTGAGCATAGAGGATTCCAGCTGAATCCTGTAATAAATCAGCTCTTTCAGGAGAGAAAAATCAGAGAATTGTCCTTGCTGTGTGCTTAGGACCTGGAAATGGGAACATAAACTTGATGCTGATGACAGTGAGATTACATTCTAGCTGCTCTTTACTTATTTTCATTTCTAATATCAGTGGATATCATAGATTTAAACTCCCAAATTTCACGGTTGCAGGTAGGATCTAGTTTAGAGTACAATATACAATATGTGAGCTGTAAGAAATAGGGCTCCAGCTTCCTGCAGCTGGAGGAATTGGCTATACCAACTTAATCTGAGTCCACCTCCCACAGAGAGGATGTAGGAATGAAATGAAAAGTATATGTAAAGTTTTGTGTATTTATTACTTTTTAAAAACACTTTTCATGGGTAAAATCTGTCTTTAATGATGCATTCAAACTGTGGTGCCGAGAAGTATTGCATAGCTAATGCATTGGTTTGTTTTTGTTTATTCTGCAGAAATGACGGAATTTCATTTTTTAGCAAAATTACGAGGGCTCCTTTATTATTCACAGGGCTTTAAACGCATGGCAGGGGAATGCTAAGTCCTCGAGGATTTTGATACCAGCTTCTTTGCGAATCTAAACTGGTTTTCCAGCCCAGTACTTGGTGGGCCACAGGGGTTTTTCCTGCAGTGTAATACACATTTAAAGCTTCTTATGGATGGCTATGTCTGCAAATAAGCTCAGAAGGGAGGAGAGGGAATGCATTGTGTTATCTGGAGCTGAGCAGGGAGAGATTATCACAGGAGAGACCTGAACAAGAGGTGTGACAGCTGAGCAGGCGGAGGTGCTGACTCTCAGACACCACAGACGTGGGCAATTTCTGAGGGATCACCGAGTTAGGAACCCAGCCTTCACTCATCATTAGGAGTGAGGAAACTTCTGGCTCCCTGGCTGGCTTTTTATGAATTGCGAAGAAGGAAAATGCCAAGTAGTAAAGACCGTGTATATTTAATTCCTGAGTAACATTAGGGTTTATTTTGTTTGCTCTTTCATTTCTCCTCTGAATGCTTTTAGGAAATAAATGCAGTGCATTAGCCTGGATTCAGCTGGGCAATGAATGTCTTAGTGTGTGTAATGTACAGCTCTGAGACAGAGATGTGTGGTTTAGACACGCAGGATCCAAGTTCATAGCGAAGGCTCTTAGGCAATGCAATAATATTTTTTAAAAAACACTGGAATTTCTCAATTATACATTTTTAAAGGAAACTTATAGACTTACAGCTCATATGCAAGACTGGCACGAGGGGAGTTTGGTTTTCCACCTCCTTTCCAAGCTCGTACGCCACGTAGCTTTCCTGAGCTCACCTGATTTCCACATTTGCTCTAAAATTAAGGGAATCAAAACCTGTCATTACACGATTTGAGTTCCCTTATTAGTCACTAAGACAAGTTGATGGATGACAAGTCTCCAGCAATGCCAGCAGGTCCCACGTCACAGCCACGCACAGCCCCCCTCGGAGCGCCCTTGGAATGTTGCCGTAGTTCATGCGTACAATATTTATACTTTATTCAAAACTAGGGCAGTAAAAATGATTTAGTGAAATCCACAGCTTTTCCAAGATATTGCCATGCTGGAGTACGTGCTTGAAACTTTCTAAAAATATTTGCACATGCATATATTTAAATAAGGATGGATTTGTGACATAGTAGAGCTAAAGTGGTGTGTACCATGACCAGGTGGGGTTTCCATGGCTTCTCCAGCCTTTCCATGGCTCTTCCAGCCCCTCTTGAGCACAGTGATGGGGAGGCAACACCCCAAATGTGTGATAGGATGTGAGACAGCAGCCAGCTTGTCCAGGAGTCCTGAACCTAAAGTGGCACTTGGTGAAGCCAAATTGCCAACCCTTCCGTGGGTGCTGTGCTGATCCGTGACCGTGACTGTGGAGCGTGCAGGGTGCCAGCGGGGCCCAGGGGGGTGGGTGTGTGTCCTGGGGGTTCATGTGGCACTGGGAAGCTCTTGGACCATAGCAGCTGTCCTGTCCGGTGTCTAAACCTGCCTCTAGACCAAGTCACCGTCATCACTGCCTAAGTGGCCAGGTAAATGCTGTGCAGTGTGGCACAAATACTTTAGAGTTTATATTTAGACTTCTTAATTTTTTAATTTTATTCTTTTAGAGGGTCACCATTGTCTAGTGTGCTGTAGGGATGAATGAGAGAAAACATTCACTTCATAGACTTGGATATTTAAGGCACGTGGGAGGTGGGTGCCAGCCAAGGCAGTGTGACTTTGATGTTGTATTCCCTGAAATACACCTTAGGGAGAGGAATCTGGCTTCATGGACAAATCCCACACTGGGAATGTTTCTTTCTACTCTGTGGCTGACTTTGGGGAGCTGCAAGGCCTCATCAGCACTGCCAGTGAGCTCAGGAACAGGGGTGTTGGGCTGCTGTAACCTTGGTGGGCACTGGGCTGACCTCAGGGTGTCCTTGACATCTGGGATGGGAATCCAGGCACCACCAAAGCATTTGTAATTGTCTGACACCAGCAGCAGCAGAAATTGGGTGAATGATTACTAATTAGAAAGACTTAATTCCACTTGGGCTTCAGCAGGACGTCAGGAGTTCGGCTCCTCTGTCATCAGTGACACATTTGAAGAGGCTGGTTGTGCCTGGTCTGTCCAGCACCTGAGCTGTTGTTCTTTGGCTGACTTTGGCCTCATCTCATCAGATCCTTGGATATGCTGAGCTTTCTTCATTTCCATGAATCCAAGAGCACAGTGTGGGGCCCGGTTACTCTCCAGGGAGGTCCAGCCAGCAATTTAGGGCTGCTGTAGCTGTAGCCTGGTCAAAAGCAAGATGTGTTCAAAAGCCCAGGAGTAAAGCCAGTACTGTGGTACTTTGGCCCCAGGCAGGTGCACAAAGAATCAGAAGTTTCTTGCTGAGTGTTTATTCCTCCAAGCAGGATTTTGCAGATGTGGATAAACTGAATCCCTTCTTTCATCTGCTTAAAAGACCAATAAAAGAGCTGTCTGGTGTTTTACAGAATTGCAGTGTAATTCCAATCTGCTGCAGACATGCTGCATCCTCTCAGAAGAGTTTTATCTGGTGTTTTAATGTTGCTTTTCACCCAAGTGTGATGTATTTATAGAACCAGAGTCACAGAATGGTTTGGATTGGAAGGATCTGTAAAGCTCATCCCATGGCACCCCTGCCATGGCAGGGACACCTCCCACTGTCCCAGGCTGCTCCAACCCCAATGTCCAGCCTGGCCTTGGGCACTGCCAGGGATCCAGGGGCAGCCCCAGCTGCTCTGGGCACCCTGAGCCAGGGCCTCAAACCCTCCCAGGGAACAATTCCTGCCCAATCTCCCATCCATCCCTGCCCTCTGGCAGTGGGATCCCTTCCCTGTGTCCTGTCCCTCCATCCCTTGTCCCCAGCCCCTCTCCAGCTCTCCTGGAGCCCCTCCAGGCCCTGCCAGGGGCTCTGAGCTCTCCCTGGATCCTTCTCCTCTCCAGGTGAGCACCCCCAGCTCTCCCAGCCTGGCTCCAGAGGGGCTCCAGCCCTCAGAGCATCTCCGTGGCCTCCTCTGACACCTCTTTGACACATATTCCAGTTTATAATGACATGCACATACCCACACAGATGAGTATCAACAAGACCTAAAGGCACAGAGCAAATCCAACCCTATCTCTGCTGTAGCCTGCTGGAAATTGTTGCACTCTTAGAGAAAATCAGTCACAGCTTTGCAATTTCATGCTTTATCATTTTTGTTACATGTATGTGGGAAATTATAAACCTTGTAATTTCTCTTTTACTATATAAAAAGCTTTAGATAACATCAAGATATGGAAGTAATACAAAGTAAGATGCCTCGATACATTAATGAACAAGATCTAAAATAGACACTGTTCACCTCGATGGCATGAAAAGGAAAAGAGAAGAATTCAGCTCTGAATGGGAGGATTAAAAAACCTGGGTGAGGGGAAAAAATAGTATAGGGAAGAAGCTTGGAAAAGAGGCTTGCAAATGTAAGGCAACGCAAAACATGCTTCAAATACAAAAGACTTTGTTCCTGTCTCATTTTAAAATACATTAACAATTGGGAGGTGGCTTGTGGCAGTGGGATTCCTGCCTTCAGACACCTGCAGAGATGTGTGCCAGAGCTGAGATCTGACCCCAGCCAGAGCATCTGTCCTTGTCCCCACTGCCACCACCACCAGCCTCCAGAGAGTTCTGCCCACCAGACAGACCCCAGCCCTGCTCCTGCATCCATCTTCTTCAAAAAGATGTGTTTATTTTTCCAATCCTCCTATTGGAGATCTAAGCCTCATATAGGAATATTTACATGTGTGGAATATATGCCTGGAGCAGTCCCTTGCAGCCATGTCCTTCCGGAGATGTGGGCATGGTGATGCTCCAAAGGTTTGTGGTGCTGCAGGGTGGGGTGTGCCTTCCCTGGCTGTGGTTCTGATTTGTTTCCCCTTTCCAAAATGTAAGTCCAGTATTGAAGACCAGGCTTTTAAAACGGGTATCTAATTCAGTTTTATCTGCATAAATTAAATCACCGGATTGAAGCCACTGAGCAAATAAGGATATATGTTTGGTCTTTAAAGTATGGATTTTCCTTTATCAGTCTTTAAAGTATGGTGGTGTTTTGGTGCCTGCCATTTGTATGCAGTACGGAAAACCTCAGTGTCAGACTGGGGCCAGGGTGTCCAACATCAGTGAGATGAGATAAACCCGGCCCTAAGAGCCTGTCTTGAAGCACCAGGCTTTAAGGAGTTGGCTTGAAGAAAGGAGGCAATGACAAGAAAAAAGAGAGGCCAACACTCCCTGGTTTCCTGGCCCCCCACTCTCAAAGGCAGGATGTTTAGCTGGATGCCATTAGTGAGGCAACAGGCCAGGTTCAGCTATGGGAGGATTCCCAAACATGTATTTTCCAGCCTCCACTCTGCAGCATTTGTGCTTCTGCAAATGGGTGTAATTACCTCCCAAGGAACTTCCTGAGAAATCCTTCCTGAGCCCTGCAGGGCAAGTGCCAGGAGCCGAGCTGGGGGCATGGGCTGGGACTCACCAGTGCCAGGGAATGACCAGTGCCAGGGAGTGACCAGCGCCAGTCCCCCTTGCTGGCAGCAGTAGCTGGGGACACAGGAGGTGACAGTGTCACACCCTGCAGGGAGGACAGGCTGTCAGACAGAGGAACCTGGGCACACGTGGTACAAACAAGAGGGGAAAGTCTCAGGGGACAGGGAGGGTTTGGTCTGGTGTGGGGTTCTGGCAGTGCTGGGCACCTCAGCCCACCTTGGTTTGGCTGTGTGTTCCACCAGCAGCCATCCCAGTGCTTTGTGCAGCGGGAGGCTGAAAGGCCAATGGGCCCTGGCCTGTACTAGCCATGCTGTGGCCACAGGACCAGGACAGTGACTGGGCACCCCCAGTGCCATGGTCAGCCCTGGGTCCCTCAGGACAATGCAGACCTCGAGGGGCTGGAGGTGT
>VZTX01007100.1:77-42065 GCA_013400915.1 Pardalotus punctatus | reverse complement strand
CATGGCCATTGCCACTGAACTCATCACCTCCCTAACAGAGGCATCCACCCCTCTGGAAATGACCACCCCAGCACCAGCTCCTGCTGCAGCAAAGGTGTCCACACCAGCACAGGTGACCACCACAACGACAACGGCTACCACAGCACAGAGCAGCACTCCAGGTAACCATGGCCACTCTCACTGGTCCCCTCCATGCTCCTGATCTCCCTTCCCAGAGCTGATTGCACTGCAGTGAGTCTCCCAGCCCTGGGCCTCTCCAGTTGGGCCACCAGAAACTGAAGTGAGGATGCAAACAGAGCATGGGCAAGAGCAGGCAAATGGGGCAGCTGTGCTTGGTGTCCAGGAACTCTGCAGCCATTGCTGGTTTAAAGAAACTCTTTGCAGACGGATTTCCTCTCCCTACAAGCATGGGGAACATACCCAGGGATCATTCTGCCTTCAGCCCTTCAAGTCCAGCATAGGTGCTACCAGAGCTATTTCCTGGACATACTCTGGCACTCGGGACACGATTAGAAGGATCAACATTATGGTCATTTGCAGTGGAGGCAACTGGGTCCCCCTGTGGATATCATGGCCCTCTGTGCCTGGCCCCTGTGTCCACATCCTCTGCTCCCCGTGATCCCCATTTTAACACTCTGCCCCAGAACCTTTCTCATGAACAGCAATTCTCACCTTTGTCTCTTCTTCCTTCACACCCACAGCTCCTGAGGCAACCTCAACACCTCCACCAGGTAGTGCTCTTCCCATCTTTCTAATTTGTGGTCTATCTCCCTGTTGCATAATTTTTAAAATTTGTCTTTTGTTTCTGTGGCAATATCACTGCAAATATGTGTGATACGTGGGATATAAAATGGTTTATCACCTTTACATGTCACATCTTCTAGGATTTAAATTCAGAGCTTGTGCTCACCTTCCTACAGGGAAACCTTCAGGCTTATCTGTGTGTTTTACAAGAATTATGTCTTTCATTCTGGCAGGAACACGAAATCTTTTTGCACCTATGTTTATATTTAAGACTTTTTCCAGCAGCATGAAGTGTTTATTGTAAAATTACGGAATTTTATAGAAAACTTGCAATTTATTTACCCTCTTAAGACCCTAGGGGAATAAAGAGAAACAACAGAATACACACGGCAGGCTGTCTGTTGAGGAAGGTACTTCCATTTCAGCTGTCATGACACCTCCTGGAATTTACCTCAACAGTAAAAAGGAGCAGAGATCATCAAGGTGTTACCAGCCCAGCCTGAAGAGGGTAGTCTGACACCGTGCATGGAAATCCACCACAGTGGGAATTCTAAATCAAACATGAAAGCAAACCTAAAGCAAAAACAAATATTTGTTTTGATTTGGCTCCTATGCAATATCACCTGCAGTCAGCAGGGGACCTGCTTTCCAAGAGCTGTGGATGAGACACGTACAGCTAAAGTACACTTTTGCAGAGATTGCTGTAGTAAATTCTTTCCCATTTCTTTCTGCAGCACCTTACTTTTGTGGTGGCTCAATCTCGGATTCCTCTGGGTTTCTGCAGAGTCCCAACTATCCTGGAAGTTATCCAAACAATGCTGACTGCGTGTGGGAAATACAAGTAGAGAACAATTTCCGTGTAACGCTCACATTTAGAGATATTGCGTAAGTAAAACATTGGTTCCTGGGCTAATATCACAGCCAAAACTTACTTGAGAAGTTTGAAAACTTATCTGAAACAGGCAACCTTCTCAATTTTAAAGATACTTTCAATAACATCCACAGCTGGAAGGCCAGATCAAAACCTGTATTGCTGTTGCATTTTTTGCTCACCATTTTCTGCTAAAGCTACATACAAGCCAAACTAAACTTGCGCCGTGCAAACTTTAAATACTGAAAGACTTTATCACACATTAGGCAGTGAAATCAGAGTTTCCAAAACGGGTTTGACAAGGCGCTGATGTTTGTCCACCAGGATGCAAAGCGGCATGTGCCAGCACGACTACATCGAAGTCTACGATGGGCCTCTCCATTCTTCCCCACTCCTTGGGAGATTCTGCTCTGGTTCCTTCCCCACATACGTGTCCTCTTCAAACATGATGAGTGTTCGCTTCCACAGCGATTCCAGATATTCCTTCAGAGGGTTTCAGGCTCACTACTCCTCCATTCCAGCAGGTCACAACACCAGTAAGTTCCTGGCCAGTGTTTCTCAACAGACAAGCCTATTTATTGCTTTTGTTCACAAAATAAATACTTGTGGAAATTTAAAGATATTTGTGGAAATTGAACGATGTGTGTGAAACACAATGAGTTGGTGTGAGAACTGCCTGATTTCTAAATTAAGAAAAAACACACTTTTAATCATTACCAAATTCCTAGAGTCACCAATATATTGTATGTTCTCCTTCTCCCAGCCATTCTGTGCTTGCCAGACTACATGCATGTAGTGGTCAGCAGAGACTACCTCCGGTCTCAAGGCTACTCAGCTCAGAGGGTCACCCTGAACGACAATCGCTGCAGACCGACAGTCACACCGCAGGAGGTTGTATTCAACATTCCCTACAACGGCTGTGGGACAATACAAGAGGTACGCTCCCTGTTTTGGGCACTCAAGCGCATATTTAAGCTTAACAAAACATAGAACTCACATGGAATGTGACAAAAGTGTAATTCTTGATTTTAAATTGCGTGTTAAACAGGAGAGCAACGACACAATCAACTACTCCAACACGATCAGGGTCACATCTTCTGGGTACATAATCAAGAGGAAAAAGAATATCAACTTACATATCAGCTGCAGAATGCTGAGGAAGGCTTGGCAGCAGGTGATGTACGCTGCTGAGGACACGGTGGATGTGAACGAGTACCAGTTTGGAAGATACGACATGAACATCACCTTCTATGATTCCCCAGCGTTCCAGCAGCAAGTGCGCAGCTCTCCCTACTACATCGACCTCAACCAAAACCTGTACCTCCAGGCTTGTCTTCACAGCTCAGACCCACATCTGAAGGTGGTTGTGGACACATGTGTGGCATCACCTGACCCTCACGATTTTAACACGCTGGCCTATTACTTAGTCAGGAATGGGTAAGAGCTTTCTTCAAGTTGTTAGAAGCACACCTGTCATCAGCATTTATTTAAAATAATAAAGCCAGTCTGAACTGGGGGAGAACTCACTATCAATAGACTGTTTTTAATTTTTACAGTATGAGCCTGGAAAGAAGAAATTGTATTTTGACCGTGCTATAATTTCATTTCACTTACTTCATCTTTCTCTCTTTCTCCTACGAGCAAAATTCAAAGTAGTGGGAACAACGTAGATAAAATAGTGAAAACTGGCAGTAGGAATTGTCATCCTAGGAGTTAAATACTTTAGTAAAACCAGGTCAAGCATTAGACTGATTTTTTATGCCTTGTATAGCACAGACATTAGTAAGAATCTGTTCTTTCCTCTTCATCACTTAAAGTCTCCTTCTCTTGGAAAAAAGAAGAGTTGCCAATACTCCAGCTGCTTCACAGGACTTTTAAAAGCCTGTATTTTTGAAGCTATGCTACGCTATGAAAATTGCATTTTTATCCCATTGCATTCTTAGCACCCAACTACGATATAATTTAATTTTAATCTGTAATTTTGCAGGAATGCGCATGTGTGCATCCACAAAGACTTATTCGCTTATTTGCTCCTTTCTAGGTGTCCTAGAGATTCTTCCTATGCCACGTACTACTCCCCTTCCAGCCACTTTGCTCGGTTCAAATTTAACGCCTTTGAGTTCATGAGCCGGCACCCGTCGGTGTACCTGAAGTGCCGGATGACGGTCTGCAGGCTCCGGGACTTCTCCTCCCGCTGCTACCGCGGCTGCAGCACCAGGGCCAAGAGAGACACCAGCTCTGCCGAGGAAAACGTGGATGTGGTGGTGGGACCCCTTCAGCTGAGAGAAGGGGATGCTCCAAGTGGGACCACCAGGAAATCCGAATAAATTTTTCTCACATTTGCTTGGAGATGATCAAGAAGCTTCAAGAAAAGCCATAGCTCTGCATTTCTGCCACTGAAATCTGCTTTTGCCAACTTTGCCATAAATGGAAAGGACCAACACCTTTCAAGCTTCTGTTTTTACCCCCGTTTTTAAAAAGTTTAACTGCTCTCGCTGTTCCAAAGGGGAGTTGCCTGTAACCCATTTTAGTGCTGTAACTCCTTGAATTGTACTAATTAGCTCCAGTCTGATTATGAATTCAATGGCACTTGGGGATATGGTTTGGTGGTGGGCTTCTCTGTGCTAATTTAATGGTACAACTTGATAACTGCAAAGGTCTTTTCTAACCTAAATGATCCCAGGATTCCAGGACAACCAGCTGGGAGCAAACGCCCAGCCTTCTTGAGAAACATTTCTTCCCCTCAGTTGTTTTCTGCTTATGAAGTTTACTCAGCTGATTTGTCATCCCTGCTAATATGAAGCCTGTCCAAATAGTTGAAAGTGATGAATCTGTGAGTTTTCTTCTTTCTGACATATATCTGGGAGCCATTACTTTAATGCCATTACTTGGTGCCTTGATCTTCAATATGCTGAGATCAAACCCCAATAACTTCTCATAGGGCCAGGGTCTTCTGGCAGCTGGAATTGTGGCTACACAATATTCTAATTATTTTGAGTATTGCTTTTAATGCTAAATTTCTCACTGAAACAATAATGAGTGTGCTTATTTATAAAATGCAGAGATTGCCAAGCTAAAATTAATCTGTTCTGTGAGCAGTGTAATTTATAATCAAAGGAAGGAATGTTTACAAAGCAATAAATCTATTTTGTCTCTCAAATTAATGTCTCTGTGCTTAAAACACAAATGTTTTACTGTGTTGAAGAGGGTCTGTTTGACTAAAAATTCCAAGCGATGGTCTGAGCCCCTGCTTCTAAAACACTACACAAGGGGCTTCTAAGTATCTTAATATCAAATTTATCTTAATATTAATTTTTAAATATCTGCCCAATGCTGCTGGCAATTCCCTCGCAACGGTGGTAGTTGTTTGTTTTGTTCTTGATGGTTTTCCTGCAAGACTGGCACTGAAGAAGCTGCTTTCACGTGGGATAATATCAGAGCAAAGGTCAGCATCACTCACTGAATGACTGCAGGGCAAACCTTACATATTTTGAGCCACCAAAATGTTTCACTGGTGACAGTCACACATGTGCCATTTGTGGGAAGCTGTGATATCTTTATCTACAATAAATTCTGCTGCAGTGCTGTAGAACAGCTTTGTAATCCTAACACCTCTTAAAGGATTAAGAAATAATTTCAACATTTGTACCACAAGTTGTTTGGTACAATCATTTCATTATTTTTCTCTTCTTTAATTCTCCTCTCACATCATTCTAAAACCATTTATCTAATGCCTCGAAATTTTGTGAGCTGGAGTGAAAATGTGAATGAGGCATCAAGAAATATTTCAAGGTTTACTGAAAGGAAGGGAGAATTAATTTGGTGAGAATGGATCAGCTCTGGAAAGGAAATGTAAAAATTGATCTTACCATGGCAACTGCAATTGTGGCTATACAATGTGTGCTCTAATTATTTTGAGCATTGACTGATACATTTTCCATTAAGTTTTCACTTCTCTAGATTGAATAAATACAAATCCCAGAGACACTGAGCTGTTAAAGATGTTTTGTTTTCAATATTTAAGGCTGAAACACAGAATCTATTCTAAAGGCTTGTTATATCAATTGGAAGCCTTCCTACAGACATACACCAGGCAAAACCACAAATCTCATCCAAGAGACTGAATCTCAGCCAGGAGACAGTGAAAGACATTTCATATCTGCTTTCCAGAAGGAAGAGCTTTGTTCAGTTTTCATTACTTTTGGTTGCTGATCACAAAACTCTTTAATTTTTTTTTCCCTCCACAGTTGTATGTTTTGTGGTTGTGAGGAGTTTGGCTTCTCAGGACTTACCCAGCCTTGCAGAATGTCTTGTGCACATTCATAAATCAGACCGAAATATGCTGGAAATGCAAACAGCCAGATCCCACATAAACATTTATCACTGGTGCATGAAAACATGAAAAGCAAGACCTGGGATTTTTGCCTTTCATGTCCTAGTTAAAAAAAATACGAAGAATTAAAGTCAAGATGTAAGCTAGAATTGTTTATTTGGCCTTTTGTTTGGGTTTTTGTTTGGTTTGTGGGGATCAGTGTTATGCCAATCTCACAGTGAAGCCTGGTGCTTGCAAACACAAGGGTGTCAAGAACCAGGAGCATGTGAAGGACGCTTCCTTTGCTCTTTGTAAATGAATTTTCCGGGGGCTGCTCGTTGCTGTCATCTCCTTGCCCTCAGAGAAGACACACCAACCATCACTTGGCAGCTTTTTCCTTTGAATAACTGTCTGACTTTGGTATTAGGTTATTTCTTTTCCTCCTGGTGTGTCTGTCACGACTCAACCATGGAGCATGTGCTTGTTCACTCAGTAGTAGGCACTCAACTAATTATCTCAGCACCAAAAGCACATTTTGCTTGCAACACCATGAGAAAATCCTTTAAAACTGTCAACCCAATGACTGACTCACACCCCTGCCCTGGTTCTGGCTGGGGTAGAGTTAATTTTTCCCTAGAAACTGGTACAGCACTATGTTTGGATTTAGGATGAGAATAATGTTGAAAACACACTGATGGTTGTCAGCAGCTCTCGCACTCAGTCAAGGATTTATCAGCTCCTCACGCTGTCCTGGCAGTGAGGAGGCTGGGGGCTTACAAGGAATTTCTTTTTTTATTTTTTTTATAGTTTTTCCCCAGTTCTCTCCCCCATCCCACTGGGAGGGGAGGACAACCAAGCAGGAAGTGCCGAGAACTCTGACAAAACTGCACATTCCTGAGCAACTCTCCTGAAGGTTTCTTTAATGGGAAGAGAAGGGATCAAAACCGATTTAAAATACATACATATTTTTTAATAAATAATTGCATGGGGTCTGTGGGTTGCTTATGTTGTTCCCAGTGTTACCAAGCCACCTATTTGGACAGTACTGGGGTTGAAGCAAAGCTCACAAAAGTCTTGTTTGCTTGTTTATGTGCTGGATTTCCTGTCCTGTTTATCTTTCTATTCTAATTTTAGAGTATGAAGCAGATAATTCAGCTCTGTAGTCCTCCTTCCCAGGAACCCGCCACAAAAATATTTATAATTGGGTATAAATAAACATTGGGGTTTTTTCTGCATCTCATAGCCAGTAAGTGGATTAATTTCCCAGTTGTTAATAACAAATCCTCATGTATATTGAGACTTTAAAAAGCTAATTGTTTTGTGCAGGGTATGGGTAAGAAACACAATTTTTCTTGTTTTCGTTTCTTTCTCCCCATGCCTTCCCCTGGGATCCTACAGATATCCACTGACACCAAGTTGAATTAAGCAGCCGAGCACAACCTTCTGCTCCCAGTTCTGGCTTAGGGGTCATTTAATGCTTGAGCTCCATTGCTTGCACCGAATTCCAATTAAATAACCAAAGGAATACATTCTAGAGATCATTTCACTCAACTGATAATTTTATTTTCTTAGTTAACTCCATCAGACTCACAAAGTCAGAAGCAAGGTTTTAAAACAGAATTGCACTAGAATCTCCCTATTGTTTTTTGGGAGTTTTGTTTGGGTTTTTGGGTTGGTTTTGTTTGTTTATTTTTCTTTGGGTTTTTTTTTTGGGGGGGAGGGTTTGGCAGTTTTTATTTAGATGGCAAAAACTAAGGAGACATTAAAATTCTCACAGCAGCTTGTGAATGTGAGGAGATTTTCCCTCTCAGACTCATGACACAAAAAGTCTATTTTAATGAAATCTCTCTTGGCTGAGGAAACTCTTTAGTGACCTGGCTGTGTCACTGGGAGCAAGAGCTGTTTTCATTTCCTAGAATAACTCTTGGATCACCTCTTTTGCCCTCAATCACCTGGTACCCATCCAACCAAACTTTTTCTTCTTTTTTTCCTGAAATAAGTGGATTAGTCACAGGGTGTAACATAGAAATTAATTGTAGTGTTGCTGTTGTAAAGAGCCTGCCAAGTCTGAATGACTGTCATTTTTTTCCTGTATTTTTCTCAGTGTTCAGGAACCACCATTTCAGAGAGGTGGGTTCTGTCTCTCTCCGAGTGATTGACTTGTGATGTTGATATGTTTCTGAAGCATTTGGCACTAGTCACCATCTTTTATTGCCAAGTCTGGATTCAAGCAGGGCTTTGTTGCATGAGATATGATGAAAATCGAGTTCTGGTCATTTGAGGGCTCTATGCTTCCATGCAAAGACGTGTCTTTTCCAACCTCAATGATTCCATGATCCGATTTGGCAGAGCCAGGTTTTCTGTCCCAAATTCTGGATCTTGCCATGCCTATTTCAGGCTCAGAAATCCAACAGCTCAACCCCAGGTGCAGAAAGGCGGCCAGAACCTGCTGCTTCCGTTTCCCTTGGAGCTGCATTGGTTGAGAGCAGCACTCTGAGCATGTGAACACTTGATCCGAGCCTTGCCAGGGTGAGACAAGCCCTCTTTGTTCCAGAAGTTCACTGGATCTCGCTGAGGAATGCATTGTTGAGGAGGACAAGTGCGCTGCTCCCTGCCAGCACCGCAAGGATTCGTCACATGAGGAGCTGCCCCAAGGCAGCGCACGGTGACGGCTGGGGTGACACGGATCATGCTGGAAATTAACTGTTTGAAACACAGGCTGGAATTTGGGCAGCCTTGAGGGGTTCCTGGCAATGGATTTTGGAAAAAAAAAATAGCTATTTATTTTCTGCAGATAAGGGAGTCCATTGCCCTGGTGATGTTTTGTCCCTGGTTCCTCTTGGGCCAGTGGCTGCCATCAGATACCGAAGGGGAGGGATTAACCACTGGTCTCATAAAAGAGAAGGGCTTCAAACAATAATTAAGGTACTCATAAAATGAAGCTGTTAAAAATGAACCCTTGCAAAAAAAATTTACTATAAAAACTACAAGAAATTTACTTTTTAAAAGTTAAAATATCTCCATTGTATGAAATTACATTGCCCATCGCTGCTCTTTCAGCTTCTTGCCTTCCAGCAACATTTCCTCTGTAGTACAAAACCCTATCAAATCAAATCCTGTGGTTTTATTTTGATTTGGCTTGGATTTTCATTTTAGTGTCTACATTATCTCATTTATGTGGCTTTTTTATCACTAACACTTTAAAAATTCATATTTCCCCCTATTGTCATAAATGGATATATTTCAAAACTGGTCTGACTTCTGGATTAGACCTGTGTAATAGTCCTGAACCAAGGTGCATTAATCTGCTTCTTACTCTTTCAATAATATCCTCAGCACCCTGTGCAATACCCCATTTCCTTGACAGATGCACTAGTCACTGCAGGGACTGAAAACATCTCCTAGAAGTGACTGATTTTTTCATTCACAGCTGGCACAAGACCTGAAGGAAGAGGCAAACTTCTTACATTTGTGTAATTGCATTTAATATCGTGCTCTGACGTTTTCAGAACTGAATTTGTA
Organism: Pardalotus punctatus; assembly: GCA_013400915.1. Lineage (NCBI taxonomy): Eukaryota > Metazoa > Chordata > Aves > Passeriformes > Pardalotidae > Pardalotus > Pardalotus punctatus. The sequence goes on along the minus strand of VZTX01007100.1, from coordinate 32,616 downwards.
CAGACAAAAACACTGGAGGCATTCAATGCTCTTATAGACATGACCCAGAACAACCTGCTTTGAGCAGGGCCAGCACCAGAGACCTCAGAATGTCCCTTCCAACTTGCACAAATCTCTGATTCTGTCTTTCCATGAAGTGTCCAGGTTCAGGGGAATTCTCTTTTGTCTTTCAAATAAATGGATGGAACCAGCGCTAAGGGCAGGGTGGAATATTTTACAGAGGAGCCTAGGGGAACATTCTTGATGATTTCTGGGATAAAAGTGATAAAGAAGTTGTCTGCAAGCAGCAGGTTTGTGGACATGCTGCATCACCCTCAGGAGATGTGACTTTTACTCACAACCCAAAAAAAAAATGTCGTGGATGGTGTGGAGTGGAGGAGGAATGAGAAATATCTGTGGGAATGGTACAGAGAGAAGTGTGACAGCTGTCACGAAGCCAGTGCCGTTTGCTCGTGTACAAGATACTGCCTTTGCTTGATCAAGAGGAGCCACAATGAATTTTTAATTTTGTCAAACTGAAAAATGCTCCCCTGAACTAGAAAACACATTTCTCAACAGCACTGTGCCTCTCTTAAGAGCTATATAGTCACCAAATCTCTTTCCCATGGAGTGTTTCTCTTTTTTTTAATTTTTAATCCATATTTGACGTGGCAAACTTCCATACAAATAAGATTCAAAACCTTTTAGAGCATTTTAAGCAGTGTCACTCAGAGTCCACTCAATACTGTTATAGTTCTATTACATGGTTTTCATCACCTCTAACCTCTTTTAACCAATTGTTTGCTCATTACCAAGACTTGGGAGGAACAACAAAATCAATCCCGAGGCACATTCTGCCCTTACAGAACCAACAAACTTTCACACAGGAAACTTTTCCTGAATTTAGGGTCCTAATCCCACATATCTCGCCTTGACAAAGCTCCTATTGAATGCCTGAAGATCATTTATTTGAGTGACATAATCAGGATAAACCAAATGCAAAGGTTTAGGAGTCACAACTCTCCTGCAGACCAGGGGCAGAAAACAAGAAAAAGGACCCCGAGCTGTGTCAGATCACTCTGAAGAACATGCCATGATCTCCTCGTCCTTCTAGGTCCTTACCCAAGATTAACCTTGACAACTGTTTTTAATGTCTATCAGATGGTAAAAAAGCTGCAAAGTCTTATCCTGTTCTCCAGTGATTTTTCACATTGTTAGCAAGGAAAGCCAGCTCATAATCAGTTATCCAGTTGTTGGACACATTGTGAAACAAACCAGGTTTTACAAAAAAGGTGAAGTGTTATCATAGAATTGCAGAATGTCTTGATTTGGAAACAATCCATGATGTTTTAAAAATAGAGTTAATTTTACAGAAAGTGTAATAGCTGAAATGTATATTTGTCTATTTCCTCCTCTGTCAGCTTCTGTGGGAACTGAAATACTTGGCATTTTCAATTTCATATTTATTCAACCATTTCTACCTTGAAAAAAATTTCCCTAACATAAAAAAATTCCTCTTTAAATTATTACTGATTTGCACCTTAGTTTCTGCAGTAGCTTATGCATGAGAGAAACTTAAAATACAGTGTATTTTGACCATAAGGAAATTCTGATTTACATGTGTTTTCATGAGGCTACCCCTAGATTTTTAAGGAGATTAAATATATGAAACTTAAATATAAATATTGTTTGTCATAATACAGAAAGAATGGGGCTTTTCATGTATGAAAAACTTCCTCACTGGATTAAGTTGTTAAAAGTTTCAAGTCCTAAAATAGAAAAGGTGTTGCATAAAATAGCATTTTAAATTTTATCTGTTGGCTAGATTTACCTCACACATTAAAAACCCCTAGGAAACTTTTTTTGCTTCCTAATGAAACTCAAAAGCCCTTAAGTGATATTAAAATGCAAGGAGAAAATAAAATTCAGTTAATAAAAAGTCATGGTGACATTGTGTTGCTTTGGCTTTATTAACTTAATGTCTTGGTCACCCTTGTCTCGATGAGTTGAGCCTTGAATTTCCTCTAATAACTGAAATACTTCATTATAAATATATCCATAGATAAATGCTCACTAACATTTGTCTAACACAGGTAATTTATTTCATTACCACTAGTTTCATAGCCAGTATTCAGCTGGGAATAAAGCATTTTAACTCTGGCAACCTACGGGGTCTTCTCTTGTTCTCTGCACTGGGAGTGAGTCAGACTGCACACTTCAGTCCATGAGTCTCACTGCACTGATTTTATTACCAAAATCTACTTAAATTTAAAGGCAGTTTGGTGGCACCACAAGGCCACCCCGGTGTTCGTGGTGACAGACACTTAAAGGGTGCTGGAGAATGTCCCCACTGCTGGTGGCACTCTGTGTGACCCTGCCCGTGATCCCTGCTGAGGTCAAAGGGATTTGCTAAGAGCTGAGAGAACTTCTCCACTAAGACCATTGTCCACACGAGAGAGAAGAGCAGGAAAAGCTGCAGGAATGCAGCCATGCCAAGACAAGCAGGGAGTGTTGACACAAAGCCTCGGCTGGTGACAGGATGAAATGACCTCTCCTGCCAGGTGTGGGGCCAAGGTCACTGACACCCCTTGGCTTTGGCATGGCCTTCACCTCCGACAAAGACTGTCCCTTCCTGGGGCTTCCAGAGGCTGGATCCTTATCCCAAGGGAATTCTGCTATGGGAATGGGAAGCTGAACCCAGCGCTCAATATCGAGTTTTGCCCTAAGTGGCTTCATGTGTAAAGCTTTAACTTTACAATCAATTCACCATAAATACAGGTTATGTTATTGAGGGTGTGATTTACTTCACTTGGGATTTGCCTTTTCTCAAATCATTCCTCAGCGTGCAAAAATACCTTTCACTGGAGCACCAGTGAGTTTGGCACTGGGAACACCTCCATGGTGGCAGGGCACTGGAAATAGCCCACACCAGATTTTTGGGAATGCAATGGGTTCAGCAAAAAACAGGATTTGCTGCATAAGAAAACTTCTCAGAAGTGTAGTATGATGTTGAAAGAAATAAAGAATATATTATTACAGTGTGGGAAAAAAAAGCACCACGTTGTGAGGTCACACACATCAGTGATTTTTATGTGTTTTTAGGGAATGAAAAATACAAATAAGCACTTGTATGAGAAATATACATACAGGAAAAAGGCAGTTAGCCTCAGTTGATTCCTTCAGAAGTACTTCAGTGGAATTCTTTACAAAGATGCATACGTTTATTTTCACCTCTGCTTACTTTTGAAGGTATTCTCTCAGGTGGAGCGTCTCTGTGGGGTTGGAGCATCTTTCCCGTGCTCTTCCCAAGGACGGGGCCTCGCTGCCCTCCAGTGGCAGCAACATCCGGAACAGCTCCGCGTTTTCCTTCTGCTTTTAGCCCCGCGTGGCTCAGGTACTTAGAGAAATGTTAACACTAAATAAAGCTATTTCCAGGGAGGGGTAGATCTGCCAGTGCAGCAAAACTTCACTCTCTGAACCAAGATCGACACTCAACCCCCAGCACAAAGCTGTCTCACTACAAACCCTGCTTGTTTTTATGACCATATTGGGATTGGCTTCTTTAAAATTATGTTCTGGGAAACAGTTTTGCTCTTCCAACACCACAAAGGTCATCCTTACCATCACCACTGCTGGTCCTGGCACATGGGATTTGCCCTCTACGTGATTCCCTTGGGATCTGTTTTGTAAAGGAGACTGAGGAAGGCTGAAAAAGCAAATCTTGATGCTTCTTAATAGTAAAGATTTTTGCATTCATCCATGTTCCTTCCATGGCACCTTCTATCCCTGTATCAGGATTCCAAATAGAGCTGTACCATGCTATGAAAATAAGAAAAGCATTTCTGGAAAGAAGGAATTTATGTTCCTTTTTAATTCGGCTAAGAAAATTCGGCTTTGCTTTTTTACTTTCTGTAACTGAGTCCCATCTTCCCCTTGACCACACAGCACGAGGCAGAGCTGGAGGCATCCTTCAGGATATCAGAGACCATGGTAGTGTTGACACCATCTCCTCACGATGGGGAGAAGACTGGAGGGATCCTGCTGCATCCATGGCTTTGATGGAAGCCAGTCTTACCCAGTTAAGGATGGCCTTTTCTATCATGGATAGAAATTTTGGGATTCCTTTTTATCATGCAAATCACTTAACCTTAAAAAAATACCATTAAAACAGGTGGCAAAGTACATCCAGCATGACCTGTGGTACATTTCCTCTCCATAATGACTTCATTTCTCCTTGGCCTTTATTAATTTGTATTTACACTGGCACTGCAATATCTTCTGCCTCTCATCTTTTGATCACATAACCCACAACAATAGAATAAAAACTTGTAAGTAGTTCCTACCTTCATCTAAAAATACGTTGCTATCACCTTGTGGCCCTATCTTGCTCCATTCCCTTGATTATTCTTGTTCAGCTATTGTCCAGCTGTGCCTTGGCCAATATATCTTACAGCTCTTTTATTGCTCTGGGGGCTGCAGATCTGAAACATGCTGGAGGAATCCTCCCAGGTTAAAGAAGAGTCAGGAAAAGAAGAAAAAGCCATAAAAACTGCTTCTTACAGGAGTAATTTTGGCAGACAAAGAGAATTTGTTTGAGGCTTGCCTGACATTTCTAGGATTCTAATCTTTTGGCACAATCCTTACACCAATTTAATCTGGTTAAGTATGGCTGTAAATTGGAAACTGTCTTGATGGGTGGCATGAGAATCCTCACCAAACAGCCCAGTCTCCAGCAGTAAATCCCTGCTTCCTGGAACAGCCACGCCATCAGCACAGGGCCACGGAGGTGCCCGGGGAGTGCTTGGGAAGATCCCAGTGGCCAGGCCAAAGCTCCGCGAGCTGGATCTCCTCATCCGGGTGTCTGGATGTACCCAGTGAAAGGCAAATCCTCCCTAAATCACTTCCTTGGCACAGGTCTGGAGGTTCAGGAGAGGGATCAGGTTGCACAGCACACGCCTTTGATACAGCAGAACCCTTTTGGTATAAATTCTGCAGCTCTGCTGGGTCAGGGCAGACCATCCCCACCGACCATGGACCGGCACGTGCGCCTCGCCTGGCTGCTCCTGCTGAGCACCGCTCTCCTGTCTGACCCAGGTACTGCCTCTGGAATATTTCCATGCTTGCAGGGAAAGATTACAGGCAGAATTATTTACTGATGCAGGCTGGCTTGATGGGAAGTGGTGGCAAAGATTCCCCTCGAATATTGCTGATGAGTTTTGTACCGTAGAATTGATGGCTTAATTTGTCTTCAACTTCAAAGATTCAGTCCAAATCCATAGGTTATATTTCTAAATATATGTATTTCAAGATACATATATTTCAAAATACATAATACAATATAAAATACATCTATAAATTATGTTAAAATATTATATTTCAGAATATAACCTATGAAGTTTATGGACTGAAGAAGGCTGAAGAATATTCCTTTGTTTCTCTTCTGTGAGGGGAATAGTTTGTGGAAGCTGTTCTCTAAATGTCCTTCATCTAATATTCTAGTTTTAATTAAAATTATTCTATATTGTACATTTTAAAATGTAGAGAAAGAGAGGAAAAGGAGCACAGAGCAGTCTGCCAGACCCAGGTGGAAATACACTCTACTGCAGTGACCTGTTCCTTCAAACTTCAAACAAAAACCCCAAACCTCCCTTATAACCTTGCTAGCTTGAATGAGATACTTTGAACTCTGGCTATTACCATAGGCACAATAAAAATTCTTTCTAATCCCTTACAAAAAGAGGTAATTTTAACAGAGTGTAGATTAAGGGCCGGCTGTACTGAATTATATACAAAAAAAGAATATGATGCATTACTTTAGGGCTAACATGTTTCCTTCTCTGCCACAGCGAGTGGAGCCTGGTGGGACCAGACAGAGAGAGACCCAAACTCACTATGGAACAAATTTACAGATTGGATTAAAAACACATTTCCATCCAAAGGTAAGAGACGTGCTCCCGAGTGGGAACACACCTGGCAGCTGTGGGGAGCTCTGAGCCAGCTCTGGGTGAGCTGCACGTCAGCAGCACAGCCAGAGATTTCCTACCCTGATCAGTAGATCAGGCCCTGCACACAGCAGAGCCACGGGGATGCCAGCTTAGACATTAGAGGTTCAGCTAAAAATAAACAAATTGAGATTTGTCTGTCAATTTTTGCTTTAGTTTCACCACAGCCCCAGCTGAGATTGGAATCTGGAGGGGACCGATGCGCCGGGAGGGTTGAAGTTTATCATGCTGGACAATGGGGCACAGTCTGTGATGATTATTTCAATATGAACAGTGCCAACGTTGTGTGCAGACAACTTAACTGTGGCCAAGCTGTCTCTGTCCTGGGACTGTCTTACTTTGGCCCCAGTGGAAAAAATATTCAGTTGGATGATGTGCAGTGTAGAGGAACTGAATCCCACCTTTGGGACTGCCGGCATGCTGGCTGGGGCAGGCACAACTGTGGACCCAATGAGGATGTTGGTGTCATCTGCTCAGGTAAAAATAAAAATGATAATAAAAATAAAAATAATTATCAGTAAAAATCTCCTCGGACTATCCTGTTCACCATAAATGCAGGAGACATCAGAGTAGAGCTTGGAGATCAGGCCAAGGCTGAAATGTGGGATATTTCTTGTGTTTAGGTCTGAGTGATTGAGGAGCAAAAGGATGTCTTGGACAAAATAATAAGATTGGACAGCAAGCTCTGAGTATGAAAATAGTGAAAATCAGGTAGTTTAGGACCACTTTAGTCAACATCTGATTGCAGCCAACCCCCAAGAGAAGAAAGGCAAAGAGTCAAGAGAAGATAGAGGCTCATCCAGTTGTGAACCAGGCACATCTGTGTAGAAATAAAAACAATTCTTGTCATAAACATATAAAAATAAAGTAAAATTTTTTGGTTTTTTGCTCTTCACAGGTGTGCACTCCACGGCTGCACCAACAACAGGTAAGGCAAAGCTTTTGAGACAGGAGTCCATTGCCTCTTCAGTGTCCCCAAATGCTCAGAGACTAATTTTTAACTAAAAAAAATCATGTAATTACAGCTCCTTGGCAGACAGTTTTCTAGAAAGGCGCATGCTCTGAATTACAAGCTATTGCTCCAAATTATTATTTATTCATCGTCTGTAACATTATTTCTGTTCTTTGCATTGCTAATACAAACTGCATTGGCCAGTTATCTATCAATAATTAGTGAAAACATGAGGCAGGTCTTTACACTCCAGGTCTGAGTTTCTAAGTATTTCTTTCACTGTTCCTGAAATAATGATAACACCCTGGAAACCTTAAAGTATAGATTCTGCTCATGTTTCCTGGGTTTTTTAAGTGTTAATTAAACTTTTCATGATAGACACTCACAGAGGAGCAGGTGTTAAAATGCAGTTTTCTATCATATATAATCATAGAATCATGATTGTGTTTTTTATTATGTTATATGTAACACAGAAATTAAAAACTGGTTCCCAAAATCATTTATTCTTAAGGTTTTCACACAGTAGCAACTGTGACAACCACCACAGAACCCCTGATTTCTGCAGGCAAAGGCAAGGTTAAAAAACAGGCTGCAAATGTCATGGGTGGAAATTTTCCAAACAACGATTTGCACCTCTAGTAGTGAAACAATGCAGTCAGAAACAACACAGGGACCGACTGCCTTTAGTAATAGATGTTAAATGAGTTGAAAGTAATTTTTTGTAATCAAAAATAAAAGGCTGTGCAATGACTCGCTGTCCCACAAAGCCCAAATCTATCATCAAGACTTCCATTCGTGTGTTCACTCCTAACTGCTGCCAATTTCTCTCTGCTTTGTATTTCCCCACCAGCCCCAGTTGAGTCTTCTGCTCCCACCGCTGTCACAGAGGAAATTAACACAGTAGATCCCGAAAAAATAGCCACAGCTGATGAAGGTAAGAACAGCCATTTTAAGGGTGCTTTTTAAAACAAACACAACACTCTCTTAATTTGGGGTTCTCAGCTAAATTAAGATGTGACCGTGTAAATCTGTAAATATTCATAGCGGACAGCTCCAAATAAAATATCTTTGTGAAGGAAAAGCCCCATTATAGCTGATATTATACTCTTTTTATTATTACATTATCATTATCCTGAAAAATATTATGCTCTTTCCCCTTTGTTTCCATGTTTCTTTCTTTTTCCTCACAGCCTCTAAGAATACTACAGAACCAAACGTGACACCTGACTCACTTGTAGGAGATGCAACTACCTCAGCTGCAGAAATCTTTTCCACTGTGGCTGAAGGTAAGGTACAGACACAATGCCATAAAATCTAAACAAACACCTTGAGTTTGTTCAAAATAGATCACATTGGTAGGATTAAAATAAATGAATAAAGCTCAGGATCAGTCAACTGCTAGCTCATTGTCTCAGTGAAGAAAAATTCAGCTTGTATTCAATCTTAACAAAATACAGGCTCACCTGAGTGCTTTGGCCCAAATTGCCAGGTTTCAGAGGCTACAATCCAAGTCTCTTTTCCTTCAAGGACAGAATCAAAATCATATCAGCAATCATCAGCTCCATTTTCTGTCACTGATTGATGTTTTTCTCCAATAATATATTTCCACAACACTTTCACAGTCCCTTCAAAATCCCCATATTTCTCCTTTGCATTCACTTCAGTGAACGAAGAGCCTGAGGCAGTAACTACACCAGGAATCTCGAGCACAACTTACACAGGCAAAGTTAGAGCTGCAAAATTCATTTGGAGCCTAGGTGAGCTCAGGAACAGCCACAGTGTATGGAAAAAATAAGCAGAGAAGTTTAATAAGGAGGGCTAGGAACATATTGCTTCATTTTCCAGTAGCTAAGAAGCTTAAAAAACCAACTACTAAATATTTATTTATTTAATGTGGTGTTATGTGGTGATAGAGACTTCACCCTTCTCGAGCAAAATGACAAATCCAGACAGTTTAATCAAAATTTAATTCTGGTTCTTATTCATGTTGGGCAGTTTTGTTCATTGTTCCTATTGGTTTTTTTCCTCAAAGCTTCCACCGATTATTCTGCGAGGGACGCAGACAATTTGAGCACTTCTGCCCCAGCCACAGGCAGCACTGAGCCATTGACAACCCCAGCACCGAGGCCTACAGTGACTGAAGGTAAGGGTTTTGTTGTGCACTTTGTAACTTTTTAGTGAATGAGCCACTTTGGTGAGTTTATGAAATAATTTCTTAGATATTAAAAAATCTTCAAACCAGAATTTCACCAAACGGGGCCATTTTGCATCAGACATCAGCTGAGCTGGGATCTTCCTCTCCACCACATGCTGTCCTACCTCCTGTTCTAATAAAGCAGGAATTGATACCATTAGTACCTTTAAAGCCCTATGAAAACCTCCCCTCAGGGAGATGAATTGACCTGTAATTGACCACAAAAAAAGCTCTGGACAGTTTATTCAAAGATCTTTTATTTACAGATATTTTCTGCAGTTCCTCTTTTGGCTTTCCCAGACTCTGGGGTGCAGATTAACTTGCAGCCATCCCGTTCAGAACAGTGACAGACACTTCCCACATAAACTAAATTCAGCTCTTGAAAGCTTCCCTCGGAGCTCGTGATTCTCAGTCCTTCTGTGTCCTTGAGCTGTCCCTCCCTGGTGTCCCCATGGTCATCACCTGGGAGCTGGGCTGGCTGTGTCACACCCACACCACCTGCTAGTCCAAGGTGCTGCACAAGGATAAACAATTTCCAAGGTGATTCCTATTGCAGGGCTCGACACGAGAAATCAGGCTAATTCCAAACACAGGTCATGGAGCAGTGCAGGCAAGAGGGAAAAAGCCCTGCCCTTGTTTATTCTTACATTTATATCCATATTTACAGTCAATCATGGATTGGACAATAATGTGATCAACCCTCCGATCCATAGGTCCAAGACACAGTCCATCAATTTTCTCCACCTTGGGAGAAGGAATGCAAACAATCAGCCGGATAGCCAAACAAAGAATATTGTTTATGAAACCCAAGTGAAAAACAGAGCACAGTGTGAAACCAAGACGACAGATTCCTCTCTTTGAAACCTCTTTTTAACACTTCTTGTCTTCTACAGAAGAATCTGTGCCTCTGCTGTCAGAATCCACAGCTGCGACTCAGTGCCGGCTCTAGGAAGTGTAATACAGATTTACTGCTCCGCCCATTAACCTTATTTCAAACAGTATTTTCACGTTCCAGATGTAGGATCTGTCCTAAATTCGGTAGATGTTGTCTTACAAATTAACAGGCAAACCCTTTGGCACAGTGGAGAAATACCAGTTGTTCTTTTTCTGCTTTTTTCCTGCCAGTCATTTCACTTTCAAAAGGATAGAAACAAAAAAAAAAAAATTCCTCTTAGAAGACTGTTTTACAGAGCTTTGGTCAGATTTTGCTACTTGCCTTGCTTATTCAGACAATTTCATTTTACTTATAGACACTGTGACAGGGTTGCTGTTCAATGGTTAAAGGGTAAAAAAGGCTCTTTATAGCTCTAATGACTTCATTAATTTGTATATATTGCAGGTAAATTTTGTTGAAGTCTCAGGAAAATTAAGTGTTCACTGATTCCTTTGATTATATTCTCAACTTAACAAAGAATTTTCTTTGAGGAGATACAGACATTGATTATTTTCTTTTATGGATTTGCTGAAAGTGAAAAGTGGCTGTTCAGCTGTCTGTAGGCACCCCACAAGAACACATTAAAGATTCTTGAGACTGTTACTTAATCAGTCCTTTATTTTCTGAAAAAGTGCCCCTGAAAATTTCAGATTGCTGATAAAATTTCAGATTAATGAAATACTTAATTTACTTAGAAACTTTAATGGGAAAGGTGCCTCCTCCCATAAAGCCATTTTTAATATCAGCTGAATAATAACAAATTCACTTCTGCCTGCAATTCAAGACCTGGACCTGAATAGAGAATTTTTAATCTGCCTCTTTCTCACTATTTCCACCTGGATTTAGACAGCTAATGCAGTCTTGAAATAGTCTTAAGATTTCTATTAACACCTTTCACCATCTTTGATGAATACTCAGCACCTGGATCAGCAGGTTAATTAGCATTTTTTCTCAATTATCTCATCTTTGGCAGCCTTGTCTTGACCTAGATCCTGGGGAGTGAGCCAAGCACGCTGCTGCTGGCAGCTCTTCACAGCCAATTCTGCAGAAGTAAATGCTTGGCACTGTGCTGGGATGGAAGGGGCTTCGATCTTGGTCAGCAAAAAGGAATTAAGGACAAAGAGTCCCAGGAAACACGGCCCTCAGTCGGGATTTAATCTTTTCTTTCTCTCTCAGCAACAGTCTCTCCTAGTGTTGAACCTGCAGGAGTCACCACTTTTAAGAAAATAGCATTGCTCTCACATACATGCTGTTAGTCTTGGGGAAAAAAATACATTTCATATGCACATAAAATTGAATTTCACCTTCTCTTTCTCATGGCAACAGTCTCTCCTAGTCCTGCACCAGCACACATTACCACTAGTAAGTAATATGGTGTTACTCTGGCTTACCTGTTACAGGTCTCAGAGCAAAAATTATTACTTAAAATACAAATATTTAATATAATCTTTTCTTTCTCACAGCAACAGACTCTCCTAGGCCTGCACCAGCAGACTTTACTAATGGTAAGTAATAAAGCATAAGAATGGATTACATGCTATGGGTGTCAGGGAAAAAAATATACTTTTAACATGCAGACAATATTTAAATTCATCTTTTCTTTCACACAGCCGCAACATCTACTGCTGCACCAGCAGACACTACCACCTGTAAGTAATACTGTGTTACTCTGGCTTACATGCTACAGGTCTCAGAGAAAAATATATGCTTAAGACACAAATAATATTTAATTTCACCTTTTCTTTTTCATAGCAGCAGCATCTACTGCTGCACCAGCAGACACTACCACCTGTAAGTAATACTGTGTTACTCTGGATTACATGCTACAGGTCTCAGAGCAAAAATATATGCTTAAGACACAAATAATATTTAATTTCATCTTTTCTTTCTCACAGCAACAGACTCTCCTAGTCCTGCACCAGCAGGTATTACTAATGGTAAGTAGTAAAGTGTAACTACAGCTTACATGCTATGGGTGTCAGGGGAAAAAAATATGCATTTAACATGCAGACAATATTTAATTTCATCTTTTCTTTCTCACAGCAGCAGCATCTACTGCTGCACCAGCAGACACTACCACCTGTAAGTAATACTGTGTTACTCTGGATTATGTATTTAGTTGTCTGCCATGTCTGATTATGTATTGACTGGCTCCCTGTCTCCATAATAATATAATCTAATGGATTTAACTATTAGAATTAGAGATAATCCCAATTGCCTTTCCTTTGGCTTCCAGACACAATAAAGGAGCAATAGGGAAAGGAGAAATACTGGCCCTGATGAAAACACTTGGGAAGGGGCAGACAAACGATGTCAATATAAACTCAGATTTCCACTCAATCATCCCATTCCCAGAAAATCATCTTTTCTGCGCTTCCCAGAGCTGCATCCCCATCGCTGCACAAACTGGGATGTGTTTCCCACGGGAGTGGACAGGTTCAGTGCCCCCTGAGTCTGACACAGCCCTCACCAGCACAGGGCACTGTGCAGGCTCTGTGCATTGGAAACTTTATGGAAACTTTATCCCATTAACCCCCGCACCCCAAGCGGTGTTCAACAAACAGCCCAGGCTTCCAGAGCCCTTCCCAGGGCAGCTCAGAGCCCGGCACAGGCAGCACAGGGATGTGTTCTGCTCCCAGGGCAGCTCAGAGCCCGGCACAGGCAGCACAAGGATTTGTTCTGCTCCCACTGCAGGCTTTGCCCTGGGCAGCAGGACCGTTGTCCAGCCCTCAAGTGGGACCTGCAGCTCTCCTGGGGTTTGGGGATCTCTCACCTCCCCAGGGCTGGGAAAGCAGTTTTTAATCTGCGGTTTTGTTTTCTCCCATCTCCCTGAGCAGCCCCTGCAGAAGAAACAACTAGAGCAGCAGGTGTGTATGACCTTAAATTGGGCAGAAGGTCAGGATCAAGCATTGGCTTGAGTAAACTCCTGCTGCCCTCCCCTTTGACAGCCCTGGCTTTGCCCACACAAAAATGGAACAGATACTGAAGTGTGGCTTTTGTTTTCTGTTTGACAGCCATGAGCGAGACCACAGCAGCTGAAAACCCAGGTATTTATTTCTGGTCATTTCTTCAGCTGCGGTGAGCAGTTTGCTATTTTTCATGTGAGTCACCAATGGATTTAGAACATGGACAGTGTTTCTTCATATTTTCTCTTCTCACAGTAAAAAACTCACTTGCCCCATCAGTCCCTCCAACTCCTGAAACCACTGCAGCCATTGCCACTAGTGAGTGATGCAGATTTACTCTTGTTGATACCCTTAGTTCTCTACCAAAGTTGGGATCTGATGATGTGCTGGCAAGGCTCCCTGTCTCCACAGCATGCATCATCTCAAGGATTTAATATTTAACTTTGGAGATAATTTTTTTGGCTTCCATACAAATCAAGGGATCAAAAATGCTGTTGGTATGTTATGATATGTTACTCTGCTCAAAGTACTAAGGAATGGGAATTCACTGGGGCAGACACACCACACCAATCTAAATTCAGATTTGCTCTAGATTATCTCACTCCTCCTGCAGCCTCCCTGCACTTCCAAATTTGCATCCCCACTGGAAGATGAGTCAGTGGGAATCCTTCTGACATATTTAGTACTATTTGCTTTGAACCTTAGTTTAAATACAATTGCAATCTTTTGAAAAAATTGAATTTCAGATTCTCAGACTGATAACATTCTGCCTCAGCTGCTTAGAGAGCAGAGCAAAGGGTTTTTTTAGACTCTAGCCCTATCAGCTATACTTTGATAAAAGGAATTTGGCTGCTTTGGTAAAACATACAGGAAACTGAACTTCAGGTGCAAAGCACACATTTGAGCATTGGTCTATCACTGCACACAGAGGGATAAACAGAATTAAATCTTGTTCCCATTGATGCCAGTAATATGTCATTTGTAGTATTCAAACCCCTACACTTTTTTTAGTATGAAAATTTTGTCCATGACAATTCTATTCTTCAGAACTGTTGCTAATATTTCCTAGTCCTAATTCATTCAGCTCATTGCAATGTTTATTAATTGATTGCATGAAAACACATATCTTCCTCAATCAGCTCACTTTTTAACATTTTTTTTTTCTGTATTAAAAGCCCATCCAACGACAAAGGCAGCAACTACAAGCTCAGGTAAGGTATTTTGATTCTTTCTTCTTTTTAATGACTTCTCTTCCTAAGGGCAGGATACTCTGGGTAAGACATGGGAGCTGGGATGGGCAAGCAGTTTATTGGCAGAGGGGAGCAGAGTGCAGAGGAAGGGGAAAGCTGGAGAGGCTGGATGCAGGCTGAGAGATTGGGAATGCCATGGATTGATTTCGCATGGATCACATGCCATGGATTGATTTCTCATGGATCACATGCCATGGATTGATTTCTCATGGATCACATGCCACCGATACAGGGGCTGGCAGCAGAACCATCCTCGGTGGTGAGTGCCAAGGGGATGAGCTGGCCTAGGTCTGCATCACTTAGAGACAAAAACACTTGAAATGTCCTCCCATCAGCCTGCCAGCTGCTGCCCAGCCAGTGCCCTGTGTGCTGGAGGGCTCACAGGCAGAGACAGCTCGAGATCCTGGTGAATTCACCCTCTTCCACAAGAGAACACTAATGCGTAACGTCGGGGTGAGTTGTTGGTTGTAGGAAGGAGAAATGAGCTTTTAATGGAACACCATCAGACAGAGAGAAATTAATTTCCTCCCCACCCGGCTGCTATTCCAGGCCCACCTTTAAATTTGCAAAGCAGGCCAATATTTAATACATGCTGTATTTTGCTCTGTGTTTGCCTGGGGTTTATCAACATTCAATTCCTTCCTCTGCAGCAGACCTTGTTCCCCTGCCTCCCTACGTGAGGCTGATGTTGCAGAGCTACTTAAATGCCCTGTGCCAGCCAAGGAGACCTGGGACGCCAGGCGCAACAATAGAAGGGTAAATATTTATTCATGCAATGAATAAATATCCCAGCCAAGCTGGGATACCCCAAACATGATTTTATACCATGCTCTTACACCCTCCAAATGCTGAGGTTCAACTTGATTTGACTACTCAGTCATACCCATACTACCAATTACTAATCACACTAAAATTTTGCAAAACAATGCTATTTCTGCAGCATTCTTGATATTGATCTGCAGATCTTGCTGTCTGTTGATCCACCTGTCCCTGGAGCCATTCTTGCTGGAGTCACTGATCTATGACACCACACTGTGCTGAGGGAGCTTCGAAGACCTGTCAGAGGGGCTGGGATGCTGGTGTTGTCTTGGCTGCCCAGGGGAATCCTCCATGGACAGATCTAAGCTTCCACAAAGTCCATCTTTTCAGGGCTGGCCTGTCCTTTAAATATGAACAATAGCAGAGTGTCCAGTAGAATTCCACTACCTCATCACATTACAGTTTATAATCTCATTTAATATACATTAGCAAAATTCCTCCAGGTGCTTTACATTTATTCCTTTACGTGTGTGACATTTCTATGTGTTGTGATATACGTACCAACAGAAATTCAAATTCCCTGTAGTGGCACCTGTGTTCAGGAGTTCAGTGCTGTGAACTGTCATTAATATCACAGCTGAACATTTTGGAGGGAAAGTTCCTTGTAGCCGAGGAAACAAACAGGCTTAATGAGCATGTCACAATTATTATATGACAATTGATATGTGGGTTTGTTTTTTTTTTCTTTTTCAGCTGTGTAAGGGACCCAACCTGTGGGAGTCAGCAGTCATCAGGCCAGAGGGTGGTGCGGTTCCCTTACAGAACTCCTGTTAACCCCAGAGTTTGCCTACAGTGCAAAGTGTCAGGATGCAACACACAGCCTTCTCCTCGCCCCATCCCAGGCAACAGGAACCCTCCTCCTCCTCGCCCCTTCCCAGGGAACAGACCCTCTCCTTTCCAAGGCTTCCCAGGGAACAGACCCCCTCCTTTCCAAGGCTTCCCAGGGAACAGACCCCCTCCTTTCCAAGGCTTCCCGGATTACAGGAGAAGAGGCAAGAGAAGCACGGGTGACAGCGTCGTTGTTGTCATTGTCCCCCAGTAATGCTGATTTTCTGGCCATGACGTGATGTTGACCACCTCTAGACCTGTTCACTGTGTTCCAAGATCTGCTGCTGATTTCTAAATATATACTAGTGGGTTTTAATCTAAAGGTATTTGATCTTAACTGTACTTGGGTTCCATAATTTCAGATCTTTTGGATCTATACAGCAGATCTGTAAAAGCCTAAATTTCCAGTAAATACTATCAGTGACAAAAAATAATTGGATCAACTGCCTGTTTTTTCTCATCAAGACTTTGTTTCCCTCTCAAAGTTCTTCCATTTCTCCCCATTGTACCAAATAGTTCAAATATTGGGAATTTAAGGAAGATTAAGCTTCCTTACAGGTGCACAAGTCACAGTTCTGCTTTCTCAGCTCACAGAGAGACACAAATCAAAAGAAAATATTCCTTATAACCAATAATGTTTGAGCAATCACCTTAAATAGGAACTTAAAAATATTTGGAAAAAATATTGCACGCATACTGAGGTATAATCTCTGCAATGAATACAAGCTATTATAATCTTCCCATAGGTCAGGTTTTATTCATGAAGGTTAGAGCTGTTAAAATATTATCCATCTAAATTTAATTCTGTAAGTATTTGCTTCATCCTTTTTCTTTCAATATGTGTTCAGTTCATATCACTTTGAGCTAAGAAAGTGTTTCTTCACTTTAATGTTAATTTGTCCTACTTGGAATGACTTGGTGGGAAAAAAGTGAAAATTAATAATTTTTATATCATGGTAGAGAAAAATACTTTGTTGATTGCAGAACTGTACAGGAACACAGCAGTCATCTCAGGGGAAAAGTTGGATTAAGTTTTGATAATCTAGTGAACTTGGCCTGATTGTGAAAAGCATATTTAAGACCAACACTCATTTTCCATAAAATGAATATCATGAGCTGCCAAGAGTCCGGGGGCTGTGCCACTAAAGAGGAAAAAAATCCACTTTCGTCAGCAACTTTTATGCTTTATCCTTTCAAAAAAAGGGAGTAGAGTAATTCTCAAGTTCAGCTGCTCCATAACTAACTTAGCCAGCTCTCAAATGCACAAATCCTGCAGGTGTCCCATGAAGGCTCCCAGGTCAAATCTCTCACCCGACGGTTCACTGCCAAAGTCCTCATCCTGCAGGACCACAGTGCCTGTCCTGAGCCAGAGTGTTTCCTAATCGTGCTTAGTTCATACAAAACTCCACCACACTCATACCCCTGTGCCCTGCTTCTCACAGGTAATGATTTAAGGTGCATTTGGTTCTGATGGACACAGCACTGACTGGCAGGGATCCACACGCCAGCTCACACATTCACTGTAAATGGCACATCCAGTCACAAAGTGGATGTCAGCATTTGAAAATTCCTTGCAAGTATGTGTGTGGGTTTAAGAAATAAAAAGCTACACAGAGTAAGTGCAAACGTAGCATTTCCAGAAGCCAAAGGGAATTCAAGTGCTGTGCATCATCTTTAAACATTTACTCAATGCCTGCATACTCAAAGGCAGTGTAAGTGCGTTGTCAGGAGAGAGATAGTTGCATTCAAAATCCTTAAAGTGAGTTAAAAATTAGAGAGAATTGTTTTAAAGAAGGCATAGGTCTGAGATTAGAAATCATTACAAATGCATCATATATCAATTTGCTTATAAAAGAAAAGGGTTTTGTAAATTATATATGTTATGAAAGAAAAGCACCTGGCTGCATTTCAAGAAGGTCTTGACTTTCCTAGAAAACTTGGGAGAAGCCCTGTTTGCACAGCTGGGGGGGTTTGTGCTGTCCATGTTGTTGGAATGGAGCACAGCAGCTCCTGAGGGAGCCCTGGCAGCTCCCACACCCCAACCCAAGGCCAGGTAAGAGCACACCTGTGGCACTGGCATGGGCACAACTGCAGGAGCTCTAGACTGGGAAGCCACTGCTGCACTGAGAAACATTCAGAGCTCTGATCCTTATGAAAAGACAAAATAGGGTAAATATATCAGAACAGGTGCTCATTAGAGTTGTGCTAAAAGGAATTGAGGCTTTCAGGACTGTGCTTGTTTCCTTGCCCCACGAAGGAAAGGCCGATTCCTTTTTCCTGATGTAGCTTCCATTGTGGGACTAAGAAAGATCTGTCAGCAAAGTGGCTGCAGTGCAATCTTCTTTTAATCTGTGACAAATGTGAACCTGGCCTTGCTCACCTCTGGGTGTTTCAACAATATATTTGTGACAACTCTCTTACAACAGTTGGACATTACAGCCTGAGGAATACTCAGCAAAAACAGGGAATGGTTTGCCCAGTGTAACCTAAAGGGAGAGATGTCAAAATGAAGGTGGGAAAAACCAAGCTCCTGCTAGGAGGAGCTGAGAGAAAACTGCTAATGTGTCTCCCAAGGGAGTCTCTCAATCCTTTCCATGTCATGTCAACACCCCCAAACAGAGGCTCAACGAAAGAAACAGAAAAATGTGCTTTGACCCCAGCAGAGCTGACAAAAGCACAGTTAAACTTAACTCCACACAGCACCCAGTTCAAAAATGGGCCCATCTGTTATTTTCTCATTTCTATCTGTTAAAAAGGAACAGTGACTGAGAGATTAAGCCCTCCCTCCACAATACCACATACTACAGGATGATTGTGAAATTGCAGCAGGTATAAAAGTCAGAAAAGCCAAAGGCTGCCCTCCCCAGCTGCCCTCAAAATGCAGCTGCTCAGGCAGTTCCTCCTCCTGCCTCTCTTCACTGCTCTGGCTCTCTCTGAAGGCAACTCAATAAAATTCACAGGTATGGAAAACTGTTTATCTGTGACACTTTATTGATTTCTGCACAACAGATCTTATAAAGGCAACTGAAGGGCAAAATGTTAAACATCCCTAAAAGTGAATCTCATTTTAATGCGCTGATGCACAATAGTGACACCTAACCGTGACTGCAAACATTAAAAACGGTAAATAATAAAAAATAATTCAACGCATTCCACCCTATGGACATTTTTTTAATTTAAGAAGGTGATTTTGAAGAGGTTTTACTCTGGAATGTAAATTTGCTTTTATAAATTAATACTGTATTGGAATATAGTGTGGAATAGGAATATACTGGAATATAGGTATCCAGTGACTAACTGGAAAATGTTTTGCTTTTTAAAAGAGATTTGTTCATTTTTCCTTTGGTCAGTCAGAAGCAATAAAGAGCTGTTTGTTGCTCAGTCTGGGACCACCATTCTGTGCTCAGATCCACAATTTAGCCAATTAAAGGAGGGTAGTTATTGTAGGATAATGAAGTATTTCAGCAGAGCTGCTCCAGTGGTGTCTGCCTACAGAACCCCAGAGAGGGCAGGAAGGTAGGGCTGACCCTGTAATGCTCTTACAATGAGGAGGTTTCATATGCAATGATAAAAGTCTTTCCTAAACCTTTCCATTCCCTCTGGAGTCCACCACAAAGCCCCTTTCCATTCCCCCTGGAGTCCACCACAAAGCCTGACCATTTTATCTGTGACTGCATGCACTGCATAGAAAATTCTTCTGGCTGCTTTAGACCATTATTTTTAGACTAATATTAAAGTAGAAAGGAGATCTTATGCTCAGACTGGATTATAAACTTTCTCTAAAGTTTCCTGTCCAAGGACCATTACTTCAACTACTTCATAACTTACTAAGTAATGTCAGTGATGTCAGAAATAGTTGAGTTGTGGGATTTTTTCACAAGAGAACTTACGAGATCCGAGGCTTGAAGTGCTTGTGGTGACAAACCTTGCTGAAGAGGGTTGCTGAGGTGTCCTGTATCACTTGGCATTTCCAGTTTTGCTACTGGCTTGATCCTTTTCTCTGCTACTAGGAAAACCAGAATAAACCATGTTTTTTAATACTTTTACCATCTGATTCATCAGATTTCATAAACTGAAGTAATATAAATAAATTTTTAAAAATGAGCATGTTTTTCATATCTGTTTGATGATGAACTCTCCCAGCCTTTGCATAATGGAGGATGAAATATTACTGCAAAAGAAAATTAGAGAGATATCCTTGCAAGCTGTTTTTTGTGGTTGCTGTTGTTCAACAGGGGTGCCTCGCTGTGGGGCTTCACTTCACGAGCCCAACAAAGCATTAAGGATTGAACTAAAAGCAAATGCAAACTGCATCTGGCAAATCCAGAGGAATGCAAATCAAACAATTAGGCTCATTTTCTCTCATTTTAAGTAAGTATTTCCTAGGGGTGCTTTTGTACTGTTTCATTTCACTAGAATATAGCACAGGAATGATTGCTTCTAAATATTTCTCTGTATTGAATTTGTGTTGTGCACTGCAGGGAATCCCAGACTGCTTTGGGTTGGAAGGGACCTTGAAGCTCATCTCCTTCCATCCCCCTTCTTTTGAGACAGCCTAAACCCATTAATTTTCTGGGTTGCACGTGCACACTTTTGGGTCATGTTGAGCTTCTCATCCACCAACACCCCCAAGTCCATCTCCCCAGGGCTGCTCTCAGTTCATTCCCCAGCCAGGCTGTATTTGTGGGATTGCCCCAACCCCTGTGCACGTTTATCTGTGAGCCTGTGTATCTGTCAGAGAGCTCAGGTGCTTCTCACTGTGTTTTTCCCAATAGATTTGCTCCCTCTTCAAGCTGTGAAACAGAAAGAATTAAAGTGTTTGATGGACCCTCCACTAATTCACCTCTTCTTGGACAAGTGTGTGATGACACTGATGCAGTCCCAGTGCTTGAATCATCTTCAGACAGTTTAACTTTCCTCATAACAACCAACTCCGTGGCTTTCACATGAAACTTCTTTGTCTACTACTACTTCTTTTCACCAGGGTCGAGTAAGTCATTCAATACCACTTGAACTGCAGCAATAAAAGGAACTTTAATTAGTCTCACTCAGATCTTCAGGTCTCAGAGAATGGAGTGGAGGAAAAATCAGTGAAAGAGGAACAAACAGTGCATTTGCAGAGATCCTAAAAAAACTAAATTTTACTTAGAAAAGTGATAGCCAAAGTGACATTATGGGATTTCACTTTTACTTCCAGACTTCTGTGAAATCTACTCAGTTTGCAAATACTGCAGCATTTACCCAGAAGGAGAATTTGGCCATCTAGTCAGAACTCCTGCTGAGTACAGGTCACAGAAGTCAGGAAGGGTTTTCATTTAACAAGCTCCTTACTTTTTTTGCCTTAAAACGTTAAGAATAGCTTGGACAAAATTGATCTTAGCTTGTGATTGGTCCCTTTGCTTGTTGACTGGTGGCATGGTATTAAGCTCTCAAAAACTTCAATTTTACAGAGTAGTTGCCAAATCCCAGTTCATGCTGCTCCAGTCTTTAATTCTGCTGCTGAAAAATTCTGCCCTATTTCTAGTCTACATTTTTCTGAGATTCCATTGTTGGTTTTTTTTTTCACCTTTGTCTATCAAGTAAAATCTCTTTCAAACTTGAAGATTTTGCACTTCCATACAGATCCTGACCAAGGCTTTATAGATTTCTAATATAAAATCTGTCAGGGTTTCTTCTGGTTGGTGTAGTGTCTTCATTATCAGGTTTTCAAGAGGGTACCTAATTTATCCAAAATGTGGCTCTCACTCAATTGCTCCCAGTACCAAAGCCAACTCATTCACAGCCATCTCAGGTGTCATCTCACTGAGACTCACAGAAATGGAATAGTGACCACTGGCTCTCTTTTGTAACATCCACCTGATCCCAAATTCCCTACAGAATTTCCATCTTTAACACCTTTAACCATTTGCAAAGGACAGGAGTCCTAGAGAAACAATCCTGCTAATTACCTAAGATTTTATTTTTTTTTTAATGACTCATTATACGACCTATTCTGTTACCAATATATCTCTTCTTCTTTTCAGGAACTGAAAATTGTGGGGGAGAATTAACTGGTCCCAATGGGACATTCAGCAGCCCCAACTACCCAGTGCCTTACCCTGAATTCAGATACTGTGTCTGGCACATACAAGCACCAAAAAACTCGAAGACAAACCTACAGTTCCAGGATTTTTTGTGAGTAAATGCCCTAATGCTTTATTACTCTTTATTCATCCTCTTTAATGGCACTACTTTTTAACACCAGAAAAAGTGCTTTTTAAATTTTAGAACATCTGTACACTTTTAAAATAAAGGAGTTTTGTTGACTTTTATGATAAAATGATTGCAAAGTGCTTCACATCCCTGTACATTACCCTAAAGCTGCTGCAGTGCCAGTCAGAAAAACATGGAAAACATCTCAGGTGACCAACCATGAGGTGTAGGTCCATGTTTTGAGATATTCAGACTGCAGAATGCTCTGCAGGAATTCAGTATGAGATGTATAGGATTCCACAGGAAATCATTACCTTGACCACTTAGAGATGATGAACTCTGCACAGTGTGGAACAGGCTCTGAGCATTCCTGGCCAGGGTCCATCTGCTGATGTTGTTCTGGGAGAATCCACCCTCGGTGGTGAAAAATTGCAAGAATCTTCCACTGTCATATACACAAAGGGTTTCAGAGGGCCACAGAAGCCAACCCTACACTTTAAAAAAATTTTTTTTTGAGAAACATAATAGTTTTTATATGCTTTATTGGGTTTTGAAAATGTCTATTTGTGGTGTTCTGTTCTCTGCTCTTTTATTTCATCAGACACTTTATGTGCACTGGATCCTCTCCAGTATGAGAAAAGCTCTCTGTCCTCAGATTTACCTGTAATGATTTTTCCTCTCTCTGCAGCCTGGAACTGGACAGAAACTGCCAGCTTGACTTCACAGCAGTCTATGATGGCCCCACCACTGACTCTGGATTATTGGGGAAAGTGTGTGGTCGTGCCCCACCCACATTTGAGTCTTCTTCAAACGTGCTGACAGTCGTGCTGTCCACAGATGGCACCAACTCCTACAGAGGATTTTCAGCTCAGTATTCCAGTGCTCCACTGCCAGGCCCCACAGAGCCTAACAGCCTAACACTTGCTACATGAGGAAGATGCTGATTCTTTTTATGACATGATTCTTCTCTTATAAACATCCAAAAGAACTGATGGTTGATACTGCGGGGTTAAGCATTTTATTGGTAGTCTTTAACTGACCTCACACACAAAAATCCCACATTTGTCTCACCCATAGTGTAAGTTATTTTCTGACCCATCTGCAAAAGAATTCTTGCACTTTCGGGTCCTTTTTTTCTGGCTGGCACCACTAAAAATCTGAATTTTTCCTTCTTTTGGACTGGCATTTTTACCATGTTAAGACGCAAATATAAGCTCTTACTGACTGGTTTAAATGTTTTTGTTGCCTGAGGTACTCAAGAAAATGGTCTGTGCTGGTTAGTCAGAGTTTAGGTTGTAATTTCCTTTCCCCCTGAGCTGGGCCTTATTTTCCTTATTGGTCCTATATCCTCCTATGTCCATCTTCCCATTAACTGAGGTGCAAAGGAGCTTCCAAAACCTCAATGTCTGAGATAAATCAATTTCCATACCTATCATTCTGCACCAGCACTTGTCTTCCTTGTCCCTTTTACAAAGGCAGAGATCCATTCTGTATTACTCAGTTTAAAATTAAACTTTCAGCATGAGTTTTATGTAGTTTTGCTCTACAGTTTTGAAGTTGAGCATGAAATGCTGGTGCAACTTCTGCATGACCTCGAGTGTGCATGAGCTTTTTCACTGACAAATCCAGAATCATGTAACAGGTTCGAGGATTTAGACAAAGTGAGAAATGACCACTGCAGTACACCCTAATGTATTTTTGGTTTTGTTTGTTTCGTTTTCAATGGCAGCAACCCTTACCTGCTCTTCAGACAGCATGAGAATTGTTCTGAGCAAGTCTTACCTGGCCTCCCTTGGCTTTAGTGAAGCTCACCTGCAGCTGAACGATCCATCTTGCAGACCAACTGTAACAGATTCAGTGATCTTCTCCTTCCCATTGGCCAGCTGTGGAACAATTAAAAAGGTAAAGGTAAAAATATGAACAAGCTAACAAGAGTTTATCAAAGAGCTGGTAAAAGTAGTATATGAATAGCACATCAGTAAGTTGATTTACTTTCGCTTAGTTCATCCCATGCCACGTTTTCTGTCTTGAAGCACAAAGAACTCTTTAAGAACCTGATGATCAATGAACCTTTAAAAAGAAATATGGAAGAATCCACACAAATTAACCCCCCCGAATTATTCCCAAGAGCTAGTTCATAGCACTGTTTTGATAAGGGTGACTTGAGCATAGCTTTGGTACTTCCCACACTCCATGCACTATTCCTTAACTTTCTTGCTGCCTGGGTTGGTTCAGTGTTTTGAAAAAAACAGGAGGAGGGTTGATAAGGGTTTTTGGTTGCAGCCTGTTTCACATTTCCAAGGTATGATCCCCGTATCCAAGGTATGCTGAGCAAGGTATGCTCTGATAAGCACAGCTGGGCAGGTTTTTAACTTTAGTCACAAAATTTGAAATTGCTTTCAACTGCTCTGCTGGTGCAATCCAGCTGAGCCCTTCCCACGGTTCCTTTCCCAGGATGAAGTTCACAGCATCATTTACACCAACTCCATCTCCCTGGCTCCAGCTGGCAACGTCATCACCCGCCAGAAGAACACAGAAATCATTGCAGAATGCGGAACAACGCAACCTTAGAAGTCATTTATGTCACAAAAAACAATGCCATCCAAAAGATGGCTGCTGGGGGAAGGTACAACGTCAGCATGGCCTTCTACGAGTCAGATTTGTTCTCCAGGCCCACACATTACTCCCCATACTACGTAGACTTGAACCAAACTCTCTTTGCTGAGGTGACTCTTCATTCCACTGACCCAAATCTCCAGGTGTTCATTGATACCTGCACAGCATCTCCACAGCCCCATTTTGGATCACATATGACTTAATCAGAAGTGGGTAAGGCTGATTTTATTAGTCTCCTACTGTGTGAGGAAATGGAATCTAAATTCCAACTGTATTTTTGTCTCTTCCACTTACCTTCTTTAGTAGACTGTGGTTGGGAGCTGAATTTCAGCGAAACAGAGCTAGGAAAAACATGCACCACATCATGCTAGGCAAAGGAAAAAAAAAAAATCACATCATTCTATGCCCACATGTGAAAACAACACCCTGGTTAAATGCTGTAGTCACAGTTCACAGGATTTAGCAAGAATGATTATTGTTAAGTGGACCATTTAAACAGATCTGTACATTCTGTTGCAGCTGCAAAAAAGATGACACTGTGGTAACCTACCCAGCATTTGAAAACCATGAAAGATTCAAATTTAGGGCCTTCAGGTTCCTGCAGAACTTTCCATCAGTTTATCTCCTGTGTGATGTTGTGATCTGTGACAGCAACAACACCAACTCTCGCTGTGCCAGAGGCTGCATCTCCAGGCAGAAAAGAGACATTTCTCCATACACATGGAAAACCAACACTGTAGTGGGCCCCATATGCCTGAGAACACATCTCAGGGCTGCTGAGCACTCAGGTAAGAGGAAAAAAAAAATTAATATATATATGTGTGTGTGCACTTCACTCAGTTTTTAGCTGTTGGCACTCCAGATAATAAACACAGCTGGCCAGGTTAAATCCTCCCACTGCACGCACTGCCCAGGAGAACAGGAATATGAAAAGGACAGTCTTGGGAGCAGACACCAAAAGCACCATGCCTTTAAATCAGAGCTGCAAAGGTGTTTGTAAGACAACTAAGCTTTAGTGCCATTTGCAGTCTGCTCTACAGAGGTTGAGTACTGAGAGCAAATGGAAACTACAAAATACGGAAAAGCTATTTTTCAAAGCTTGCATTGTTACTCCCACAATGCTCCTTGTTCTCACTTTCATGGAGCCCAAAACTCCACCTGAGAAAAGCACAGTGGGCCACTTGCTTTGAGATATCAGATCTACGAAATGTTTAGAATAAATCATGCTCTTAATAGTAATATTTTATTTTTTTATTATTATTATTAACCTTTCTGAACTCTAGCAACATTTGAGGTATGTTCCCATTTACTCCACCAGTGAAATATTTTGCACCCATACGTGTGGAAGTGGACACATCTGTAATGTGAAAAGGATTCAAGTGCAAATAGATCACACTCAGGGTATTATAAAGCACAGAATGAGTTTTACTGAGGAGCAGATAGGAAACCATTGGAAGGCACAAGAACCACAAGTTGCTTTTTTTGCCCAGCTTTTCTTCAGCAAATGTCTCAAATCCCTCTCATAGTGACAGCACTGCTTGGCAGAAACTTGGCTGCAGCAATACCAAAGAATTTAACATCATGATGTTCTGCAGGATTGTTTTATTACCAATTTTTACAACTCTTCAGTACCACATATTCAGAATTTGCACTGTGTGGGTCACCTCAAATGAAAATATCTGAAAAATGCTTTATTCTAAACTTTGAACACTATTTTTCTCTCTATACAGAATCCCTCATGCAAGCAGAAGCTGAAAAAACACCAAACCTGCAACAATACAACTTCTACACTCTGGCATTCGTGGTTTTAATTTCAAATATCCTCATTATGATAGCTGTGATACTAAAACATCACAAACACCAATCACGATACAGCTACCAAAATATCCAGAGCTCCTTTTAACTACTTCAGAAGATTTTTAATTAGCATCAACTCCTATTCAGATTTGTCACTGAAAGAGGGGAAAAAGTAAAAATTTTAAAAATCAATAAATCAATAAATTAACAGCATTGGAACCCAACAACACTCAGAAACATATTTCAACTTCTGCAATTAAAAAAAAAACACCAAAACCAAAAACCTCTCAACTTTGTACTCTATCTTAAGTCATTGAGTTGAAAAAGAGTGTGTGTCTAACTCAGGATAGACTTTATACCTTTACAGGTATGAAGTACAAGACAATTAAGGTCCTTTTGCCTTAAGAAAAATAAAATCTTTTTCTCTTTTTGAATCAGTTTGAAACTGTACCTGGCAGGAGTTAAGCTGAGGGACAACTGCAAGATGTCTTTACAAAGCAGATTATCTTCTCTTCCAAATCTACTCCTGTGGGTTTACTACCATCAGGATCTGACAGTCTTCCAAAGACATCAGTTTTCCTGGAGAACAAAATGTTAGGCAGACTAAATAAAGATATTTGATTGTACATGCCTATGCTGCTTTTGAGCCAACACTCATTTCCCCAGCAATAGCTTTTGTCACAAATGTCACCCAACTGAGGGGTTTACCCTAAAGCCCCTCCACGTTTCCATTTAAATGGTGGGCCCCAGAATCCAAGAGCAACAAACAGAACAAGGTTTGAAACTCGACTTTCCACAGAGGAAGGACTTGGAGTCACATTCCTACCTCCCCAAATGGCAGAAAAACAGATCCCAATGGGTTAAAGGAAGTGTGATGCAGTAAGGAAACTTCTCTGCTCTTCTGGAGCTACCCCAGCACATCCTATCTGGGAACGACATCTGTGAGAGGAACCACGAAGGAAGCACTTGCATTTCTTAGGATAATGAAATATGGATAAATTCTGCAGAGTACACATTCATTTCAGTTGTTCCTGCACACTCAGGTAGTTTAGGACAAAAAAAAAGTATGAAAGTCATGTTTCTCTTAAGGAGCCTGGATTCCTAATTTAGGAGCCTGTACAGCCAACAAGGCTTTCAAGAACCCAGCCTGGGTTCACATTTCCCCATCTCTCTAAAGACAACCCCATAAATTCTAAATCAGGCAATGACAATCCAACCCCTTCCTCTCAGAGACGGAACAATAAATGTCTTCAACAGGAGTACCATTAAAATAAAGCAAAATTACAAACTGCATTCTACTGGTAACACATTTCACATCAAAAACTAATACAACCAAAAAAAGTGAACTGATTACATGCAGGTAAAAAGATACACAGTAACTCAGTTTATTTAGAGTACTCCATTGATCAAAGTGGAACTGGGGACCTGTTCATACAGCTTCTAGCAATGTTCTTTAAATAAATAAGCCACAAAGGGCATACAAAACTCTTATATTTAGGAAAAAACACATATTCTTAAGACCTTTCATAAAACTA
Source organism: Pardalotus punctatus (assembly GCA_013400915.1). NCBI lineage: Eukaryota > Metazoa > Chordata > Aves > Passeriformes > Pardalotidae > Pardalotus > Pardalotus punctatus. The sequence continues at coordinate 4,612 of VZTX01007100.1, read as the reverse complement.
ACAACTGTGTACAACAGAATTACAGTAACAAAATGCAAGTTAACAACACTGAGGTTCTTTACAGTTTTAACTGCATAAATACTAAGCTTTGTAAAATGCAATTGCCCTTAAAGTATTTACATTGAAACCCTACCTCTACACTCATCTATCTCTCTCCATTAGAAAACCCCTCGTTAGAATCGTAGTGTGCTTGGGAAATTTTGTTTGGTTTTGAGTTCTGAACCAAGTCCATCAGGAGAAGCATTTTATTGTCTATGTGTGTCTGAAGAGCCTGGATTTGGCAGTCAATATAGTCCATTAGTTTCTTCTCCATAAGATCCAGATTTTTTGAAATGATCTTTTCCAAATAGGAGCAAATAGGCTGTTGTTCTACTCTGTAAAAAGAGCAAATATAAGAGTAAGTATAACCTATTTATTAATGACAAGGGGCACAATAGAGATCTGGGCACTTGACCTTTTAAATGTAGAATCTCATTTATTAGGCGATGAACTTTGGAAGACATTAGGTTTTTTAGCCCAAGTAAAATACCCTGTCTGCCATACTTCAAATCATTTTTTTCTATTTTATAAACACACTATTGTATATAGTAATCTTCTTTCTATCTTGTATTTTCAAAGGCTCAATTATGGATTAGAGAGCTTAGTTCCATAAAACAAAACCCACACAAGTCAACAATACATACAGAGTTTGTATTCTGTCAGCATGGCAGACTGTCCTTGTCAGCAAAAGTGCTTCAGCAGTTATCCAAACTATGCAACTCTGGGTTTGCATCTGCATTCTTTAAAAATACTGGACCTGAGATACTCAGTCTCCATTAGAATCCTGATTCCTACACAACATTCCTACACCTCACAAGTTCCACTATTGCTCCTGAGGTATCAGACTGGGTAACTGTGACATCTGCTCTTTACATGCCAACACGTGAGGAGGAACAGGAAAATCCGTGGGATGATATTCACTAAGTACAGCAGAAAGATCATGGCACGTTGTGTGAAAAAGGGAAGATGTAAGAATTTAGCAGTAAAAGTAGTCAAAATGAAAATGGATTAACAGATGAAAAAGACAAACCAAATGTGTATGAAAATGCAGAAACACACGTTTTAAACTAGATGAAATGGAGTTAAAAGACAAACAGTTCACTGACAACAACAGATGTGATTTCTTCTGAAAAAACTCCTACATTCAAGCGGCTCATCTGAAAAATTAATTGTAGATCATGTTCATCACCACACAGCCTTGAAAAGCACGTATTCTAAGATTCACTATTGCTGCTAATGAGAAGGAAATGCTCACATTACGTATTTTGTTTAAACTTGTCAATAAATAGTCAGTACTACTTTTGCAAGTAAACTGAACTTAACTCACCCAACACTCCGAACGCTTTCCTCTTTAGCCACTGCACTTTTCCCGAGGTGCCTCTCGCCATCCTTGAGCCGAAGCTGATTCACCTGAGTGCACAAGTTTTGAAGAAAAGGAAGAAGCACCTGAGGGTTGGCTACGTGTGGAGTTTCACCTGCTTGTTCCTGCACTTGCGAAGATCCCATGATGTTCAAATCATTCCTGAGGCCAACTGCATTTTGCTGCGTAGGAAGTCTTTCAGAATCCAAAATATTCCCTCTTTCAGGAACCTCTGAGTTCAGATCACAAGTTATTTTTAAGTCTTTATACACTGCTTCATTTGTTAAGTGATTTTTAACAGGCAAAGGTTCAGTGGCTGAGGGACTCAGTGATGACTGAAGAGCTGCACTGCGTAATCCATCTATTGCACGGTCACCTCCAAAGTCACAATTTTTCCCCAAGATCCAACTGAGTTTGTCTCCAAGAGGGAAACTGTTCTGATGGGAAGAAAAACAATACCATTAATATTGAAGTATTAAAATATACTGGGAATTATACAGTAATAACAACAGATACTTTATAACCCAGCTTTCTACCAGTCTGATGTAAAGATTTTAAAAGTAGTTTTGAAGTATATTCCCTGCAAAAATGATGTGCTAATTATCTTTTCAGTCTCTAAGTAAGACAAGAGCTTTACTGACTTCATTTTTACCACACTATGTCCCCAAGACTGAACATTATTAACATCAGATAGATTCAGGATTCTGTTGAAGCAGCCCGTTTTGCAGGATTATCATCTAAAGTAAATGCTCTGTAAAAGCATGTTCCCTTTAGTTGAAGGTGACATGCTTATAAGGACCATTAAAGAGGGAACCAGCCCATCTAGCTACACCCCAAACATTCCAGGAAACATGCCCACCACCCCTGAGAAGCAGTGACAATGGAAACAGACAAAAGGAGAGCAGGGGGGCAATGAAGCTTAAAATTGTAATAACACAGAGTTAACTCTGGACCTGATGTACGCACAGTGATTCCTGGAGTACACAATCTTTACTCACTGCACTCATTTGAGTGGCAACAACTAAACCAGGATGAAAACGGCAGAAAGTGCAGATTAAAAAACACATAAAATCTTTTTCATTAAACCAATTTAGAACATTCCTAAGTGGTAAGATACCAGATCAGCACCATTTACGTTTCCAGAAAAGCACAGTGACTTACTTTCTGCTGGCACCGGACCATGTCCATGAGCTGCTGAGCACCTGGAGACAACTTAGATCCCATGGATTCCATTATAATTTGCACTCTGTCTAGATCTATGCTTGAGCCTAGTGAAGGAAAATCAGTTGCTAGCTTTGCAGACACTGCTTTCACTTCAATAATTATTTTACTGATGAGTACTCTTTGTTTCTCACCAAAGGACAGCAGCTATTGCAAGAAGGAAAAAAAATACTTTGGTTAGGAAAAAAAACATTTCATGTTTTCTATGTATGTAGGAGACAATGCATTGTTCTTTGAGTCCTGGGAAAAACTATGCTGAACTCTTTTCCAAGAAAATTAAGCCAATTTCTCCTTGCTATTATCCCCCATAAAACTTTGACTGGAACACAGGTGCCCGAGTGCCCCAAAGATGATTTTCTAAGCATTTAAGAGTAGCAGCCATACAATTTTCACAAGTTTATTTAACTCCAGAGTTGACAGTTCTAATCACAGATATGCAGTTTATCTGGCTTATGATTTATCTCTAAGACTAAATTTTCTGTATCATAAAGTCTTCATGAAAAGAAAACTGAGATACCAGCTTAAAAGTAGAACTCTGCTATCAAGACAAAGTACCAGCCAACAGATTTTTAAGTGATTATATGAAGATATGAAATGTATAAAACCAATAATTTTACTAAGAGCAATGCAATTTAGTCGATTAAGTGATTAAAAAGACAAAAGAAAAATAAAACAATACTGTTCAACTTCCTACCTTAATTCTACAGGAGGCTGCAGGGCATTCAAACTTAAAGTACTTGTGGTATAAAGTAATCTCTTCAGTTTCACTAAAAAATAAAATAAACAAGTTGCGATATCAATATATAAAGCACTTAATTTTTTTTGTAGAAATACACTATAGTGGTAAATATTCAGAGAAGTAACAAGACCAACTGGAACACATTTCTAATGCAGATTTATGGTTTCTAACAGCAGTTTTACTTTCTAGTTTTTAGCAGTTTTTTAGTTTCTAATAGCAGCTTTAATGCTAATATGCAACTTGTAATGAATCTTATTAAATATGTATGTAAAAAATTACTTGCATGTATGCGTGCATTATGTACTAGAGAAGCTTCTGATGTTCAGTACATTATTCACACATCTTCCCAGAGGCTCTGAGTCGGCTACTTTCTATTTAGCTAATTAAGCAGCAGATGTGCCATGTAATGACTTAAAAACAAAACAGAAAGATTGCTTTATTTCCCCGGGCAAAGCATGCAAGGAAGTATTGAAGAGGAAAACAAAACCTTTTTTTTAAATCTTCTCTCTTGTTCTTTGAAGTGTGAGATGACTACTTATCAAAGAGACGGTCTTTCATAGAATCCCAGAATGGGCTGGGTTGGAAAGGACCTTAAAGACCGTCTAATTCCACCCCCTGCCATGGGCAGGGACACGTCCCATTATCACAGGCTGCTCCGAGTCCTGGCCTTGGACACTTCCAGGGATGGGGCAGCCACAGCTTCTCTGGGTAACCTCTGCCACCCTCAGAGGGAAGAATTTCTCCCCAATATCCCACCTAACCCTGCCCTCTGGCAGTGTGAAGCCACTCCCCTCGTCTTCTCTCTCCATCCCTCGCCCAAAGTCCCTCTCCAGCTCTCCTTGAGCCCCTTCAGGTACCGAAAGCGGCTCTGTTCTCCAGGCTGAACACCCGCAGTTCTCTCAGCCTTGTCAGACATCAGGTCCTTAAAGCAGGAGACCCTCGACACTCACACCGAGCACGGGCTTTTGCCCGGAGGGTGTGCGGGAGCCCGGACCGCCCGCGCCCACCACTCACCCCGGGGCCGGCCGTGCGCCGCGGCTCTGTCCCCGGCCGGTGCCGCAGTACTCCTCACCCACGTACACCTCCATGTTGCGGGCCTGGCTCACGATCCCCACGGACACCATCTCGGCGCCGGGCCGGCACTGCAGCCGCAGCTCGCAGGGCTCCTCGCCGCCC
>VZTX01007096.1:653625-666712 GCA_013400915.1 Pardalotus punctatus | reverse complement strand
TAACATCACCCCAAGACATCAGCTTTTACACAAAAAGGGCTATTTATTCACTTTATATTTACTAGTTGCTACCAAAAAGCCTTATAACTAATAACAAGAGATGAAAAATTAATGAACTTCTTTCCCATGCTATGAGTGAATGCTTTAGTCACTGGTTTATATGATTCTTCTTTTTCTGAGTACCTTTAGCCTAATAAACTTTGAATTCTGATTTTTATATTGAAGGCTCTTAGCCCTCTCCACTTTCTTTTTCCTCTCTTTCTTCCTTTTTCCCAGAAAAGTCTAGCATGTAACCTTATTTTATATTGAAGGCAAATTTCTAAGAAATGTTTATCAGTCTTTCAAGTCTTAGCATATTATGTGGGAAAAGTTGTATGCTATTAAAATTGCTGATTTTACAGGGAAATGGCTACAAACTATATGTATTGTGAGTGTCCTGATCATGTTAGTGAGTTTTAAATTACCCCTTCTGGGAGAAATATTTGAAGAACCTGTAGCTTTGGGGTGATCATTTGTAGTTTTGGATCTGATGGCACTTGTGTGGGACTGAGGCATTGCTCTGCTCAAGAGAACTGTTGTGCCAGGCATGCTCACACATGAAGAGCTTCAAAATCAAAATCCAAATTTAGAGCAATTTCCACAATGAGTGTCTGCTGAGCAAGAGATTTTGGGGTTCTACTGCTGTACTTAAATGTAAACAAATTCTTTTTTGGGTCTGATGCCAGCCGTCATAAATCAAGACTGTCCAGTCATCTTCTGTTAGTGTGGATAACATGATGCATCTCTATTTTTCTTAGAGCTGACTCTTAGCTGATTCAGAGTTAATGGTTACGCTCTTTTCAGAGAGTCCTCAGAACTCCCCACAGACGTCCTTATGTCTCTCTCCTGTCACTTCAGGGCCAGCTGTTGAATTAGACCAGGTTTATCACTGCTTTACCAAGTCAGGTATTGGAAAACGTCCAAAGACGGGCTTCCAACCTCCCCGGCAGCCTGTTCCACTGCCTGCCCGCTGGATTAGCAAAAATAGTTCTCCTTAAATGTATCAAGAACCTCTCTTATTTCAGCTTATTTCTGTTACCTGCCATCCCTCTGGAGGGCCTGACTACTCTTAGGGCCTTACTCCTCTTAGTGCTCTCCCTGTAGGCACCAGGGTGGCTGTGAGGTGCCTCCAAAACTGTCTTTGCACCAGGCTGGAAAAGTCTCACTGCCCCAGCCTCTACTCACAGAAAAACACTCCAGCCCTCATCCTGCTGATGGCCTCTGCTGAACCTGCTCCAGTTTGCTGATGCCTCTGCTGAAGTGGGGTACAAAGGTGCATGCAATGCTCTAGGGGGTCTGGGAAGTGGCAGGTAGGGTGGTCCACCACTTCCCTTGAGCTAGGTCACTTGCCAAGCAGATATCCTATGAAAACATAAGAATACAGTTTCTAAGAGTAGAAGAATTTACATATTCTGTTTTGTTCCTTTCTTTGTTTTTTTTCTTAACTGTTTCTATCCCCCTGTCCTAATATGATTACACTGCACAGACTTCACAATGATGATATATATAAAATTGAGACAGCTTCTGTATGCTGAAGATTGCCTGTTTCACTGTGGTATAATTTCTGTACACGATCAATATTTGTAGTCATCTATCCATGTCAATTCTATTGACATTCTGCTAAACGGTATTTTCATCCTGTAATTTTTCTTTGAGAAGTCAAATCTTCCATACCATCTTTTCTGTTAATGGTACTGTTTCTATAAAGACACCACAGGAGAATACGCTGCCTAGTGCAAGTCTAGTTATGTTATGATGGTGAGCCATACAAAGAAAGATTTGATTGAAGTTATGGGCATATACATTTTTAAATTTCAAAAGCTATCCAGTATACATAAAGGATGCAAGCATGTGGGAATGCTTAAAACCTGCTATCTGAATTTAAAATTAAAACAAACTAGGTTCTGTGCCACTGTCACAATATTAGTGTTGCATATGCCTTAGATATATTCCTTACCCTATGTACTTTTAAATGCATTGTGAATAAAAGCATAGAACACAACTGCATTATTTCTATACAGTGTATTTTCTTAAGCTCTGCTGGGGAACAGAAGATGACTTTGAATGCGTCAAAAAGATGTCGTTAGATGGCTTACAGGTCAAAGTAAAGCTTGTTGTCAAAGTGAAATCAGAATTATAACCAGTGTTTAATCTTCCTGTTAGGCTTTCATTCCCTGCAGTTTTATACTTTTCAGTGGAAATAAGAATGTTTGCCAAGTCAAAGTGCAGGCAGATTCAGGTGTTTTACAGGCTCTGAGCTCAGAAATGGTCACAGCACAGCAGTACAAAGTAATGAAAACAGATGGAGCAACCACCAGCAAGTGTCATTTCACACAACATATCTTGATGTAGAAGCATAAAATCTTAAAGGCTCCAGCTTCATTTTTCTGTCAATTAACTAGTACTGCTAACAGGAAAGAAAAAAAATAGCATATGCATAATAAGTATTAGGCAAATTGAGAAATTAGTCCTTGATGAAAATAGCTGAAATTTAGAAAGTTTATAAATAGAGAAATAGAAGTGTGTATATATATATATACACACACACACACTCCTATACTAAGTATAGGTATATGCAAAAAATGTAAAAATGCATATAGGGAAAAATACATATGAATGTACATATTGCAAGGATTCAACAGTAACTGTCAGGTTGCTGCCTTTGAAAGTAAACGTGCCCACCATAAAAGTGAAAAAAATGATGGTAATCTAAGAGTAAATAATGAAACCTACACTTCCTTCTTTGCATTCCCAGAATTACAAAGAATTAATCTGTGTACCCTTGTCACAAATTCAGGAGTAGCCATTCTTTAGAGGCAGATAGGAATTTTAGCTAGAGAAATTGTTTTTCCTTCCTGATGACAATGTTCCTATTGTAGCTGTTGAAAGCACATTCCTGCTCTCCTCTGGAACAAATCTGTCCTTGCTCTTGGAGATAAAAATTACTTTTTCTTCCATTCTTCTTATTTATCCTTCCCTTGAAAATAATGTAGCCCTTTATAATGTTTCCTTTTAGAAGGAATGCACAATCTCTACCCTTCTTGCTGCACATTCACTTATTTATTTTTGGTTATTTTTGCCTGAAATAATGTTCTAAACTGCCTGTAGAGTTTGGAATTGATCACTGTTTCACATCTTCTGATATCACTTTTTGTGTTTCTTTCTGATGTAAATGCTTGTTCATATTTTATTTTGATTGGATATGAGGTTGTTTTTTTTTCCTTGTTCCAAGAAGAAAGCAAACTTAGCACTTTTTATGACATATTACAACTAAGCAGGCCTTCTTTCAGAGATGCATTGTTCTGTTCTTGTTTATAGCACATTTTACCTGCAAGCACGTTATCTAATTACCTTTTTTTTTGCTGGCATTCCCCAAAATACTTTAAAATATTGAATAGAGGTAACATTGTCAATTTATTTTCCCAAAATAATTTACTTCCATTATAAAAAACATTATAGACATATGGATGGATGAGCTACCATATTAACTTTTTTTTTACAGTAGGTGGGCTTTTATTTTTTGTCATTTCTGTAAGTCTTTTAAATAGTCTTTAATTTCTGAGTGGTCATCATCTCTTTCCACATTGGCTTTGAATCAATGCAAAGGAGTTTCAGATAAAAAACTTTCTGCAAAACATCTTCAGTTATAGAAAATAGATGACTGTCTTTTTAATTCTGTCCTCCCTGGGAGAAGTTAACCACAATAAATTTTTAAGTTGTGATCTTCTCCTGCTCTGATATAATTAAAAATAAAAGATCTTGAAATACATTACTCTGGTTACCTTTAGTCCACTCTTATCAGATTTATGATTTAATGCAAAGCCATGACTGAACATATGCATCCCTTGATCTTGAATGACCTTGACACTAATTATAAGCTTATATTAGGAAAATTTGTGAATGAAATAGCCTCAAGTTACTCAAACCTTTCAAGTACAGGAACGTTGTAACTCTGTACCCACCTTGCACCTGCATATTTGAAAGGATTTTTGTTTAGGCCAGAGGACTGCTTAATTTTGTTTACTATTTTTTTTTTTAATTTATCCTTTCCAGTGAGGCTTCTGGTAGTTCTTCTGTCTCCCCAGTTGCAATATCATTCTTAAGTAGACCTACTCAGAAGCTATTTCTACATTGCTAATTTTGGAATAAAGAAAGAGCATGAATTGAGGAAGTTAGTGAAATGCTGACTCCTGAGTATGCACTTTTGAGAAGAGCATCTGGCATAAAATATTAGTTTGGAAATTTTAGAATAGTCTGATGTAGAGAAATATTGGTAACTCGCTTAGTAGAAAGGCTGAAGTGAAAGTAGTTCAAATTAGTAAGAAACAAAAGGAGATCCTAATGTATGTAACAGTGAACTACATGTGAAGATTTCTGAGATTAATAATCTAGAGCACTGTTTGAAATTAGAAACAGTGGCATGATGCAAAGGCATCTTTATACTGTGGGGAAATGTTTAAGTCTTTAAAATATTCTTGCCAAAAGACAGATAAGAAACGGTAGTCCTTAAAAAGGCAATCTTTATCTGCCAGTAGGTGGATGTAGGTATTTCACAAGCCTTTTGTCTTCTTCCCTGCAATGCAGCTGTTAATGTCAAAGGAGTAACAGCGAGGAAATTTACAGCAGATCTTCTCCAGAGTATTCCAGAATCTGAGAGGGTTTACAATGAACTTTGCATGTTCTGTCTGTGTATGTAAATGAAAGGATTTTAAATCAGAAATCAGAATAAAGAAAGCCAATCTCCTCATAGGTTAGATGTTCCCATTTTGTTTCATCCAACAAGCTTTGAGTCTGATTTAATAAAATGGAATATTTTCTAAAAGAAAGATATATCATGTTTATGTCCAGGTGACAGTGTTATTCTGAGAGGCAGAAAACATGAGTTTAACTCTCATTTGGGAAGGAGAACAAGCAGATTTATATATGCAATTAACTGAACAAGCACTCCAGCTCTTTGAGTATGGGAACAGCCTTCCTAGAAGGGTGGTTAATACCCCAAGCCTGACAGTGTTTAAGGGGCATTCAGATATTGCACTTAATAATGTGCTTTAAATTCTTCCCAGGCAGTTGGACTAGACTATCCTAGTAGGTCCCTTCCAGCTGGAACTAATCTTTTCTTTTCTTTTCTTCTCTTCTCTTCTTCCTTCCCTTTCCTTTCCTTTTTCCTTTCCTTTCCCTTTCCCTTTCCTTTCCTTTTTCCTTTCCTTTCCCTTTCCCTTTCCTTTCCTTTTTCCTTTCCTTTCCCTTTCCCTTTCCTTTCCTTTTTCCTTTCCTTTTCTCTTCTCTTCTGGCAGTGGATATTTCCAAAGCAACCTGTCGTATTTAATCTCTCATTTTGAAAAGCAAAAAGACATGTAGTAGAGAATTAATTACATTTAAATTTACATGTAGCAGCACATATCAGAGGTGGCTGCATTAGGCTCCTTTAGGAATCAGTAAAAAAACCCAGATGAATTGGATGAAGCAGACAAATGTCTTGAAGTAGACATACAAACCATGTCAGATGAAATATTCTCTCTAAATATCGAGTAACTGTGAAAAAAAATTAAAATTTCAAAGGCAGATTTAGACATTTAACTTATATACATTTAGGAAAGACAAACCCCAGGCCTAGTTCTGGTGTTCTACAGAAATTTCAGCCTGGTCAAAACACCCAACATCTTGACTCTTCTAGGGTTGCCAGAAGCAGAATTTCAGAAAAAGAGGTATGACTAGAAATCTAGATGACTAGTTTAGATTAAGTCACATTAGACTGACTGCTTTCTTGGAGCATAAATTTTCTTTGCTGTAAAAAATGATTTTTCCACATCTGGCAAGAGATATTTCAGCAGATGCTGCTGTTCAGGTGTCACGTCACTTGGACATTTTATGTACAGGCAAGCAAGGTATGGAGAGCTGAAAGTAAGGTGTCAATCAGAAACTATAAAAATTCACTGTTAAGAGGGATAAACAAAGAATTTTGATCCAATACTCAGTGAAACCTATTAAAGTCCTCCTGCTTGACCTCATTTAGTTCTGGGACTGTTCCCAGATGTGCTGACTGATTTAATCCTGTTTCTACCTTTGCTGATTTTCAGAGACCATATTTGTAGTTTTCCTTCCAGCATTAATTCAGGCAGAAAACCAGCTCATTTTTATTCGTCCTTTTTGGCAGAATAGTGTTTGATGTAAATTGAATATTCTATTTGATGTATACAACCATAAAAATCCGTGACCTTATAATTAAAGAGGTTCAGCATAAATAAGCCACTATACAAGACTTCCTGGAGTGTGAACAGGAAATTTGGGGTTTTATTCTTCTACAGACCAGGCTTTAACAGATTTTGTACTGCAGAATCTCAAGAGCTTGTGAGTAATTCAGTAACTTAATCCTTGAGGCATTTAAAAATATTCAAATTGGCCCATTTATTTTCTCAGCATCAGCAGAAGTTTGCTGCTTTTTCATTTGTACAATTAAAACTTAACAGGCAAACTGTGTGTCAGTCCAGTTCCAATGTAATTTCATAGTAAATCAAAGTGATCAAGAAGGGCAATTCTAACTCCAGCCGTGCTCTCATGCTGCCATGATTCATTAGTTACAGTACCAATATTCACAGAAACTGCATACGCAGCACAGATATGGGCAGAAAGAGAGCTTAGATCTAGGTTTCAACACTCAGAATCACTTGAAACTTCACATTTAGAAAATTAATTTCAGAAATGGGGAAAACCACACCCTTGCAAGTTGTCATAGCTCAGTAGTTCACTCTCATATCTCATATCCTGTACTACAAGGAGCTGGCTCAATCCATTTTGGTATTACGTATTTCAGATGGTTGGTAATGGAAATAAGATCAAAGTATATAAACCTTTCTTGGAAGATACGAAATATTCCTTACAGGTCTTTGCAATAACTTAGTACATCTTGGTAAATTTCCAATTGTCACTACTTTACATTGCCTAAAACTTTGCAGCTGCTTTTCTGGTGTACTCCAGCAGTAAAAACCTGAAACCTGGATAGTTCAGAGTACTCTGTGTAGTAATTAATTTTTTTATTTTTATCTTGCCTTTGCCATTTCAGTAACATAATTCACTTCTGTGTTTTACATCCTCACAAAACATTTGTGCTTTTATATTTATCTCCTTTTTTCAGAAACCTAAATCAAAATCCAAAAGCTTTCAGTGTTGCCCAGCCAAGATATGTGCACACAAAAATAGCAATTAAGGCACTCACACTGCTATGGAAAAGGCAGGTTAGGTAGTGCCTCACTTGCGCACCTCAATAGGCATTACTGTCAATTTTATTTGAGTAAATTAATTCTACAAAAGTTTATTGCTTTTACTGGAAAACACTGACTGGGGAAATATTTTATTCAAAAATGCCAGATAGCTCAAATTTTATTGTCTTGAATAGTATTTGAATCTAGCAAAACTTTTGTATTTCATGTGGTATCTGAACTCAGTTTATGTTGCATATGCAGGGTTAAAACATTCTTACAGAAGATTCTTTATGACACTTTCAGGAGACATGGTGAGTTATTACCCTTAACCTTAGCTAAAATCTAGGCATTTTAAAAACTCTTCAGCTCCTACTCCTAGGTTCTGGCAGCTTCTGGAAGATCCTTCTCCACATATCTTAGTCATTGGCATTTAACTCTAAATTAACAGCAATAAAAATAGACTGGGGGTCAGTTTTTAAAGAAGCTTTTGTCTTGTCTCATGTTCCTCTTCTCAAAGGAGGAAAAAACATTTTCTGAAAAAACTGTTACTGAAAAAACTTTCAGCTTTCTTTTCCCTGGTTCTGTGTAACCAATGCAAAGAGCTGGGGAGCTGCTACTGTGCCTTAGGACACTGAGCTACACCCCAGATAACTCCTGCACACCAGGCATATTGGAAAAATTATTTTCCTGTTCCTGATTATTTTCCTGTTAATGCATCCTGGTCGGATGCATTAACAATCAGTAGAGGAGTGGAAAAGCTCTAGCTCACTTTAATCTTTCCATTTCCTGTAGGGGAATCATATTACAGAAATAAATAGTATGTTTTGGGTTAAAAGTATGGGGGAAAAAAGGCTGTCCCTAGCTGCCATGAGCTATATGTTTTACCCATTCTCAAGATTAGGAGAATCCAGCAATGGAAAATTAGAGATGAGATTTTTCTCATTCCAGTTACATTAATTTCAAAACAAAGTTTGAATTGCTAATTCTATGTACCAAATCTCTGGTCAGAAGGGTACCAATAATGTAGGCAGACCACTGATTATGTCAAATTCCACAGGAGAAAGCATGATGAAGATGAAGAGAAGATAAAGAAGAAAGGTGTGTGATGAGCATACCAAGATTGTAAAGCTACATTTGGAATTTAAGCCTGAACAATAGAAAATTTTCTAATTCTATACCATTTGTTTGTAAAAGAAATGAATCTTTATATTAATCAATACCAAACACCTCCCAAACGTAGAGATGATCAGTCTGAGAACAGACATGATTGGTGATCTCTTGCATTTCTCAATGCTACTGGATGTTGTTTCTTACCCTATAACTTGTGCATTCCTTTTTGTAAGTTCCTTGAAAACCTCTGGATAATCTAGGAAATAGAATATCCTTGAGGTAAATTTGAAACCCTTTTTCTCCATCAACTTTTTTCAGAGGTATTGCAACAGCAAATAACTGAGAAGCAGAATACCACCCACAAAGAAACACTGGCAGAGATGGGAATTTCATCTAGTGAAATTCCCTTTTGAAGGAATTTCCTCTGAAATGAAAATTTGTCTCCAAATTGTCTCCAGATAAATTAAATGGAGTCTAGCTGTGCATTTCTTAATACATTATAGAACACAAGTCACTGGCAGTTTCAGTTAAGTTAGGTTAATAAAGATAAATTTGAAATTACTGAAATAGACCAAAACTCCTTGAACAGATAAATATGGATTGTATATTGCATCTGTAAGTATAAATAAGATCATGCATCTAACTCCAGTGGGCATATCTGAAAACAGTTCTTCTCCAGGAATTCTTGTGTCCATTATGGGCTACAAAGCAAAATTAACTACTTTAAATTTTATTAGTTGTTTATTAGAAAACAGTTAGATGTCTTTAGTTTGTAGTGGGAGTCTGATGTAGATTTATGGCTGAACCATGAGCCAGGAAATATGAAAGTATGTGCAACAGTCTTAGTTTTTGAAACCTTTGACTACTTTTATAAATGGACATGCAAAGCTCCTACTTTTAAACAAAATAATACAGAACTTGTTTTGAATGCAGGATTGTAGTGGAAACTGGTTTAATATGGCCAGATTGGTACTGTCACGAAAAGCAAAGAATGAGTATGGCTTCCTAAATCCAAGACAATACTCAAGCTGATATTATTTTTACCTTAATGGTACAAATCCTTGAAGAACTTATTAAAAAACCTGTAGATTCATGTGTCAAAAATCTTCCTAAAGCATGACAATGAGTGATGAAAAATACACACTTTTCAAAGTGTAAAATGTGAGTTATCATAGCAGACATATTAGAGTGCACTCAGATTAAACACGATTCTTAATACTGATAGCATAAATGTCAAACTGTCAAATCAAATTACTTGAGATACTTCTTGTTTAAAGGAATAGTGTTTAATCTTCTATCACAGAAACAGTGGAGATCTGTAGAATAGTGACCAATGAAACATGACCTTATTCACTAACATACTTAATTTTTATTTTTAAAACATCATGACAGTATCTGAGGCAGTTTTTATTTCAAGACAGAAGATTATTAGATAATGAAATTTATGTATGCTAGTGTTATTGTATGCCACCTACAAAAGAGTCTTCATTTATTTCTCCAAAGATCAGTATTTAAAAGCATATTCGAGTATTAGTCGTGTTTTGGGTGCTTTTGTTCCAGGTAATGCTCAGATTACTTTGTCCAATAGACTCTGGTTTTTGAAAACTCTAAACTGTTATATTTCTATACAGCACATTGGAAATTCTGTCTTGGTATAGAGAACACAGATTTAGTTAAGCATTAGGGCTTCTTTGGTAAGAATATAGAAATGTTTTGACAGATTGACATTTAAAGGAAAATTTTTAAAGAAGCATTTTCCCTGAGAAGATTTGGAATATGTTTTGCAATAGCTTGACTGACAAAATTGTTGGAGGCTAAATCAGCCTATGGATACAGTAAAGAAGAAAACAAGCTTAAAGAACTTTGTGGGTTTTAAAACCAACACATACCCAGGGAAGAAAAGATCTAATAAAGGCATAAAAAGAAAAAAGGATTACAGAAAAAGCTTAAAATATGTGAAAGAGATATATTCACATAAAATATGTGAAATATCTCATTTCCTTCCTCACACTGAATTTGGATACCTCTTCTGCATAACAGATGCAACTTCAAATTTAGCTTTAAGCAACACGTGAGAATTTAGAAGATTCTGAGAAATAGTGTACTGAGTATGACTGCTAGGAAATAGGTAAAAATTCATTTAAATCATCCTGCAAAGTTCAAGAAATCTACACCAGGGTTTACAGTGACTTACATCATATAACATTGTTTTGTGGCTTGCTTTTGCACCTGTCATATATAATGCATGTGTCAGTCTTTTCCACGTTGATATATGGAAGTTTGTTTTTCAAAATGATTTCAGGTTACTGGTAATTAAACACTGCTTTTGCAAAGACAATCTCATAAGTAAATCTTTAATGTAATTCTGGCATATTGTAAACAGAAATGTTGTTTGTGAGCCAGATATGCAGCTTCTACAACATATCTCTGTCAAGCTGAATTGTGAAAGGAGGTGAATTATCACAGAAATATCAGTGCAGCAAAGTTAAATAGCCTTGTGCAGATAAACATTGATAAATCAACATTAGCAACTTGTTGCTGAATTACAGCAAAGAATATGAACAGATATATAGTATTTATCATAACAGCTTTCAAAACTTTAAGTGTCAATATATGAGATAAACTTTATTAAATTATTAGCACAAATTTGATAGAGCAACTTTATCTAAATCTCACAGTAAGAAAGATAAACACAGATATTGTGATTTATGTCTAACATCAGATTCTTTCAGCTGCTGATATAAATTCTTCCATGCATCCTAAAGCCAAGCTACTAGATAAGGTAACGTAGCAGGAGCAGATTCTCATATTTATGCATGATTTAGGCAGTGCTTTAAAGGAATCTGTTGTAGCACTGTGACTGAAGAAACAATACAGTTTATCTATGTTTTCGTCTTGAATTACTACAAAGAAATACCTGTTACATTTGTGGTAATTCATTTGTCCCTCCTGTTTCCTTCTTCCACCTTCCAGACCCTTAATTTTAAGAAATTTGGAAGTCCTCATGTATTGGGGAGTTATAAAAAAACATGTGCATATCCTTTTCCCATGGTTTAGGAAACTAGAAGAGCATTGTAGTCATTATTACCAGAAGAGGAGGCACCAAGAGCCAATATCTGCAATTCTTCTGGCATTCTACCAATTTGAGGCAGTTCATCTTTTTTTTTTTTTTTTTTTTAACAGAACAAGGCTCTGGTGAGATTGTGGGACTAAACACGCTGCTGTGGAGTTGGTAAGAAGCAAGTGGTGTGTTAGCTCAGGTGTCAGTCATTGTTTCAGGGGCCTTCCAAGCACCCTGGGTGACTGCAGAGATAGGAGAAGGTTTTATCTTGCACTCAGGTTTGTTGGTAACTGGCAGCACCCACACCTGGATGTCACTGCAAATCACTTCCAAGATCTGCAGTGTTTTTTGGAGCTCTGAGGAGACTCACTCTTCTTCCCCCTCCCATATATTTCTCCTCTCCATTCTTCAAGTTTGGATTTATGCAGCATTTTTGCTATTCAAAAATTTCCCTCTTATATTTGCCTGATACATTAATGCATGGAAACAAAGTCAGTGACTTAGATTATTAGACTGAGTCAACATTAGGAGTCATGTGCATAGTAGGAGCAGACATGAATGTAATAACAATGAAGACCATATTCCAAGTCCATATTACTTCAGACTAGCACTAGTCCAGTCCTGGGGACTAGAGTGTCACTGCTGTTTGGTGCATATTAAGAGTACATCTTTTTATTTCATTTCAAAAAATTAATATCCAAAAGAAATCCACTTGGTGTGCTCTGTCTCAGGGCTCTGTGGCATGATTCAAAACACAGTAAGCAGGGATAACTGGGAAATTTGCTTGAGTATTACTTCTTATCTGAAATAAGACACTAATACAAATGCATCCTTAGAATTCTATCTTAGTTCCAAAAATTAGACAGAGGGTTTTGAACTTGTCAAACTGGAATTTTAGGCTTGTAGAAACCATTTGGCTTTTCATACAAATTTGGAACTCAAGATTATGAAATCTGAAACTTTTAACTGAAGAAAAATCTGTTTTCTAGCTAATTCTGTCCTGGTCTGTGAGCTATGTGGAAGCGGGACAATTCATGGTTGCTGTTGCAACCAGCAACAGCAAATTGCACTCAAGGCATTTTATACACTTGCTTTTTTTTTTTTTTTTTTTTTTGAGCTTTTCTCATCTATTCTGCTCTGCTCTGAAGTCTTTCATCTTTGTTCAGAATGAAGTCTCCACTGGCACTTAAAATCTTCGGAGAGAGGATGAGAGGATGAACAGTAAAGCATTAATTTACACTGTTAATTGGTGTATAAATTAAACCATGTTCCCTCAAGAGTAGCTGCTTCCCAAGTCAGATTTTCACAAGGAAAGTAGTACTGGCAGGTCTGCAGCAATATGCCTTTCCCTATAATCTTCTATAGCAAAAACGAAGTAAAATTAGTTAGCAAAATGAGATTCAGACAGGAGCAAAAGTGGGATAGCAGAAGACAGAGATTATTTTATTACAAATAACTTAGGTTCTGATAAAATTTTTTGCTCTGTCACAGAAACATTCTGAATCAGAAAGTTTCTATTTGTCAGGGTTGCCTGAATTTGTAGTGTGAGGCTGTGTCCTCATCTTCTCCAATGCTTGTCTCTCAGTCCAATCCCATGGCTTTCCATGCCAATGCTAACAAAGATTGCAGTAAAACTGTTCTTCCCTTCCCTTCCCTTCCCTTCCCTTCCCTTCCCTTC
>VZTX01007096.1:634880-653593 GCA_013400915.1 Pardalotus punctatus | reverse complement strand
TCTCTTCTCTCTTCTCTTCTCTTCTCTTCTCTTCTCTTCTCTTCTCTTCTCTTCTCTTCTCTTCTCTTCTCTTCTCTTCTCTTCTCTTCTCTTCTCTGTTCTTCCCTTCCCTTCCCTTCCCTTCCCTTCCCTTCCCTTCTTCTTGTGCTGCAGGGTGGAATTGTTTATCATCACTGTATGCTTTTTCTAAATAGGTATTTAGGAAATGTTCTGGAAAAAAAGAGAAATCTTATCATGACCTCTCACAGATTTTATTCTCAGATTCTGTAAAATATTGGTGAACCAAATTCACTTTAACTCATTACATGTCCCCAAAATATGCTGAAAGGGGTGTTTCCTCATAACTTTTTCCATAGCACTTGAATGCACAAAGATCACCACACCAAACTTACAATTTTCCCACAGCTCTGCCTTAGTGTCTTCTTGCCATGGTGAGGAAGCACCTGGAGGAGCTGGAGTTCTCTAACAATGACCATGATCCTCTCCATGGCTCATCCTACCTGCTAAACTAACCTGCAGCATCAGTCTGCCAGTAACGAACGCACACGGCGCTGACTCAGTCTGGTCAGAGGACTGACTAGGACACTTCTCCCCACAGAAAATACCAACTCATAGCAACTGGCTCACCCTGTGGAAATACTCGCCTCTTGACAAAATGTTGGAAAACCAGTAACAGTTTTCCACTGAAGTCAATCTGATTCTGGCCAGCCTATCAAGGGTTAGAGAAACAAAGAAGACTGCTGAAAGCACTAAAAAATCAGCATCTTTTTGATTTTCCATTCCTAATTACTTCCTGTAGCCTCAAGTAGACAGAAATAATATCCAAACTTGAAATCATAAGCAAGGTAGAGTTGCGTCTCACAGACCAGTTCTAACCAGTGGCTGTTTTGAGCTGGATATGCAGTAAGCAGCAGCTAATAACAAATCATAATTGGTTTATACCCCTGATCTTAGCTCTCCTCCTTTTCTGAACCGTTTGACTGACAATAATTATTCTCTAGAAGCAACCTAGTGCTGGAGTTTGCCTGAGTCCACAGAAATGGCAGACTTATGCTGTGACCCTAAAGGTTTGCTCAGGAAAGCACACCAGCACTCACACAAAATTCATAGCAGAATAATTTCTAACATGCATCACTATTAGTCAGACTACTCAGGAGAAGCCTGTGGAGAATCCCTGCTGAAAAGCTCTCTATGTCCATCAAAGATAGACGAAAAAACATTTCCAAATTTGTAGCTATTACACAGATAAGAGTAGGATTGAAGCTATGGTAGCATAGATTTCTCATGGTTATTGTTTAGCCCAAGTTTGTTGTTAGCATCTTGTGGGCCTGAGAGCCTTAAGGTCTTTTTTCAGGTCATCTCTAGCATATCTGAGTAATCTGATCAAGGTCAATTTTTTCCCTGGAGTGACAAAATAGTCTGGAATAAGTCATCCCATCTAGGTTTGTGAAGGGTCCCCATTCAGTAAGTAACAGAAATTTGCTCTACCATCTTCCTGGGAGAGATGGGAGACAGCTTTGTGCACAGCCTTTGCTGAACCACACAGAGCTTCAGGGCTCTGACAACTCCTGCTAAGAATTTCCTCCTCAGTCAATTCCACGGTGAGAAGACAATGTAGATAGACAGATACTTTGTCCTGTGCCAATGCATGGCTTAATACAAAACAAGAAGCATTGCTGCTCTCATCACCTTGGTATAATTCAATAACCTCCTATTGCAATTCCAGAAAGCACCGTTTGGGAAGTGAACATGACAGAAAAGTAAAGTTTGTTCTGTGTGCAAACTATGTGTGGCATTTGGCTTCCTGACCAAATATCTACATTTATATGTCTAAAATGCACACATCTACATAAGAGTCCAGCAAATATGTGTCCACTACAGTCAAGTAAGTCTAAAGAGCTATTTAGAGGGTCATGAGGTCATTTGAGTAACTCTCAGCTCACTCAAGTGTTCTGATCAGATATCCACTGACTACAAAGGGAGTTTACACGGCTCTCTTGCGTGAAGTTACCTGGAAGTGTAGTGTCTTGGATTTTGGTTTGAATCTAACACTGAAATCACCAAAATATGTCATCCTAGAATTCAAACAAAATCATTTTTAGTCTCTTTGAAACACACATGTATGCATGATTACACTTCACCCAAGTCATGTTGCAAGGGAGTGAATATGATAGATCTTGGAACAGTACATAAAAATGTACCAAATATGATTGCATGCAAAGTGTATGTCTATTATTTGTTCTCTTTTTGAAGATGAAAAGAAAAAAACAACACCAAAATTGTGATTACACAAAGGCTTTTGTCTCAGTCTCATAGAGGACCATAGCAACTGAAAGATGAGCCTTCAATTAACTAATTTTAGTACCAGTTTCCAGAGTCTTTTTTTTCTGCACAACCTGCGTATCCCTTTCATATTAAGATACACTCACTGTACATAAAACAAAATATTCACAGTTGCACAAACTTTACCAAAATATTGAGGAAAATATAGCCTGAGACAAAATTCACAGCTAACTCCAGTAGTGCAATGCTTGGTGTTCCCAGGGCCTGATTTTCAGTATTATCTGTGATGCCAGATTATACAGGAAGATTTTCTGTATGAGATCTAGGAAAAAGTGAGAGCTTACAGCAATGTGCTGTGAAGGAAGCTATGTAGCAATTAATCACGTGTCTTTAAAACTTCCATTCAAGTAAAACTACACACAGAACCTGCTTTGACTTGCCATCTAACAGTGATTTGCATTTTCATCAAGTACCAGCTTCTGCTAATAAATGGTTTCATCAAGTAGACAGAGCAGATGGAAAGAGTATGAAATGAGAAATGCCTTCTTTTCCTCTTTGTTGTCCTTCCCCATCCTCCTTTTGGGAACTTGTCCTATCCTTCTACACCATACAGAATGAAGAACATATGGGACTCGGTCAACATGGATACAATCCAGCACAACGATGCATTTTGACCAACAAAATCATCAGTCATTCTTTTACTGAGGCATGGTAAAAAAATGTATGCAGGGTATTTTTGGGTGCAGGGGAAACATTAAGGTTGTAAGTTCAGCTCCCATTTTCACCCTGGCACTTTCCAAGAGCATTGTTGTGGTTTAACCCCAGCCAGCTGCCAAGCCCCACACAGCTTCCACTTAAATCCCCACCATCAGGATTGGGGAGAGAATCAGAAAGGTAAAAGTTAGAAAACACACGGGAGATAAAGATGGTTTAATAGGGAAAGCAAAGGCCATATACACAAACAGAGAAAAACAAAAATTAATTCACTGCTCCTCACAGACAGGCAGGTGTTTAACCATCTCCAGGAGAGCAGGGCCCAATCACATGTAATGGTTACTGGCAAAGATAAATGCCATCATTCCAAAGGTCTCTCCCTCTTCCCCCCACTTTGTATACTGACCATGATGTCCTATGGTCTGGAATATTCCTGTAGTCAGTCGGGGTCACCTGTCCTGGCTGTGTCTCCTCCCAGCCTCCCATGCACCAACAATTTCCTTGCCAGTGTGGGAGCAGGAGAAGCAGAAAAGGCCTTGGCTCTGTGTAAGCTCTGCTCAGCAATAACAAAAATATCTCTATATTATCAACCCTGTGTTCAGCACAAATCCAAAACACAGCCTCATACCAGCAACTGTGAAGGCAATTAATTCTACCCCAGCCAAATTCAGCACAAGCATCAAAATAGGATCCAACACTAATATGACAAGAAGATAGTACAACAAATTTGCTTGTAGGCCTCCAGAAAATAGACCTTCTTTCCATTGTAAGAACTGTAATTTATTTATGGTAAATGCTTCCCTAGATACTTCCTCCACATCTTTAAATATGTGTGTGAAGACTGGGACAAATATTGCTGGATGATTTAAGGAGCTATGATTTGTATTGATATACATAAAGTGAGCTCCAAAACAAAAGCAACATTTAGATTTTAAATTAGAACAGATCATCATGTTAATTTTGGCCTTTTATTCCTCTGCATGAAATTAGAAAGTACTTAGCAAGTCTGCCAGGAAAAACAAGCCCCAGATATTTTCTATTTAATGCACATTCTCTCTGAAGTACTGTATCACACACTATATTGGATTTGCAATGCTGAACATCATTTAGTAGAAATTACATAGTTCCTATATTAGTTTGTAACAGTGTCATTTTATCCACAATGATCCACTTTCCTGGGGTGATTTGATACGTGCATTTATGGAAGACTGAAACTTGGGGTGTTTGTTTTGCCTGAATGAGGAATCATCAGTTTGGTTGTATTAAGCTACTGTGTCAATGTGCACTTATATATATATTTTTTTTAAGTCAAGGTCTAGGTAGTGTGAAAATTTTATGTATGTCATAGAAGAAACTAAGAACTGATCTCTACATCTAAGATTTAATCATAATTGTAAATCAATAACAAATACAAAGTCCCCACCTGCTGAAGGAGTATTTTTAAATGTACTCTTTAAAGGAAGTGGGGTTGATACTACTGCGTTCTTTGACCTTGTGCATTTTGAACCTGCTGGCCAACTTCAGACGGACTTGACAAAAGGTACAGAGCACATTCAGAACTTTTAAATTTGTCGAAAACGGGCAACAAACTGCTGGGCTCCTGCTAGCCACACAGAGTAAAAGGCTTATAATCTTATTCTTAGATGCTGAAGAATCTGTGTGCATGAGTTATGAAGGAAAGCAAATATGATTAGTTTGGCTGCTGACAGAACTGTCTTTTGAAGTAAACTTTCCAGGTATTAAAGACTTACAGTTGAGGATCCTGAAGAGAAAGTGATGCTCTCAGGAGGACTTCTGAAAGAAGGAAGCAGAAGGCAGTGTCTCAGGCATCAAAATTCAGAAGCTATTGAAAATGAAAAAGAAAATGGTGGGACTTGAGTCAGAGAAGAAAACAAAATATACAGTCAGCTATTTAAAGACTGAAGTTTAAGGAGTTTGAGAACACTGTCCTGTAAATTCACACTCTCACTTATGGTGTGGGAAAGTTTCAAAATAGACAAGGCTCACAGACTGTGTAACAACCAAGAGAGGTGAATAAAGAGGTTTTATTTTTTTTATATGTAGCGGGTTTTTTTGGTGTCATGTTGTTTTTTGTTTTGGGTCTTTTTCCCTTCATTTGTTAATGGAACTTACTCTCTGCATTGACACTTACCCGGGAAAATATTGTGCTCAGGATTTTATTTAACTTATTTAACATTCTTCCCAAGTTTTTTGTGTTTTGGTGAGGCACTGAGGTAGACATACAATCTACATGAGCATTCTGTCTGTAATAGATTGCTTTGATGATTTGACCCAATAGTCTCATGTGTATTTCCATAGCTCATTTCTGTGAACTTTTGATCATGTCAGAAATACTTGCCCTTTTCACACTACTCAAATAATTAGATGACAAATGGGTCAGAGACTCTTGGAGACTAGGTTAAGTACTTAAAATGTTATGAGTTGTTGCCATTTAAGGGGATTCTTTTCTGTTATTTTCACTTTTATCCAAGAACAAATTATTGCTGTGGCTATCAAGATTATAATTATTTACTAGGTATTAGTAAAAAATTATATTTCATCTTACAAATTCGAATTGTGTTGATGAAAAATAAATAATATGTAATGTCAGAATTTTTCAAATAAAATTTCAGCTATACTCACTTTAGTAGTGAAATATCAGCCAATATTTGTTTCCATTAAGTTTAACCTTTAGCAAAAAAAAAACATTAAAAGAAATAGAAGTGTATCGTTTTTAAACAAGTACATATTACTTTGTCTACTCTCTACTGTCATCAATATGTCATATGTGAATTGTGTGAATTCTTTGTGTGGTAAATTTATGTGTGAAAACACATATGAAGTGAGTCTTAATAGGAGCTAATGTAAACAAATTATAGCAAATGCTTTAATTGTATTTTGTAATATGACTTTCATGCATTTGTACTCACATTATATCTATTTCTAAAATATTTAATTTTCATTAAGCTTTTCATATTAAGCATTTCATCTACAGATCTGAAAACAAATCACAAAGCTAGGCAAGTATCATTATTCCTGTTTCACTGCAAATTAATAAAACTCAGCAGGAACAACTTGCTTCATATCGTATGGCTAGTTAAAACATCTTTAGATATTTACATAGCCAGATAATGATTGAAGGTTGGGAAACAACAAATGCTCTTTCACTTTTTTCCCCCAACAAATGAAGAAATGAGCACAGAGTGTTTTAACACATTTTAGTCACAGTCTCATGGGATATTCATAGTGGAGCTGTGGAGGTAGAAACCAGATCAACATTTTGCTCCCATTGTAGTTAAATTAAGTGCTGTCTTTTCTTTCTCTGGGCAGAGAAAGATGCCATGTCTCCTGATGCCTGCCTCTTAGGGCTTCTCACACTACCTCTCAGAGTATTACTGCAGCTCTTTGGGTCACGATCAAAAGGCAGTCTCAATGTGCTTTGTGGATTGTGAATCCCCTCTCAAGGAAATTCATTTTCTTTTCTTTTTTTTTTCTTTTTTTCTTTTCTTGTTTTTTCCTGTCAGATGTGTATATTTGTGTTTGGTCAAGAGGTGCAGAAGGACCTCTCCATACAAAAGGAATCAATACTACCCCAAAGCTCATGCTGGTTTTGTTTGTTTGAAACCTACAGAAAAAAAATAAAAACTGTCACTAAATACAGAAAAATAGCTTGCTGGTTAATACACTTCTAAGTGAACTGTGGTCCCAGGCAACATTGGCATCCTCCACATTTTCCTATTTATATATAAGTATCCATCTGTGTGCTGAAGAATTGTGGAAGAGTAACAAATCTACAGGAAAGCCTTTCATTTACAATTGCCTTATTTAGACTGGGTGGATTAATTTTCCCTACTGCTGAGAAGCAGGTTAATAGGTCCTCCTACTTAAATCCGAGAACAAAGTGAGTGTTGTAAGCAAATACGTTGCAAAGATTAGTTCATTTACTTAGCGAGGAACATTTATCTTATTTTATTTTTAATTTTCACTGATGGCCAGCTATGTTCAGCTACATACTTTCAGTGCAAAACACACAGCTGAGCTACAGTAGCAATGTGAAGGCTTTATCTAGAATGGTATGTTACCATGTTAGCACTTTCTTCTATACTGAGCACCACTGACTGATTTATTTTCCTATTTCATAATATCAGCCATAGCAGAAATATTTTAGTATTACTATTGTGTATTTATTTTTCTATGCATGAATGATTCTTGTATGCCAACCAAATCATTGTGACAAAGCTACAATAACTATATGGCTACTGCCCAGGAAGAATTTCTTCCCTCCAAGAAACTGTCATAATTAGTGAAGAAATCCCAGTGAAACTGCTAAAATGACACATAGGGTTAAGTATTATGATGAATTAGTAGGCAACTTTACCACAGGAAGTCCCCAAATTGTTTTTGAAATGACAGATATTCTGAAAAGAAAATGCTGGTATTTGAGCAAGTAGGAAATTTTAATATATTTTGAACTATTTTCAGTTGAAGGAAGACCTAGATCTGCATCTGTCTATCACCTTTCCTCTCATGCTTAGTAACAAGGAAATCATATTTCACTGAATTCCAGCACCAACTACTCTGTTAGATTGAATCCTGGAAAAAAAAAAGTGGAACAATATTTGCAATAATTGTTTCTCCCTGGTAGTTTTACAGCATTTGATTAATTTATATCATTAATATAAAGCATTTGCAAACTCTTTTCTTAAATGAACAGCTGACTTTCTTAAAGGAGAAATTAGACACTCCACAGGAGAGAAAAAACTAAGAGGTCGAGAGAGATTTAAATGCCAAAATTTATGCACTGAAAGAAATTTGATTCTCTTTGTGACATTCTTCCACTGCAGAACCTCAAGGGAAATTTGTATTGGCTCACAATGGCTCTCATCCATGAGAATGGATAACTCTCCCAGATGAGAGCTTGGTGACTACTCTTTATCCTTCTTTGCTGATAACATTATGGAACATTGCACAGTCTGAATTATTTCAGAAGAATTTGATTATTTCATGGGGGAAAAAAAAATCTACTTTGTTAATCCAGAATTGATTTCTATATGACATTGTGATTACATGTATCTGAAAGGTATTTTTAATGCTTTTTTACTGTTTTCTGTCTTTTTTGACATGTGAAGTTCAGTGCATGCAACTGACAGATCAGTTTTTAATTAAATCAAGTGGCCCACAATATTTTTTGTGTCACACCAGCCCTAATTCAGTGATTTTAATGGTTTCTAGTCAGGCTTGCTGACAGCCACCTGGCCAATTCCTGAGCACCAGTGACACTACATCTCTACAAAGGGTAGGAATTTACAACACAAGGAAAAGCAGCATGAGGAGGACCCAAAATGAATGTCTCCTATTACAAGGCAGACTTCCCAGCTTGACCTCAGAGCTGTCTTTATCACTGTGACCTTGCCTGATGCTTAGGGCTGGGGCTGCCCCAGGCTGCTCCCCATCCCCCCCTGCTCCTTAACAGAGGCAGTAGGAAGTGCCTGCTCAGCAGTGCCCAGATGGAACCTGTGGTGATCCCCTGCAGATCCAGGTCCCATGGGATCCCCCACGCCTGGAACTGTCCTTTCTCAAAGAGCCTGCTGCATCCATGCCTGGCAGCACTTGCTGTGGTGTGACCTGCCCCACCACACCTCCACCAACCCATGAGATCTGGGCCCTGAGCCTGGTTTAACCCCAGCTGGCAGTCCTGCCCCACCCTGCTGCTCATTCCCTCCCACCTGCTGGGAGGGAGAAGAGAATTGGAAGGGCAAAAGTGAGAAAACTCATGCCTTGAGATGATGACAGTTTAGTAGGTAGAACAAAAGCCATGCAGGCAGCCAAAGCAGAACAAGGAATTTATTCAACTCTTCCCATGGGCAGGCAGGCAGGTGTTCAGCCATCTCCAGGAAAGCCAGGCTCCATTACCCATAATGGTGACTTGGGAAGGCAAATGCCATCATCCTTCTTCCCCCAGCTGTATATGCACAGCACAATGCCATATGGTCTGGGATATCCCTTGGCTGAGCTGGAGCCAGCTGTCCTGGCTGTGATCCCTTCCCAGCTCCTTGTGCACCCCCAGGCCCCTCACTGGTGGGTTGAGAAGCAGAAAAGACTTTGGTGCTGTGTAAGCCCTGCTCAGCAATAGCTCAAACATCCCTGTATACCAGCACTGTTTCCAGCTCAAATCCAAAACACAGCTCCATACTGGCTACTGTGAAGAAAATTAACTCTGCCTCAGCCAAAACCAGCACTTTCTGATGTGTTTTATGGTGAGGCAAGGAGAGGTCAGAAGGCAATAGCAGCAAAACTCTGTGGGACATGAGTCAAGTCACTAAGTAATCTTGTGTTTCTTGCAGTCCACCAGTATTTTTACTTAGTTCATGAGTTTTTAAGTAGATGAACCCAAGCTCCCAGATTTTCATTGTCACAGAAGCTCACTGGGTGTAATCCTTTCCTGTAATGGCTCTGGAGAGGGAAGGTAGAATGGAAGTGCTGGGCAGCAGCAGAGAAGTCAAAGGAAAGTGGGATGGATGGTGGAGCTCCAAAAACACTTCTTCACCATGTCTCCCTTCAGATTAATGAAGCACATATCTCCACTCTCAGAAAAGATGGATTAATAAGACATTTTATTTTAATGAAAGAGGTAAAAAGTGAGAGGAATGGAAATAAAACAGACACCAAAGGAAGTAATTCAAGGGTATTGCAGAAGTGCTTAGAGAATGCTATCACAAGTTTTATGTGTTAAAATTTTCTTATCATGACCTGCATGACACTTCAGTTTTTCTGGCCTGTCCTGAAAAAAATAAAATAATTGCAGACTTCTATTAATTTCCTGTTTATGTATTAATTGTCTAAAATCAGAGTTAAGGATATTCAAAAAGGTTCAGAAAGCGTCTTACTCTCCTTATTCCCCATACACAATCACCCAGTAACAATGATAGGAGCCCAGAAAACTATTTCATTGAAGTGCACTGAAATATCTTTCCTTTAAGAACACATTTTAATGAGTTCAATCTGTTGGAAATCTGACTTCCTCTTGTTAAGAAGACACAGAGCCACTTTTGAAATTGATTTCCACGTTAGATGTGGTAGCTGCTACGACTTTCCACAGATACAAAACAGCAGCAAGATGAGAAGTCCTTGTGGGCATGAAGCTGACACACTGATTTTGTGCTGTTACAAATGGATTCAAAGGTTAAGAAGGAAGAAGAGACATTTGTCACTCTGACGGCACAACATAATGTTTCATATTCCTGTGGTGATACTTTAATGAAACTTATCAAAGGGTCTTTTCACAGGCAAAAAACCTGCCAAGACCACAAACAGATGAGTAACAAAATCCAGTGGCCCAAACAGAGAAATGAAAGCTTTAGTGTACTACTGTGTTACTGATTTGTCTTTGTTGTGCCACTTATGTTCTTTTACTCCTTTCATGCCATTGCTAAACCCTCCCTTCCTCTTCTTTGTCCTGAGCTTTTCTTGATGAGCACAATATCACATGGAATGGAATATGGTCAATTTGGGTCTCCCATCCAGGCAATGTCCTCTGCCAGCCTCTTCCCAGTCCCACATTTGGGGTAGAGGAAAGAGAGAAAACTTTGATACCCAGGGTGGGAAATCTACTGGATTCTCTCCCCTGCCCCCACCCATCCCCATCAAAAAGGCCTCAAGCTGGAGGTGGCAAGAGTCTGGCAGGGAACACTGCCTGTCCAGGGGCCCCAACCTGACAAAAGGGATACTCCATGCAGAGTGGTGTGCTTCAGCTAGAACGGCTCCAGTCCAGAAGGACAAAGCAGAGATATTTGTTGTGACAGTGTCTGTGCAAGCAAGCATTATTCATGCTGAGGGTCTGCTGGCCAAGAAGTGGCTGAACATCTCTCTGCCAAGGGGCAGTAATGAATTAATTCCTTATTTTGCCTGGTTTACAGTTGCAGCTTTTGCTTTTCCTATAAAAATGTCACCAAAATGATCCACAAGTCTTTTTTCCTTTTCTGTGTCTTCTCCCCATCCTGCAGGAAAGGGAAAAAGTGCAAGGCTCAGTGGGTGTCAGCTAGGGTGAGCCTACACAATATAGATGACAATTCTTCCCTGGTACACAATATTTATAGGATTTACTTTACTTTTAAGACATACAAAACTATGCTAAAAACCATACTTGCATTTATTTAGTCATTTTTGCATTTTCAACCAGAACTTAAAGTTTTTAATCATACTGACAGATTTTGGCATTAGACCATATAATTTGTGATTCTTCACTGTGTCTGGCCCTCTCACAAACACTTCGCACAGCTTTCAAGATGATGTAGCACACTGTTGGAGAAAGAAAAAATGTCCCCAGAAAGGCAGTGCTTGGCAGTGTGGGAGCAAAGCACCTCAGGCTGACACCTGCTGAGGGCAGTTTGCAAAGGATTAGTGTGAAAACGTGATCACACTCGCCAAAGATGTGAAATTTGTTGTCACACTTGAAAGACAAAAGTCACTCAAAATGCATCTCCTTCAGTGCACTCACTTACTGGAATTGAATTTGTATTCCTTTCCTGATTAAGGAAAGAAGCTGGATTACAGGGGAAGGGATAATAACAGTTGTATGACAAGACAGCTGTAAAGTTATAGGGAAAAAATACAATAAAGTTATAGTAAAAATTGCTCCTGCTGAAGTTATTGGTAGCTCTATCACTCTTTTATATCAATGGTATGTATTACTCTAAAGCTGTCGTGTCCTGATCATTTGTACATACCGCTTCTAATATATGCTCTTGTAGACAGGAAGACACATGAATTCATGTTACCAAAAATATGTTGCCTTTCTGACTGCCAGCTAATGCCTGACTATTATTCCTCTTTTCCTTATCACCTCATCTATATTTTACAGGGCAAAGGTATTGAACTATTGTTATAAACATTTCTCCCTCCATTTGTCTGCATTCTGTATTCTGTATTTTTGAGTTTGGCAAAAAAAAAAAAAAGGTTATGTGGTAAAAATTAGTTTTTCCAGTATCCCAGCTAACATAGCTCAGATTTATTTAATCTCTTAAAAAATATAAATGGGGGGAGGCAATTTTACCTGATTAATAATGTACTGTATAAAATGAAAGACAGAAGCAGGAAGGGGAGGGAGGATGGAGCTGCTGCTGCCCTGAGCAATAATTTGGCTTTATAAGTTGTAAACCAGTAAATGTAGGATTTGAATAGCACCTTATCTTTATATATTTTTAATACTTGAAAGATCTGTTGCAGATCAGGAGACACGCATGCTGTTTGCAAGCTGACAAAGTCTGTTCTACAGCCTGCTCCCAACTACGTGATCAGGTAACGTAAGAGAATTCTGGGGCACTTGGCAGCTGCACTATGTTTACAAATAAGGGCTTTGGTGGAGCTTATCTGTCTTATGCAGGATCTTTTTCTTTGACAGCCAAAGGCTTGATGCTAGTGAGATTGTTTGAATGGCTTAAATGCTCTTAATATAGAACCTAATAAGCCAAAATGCATATTAATATAGCTTCTGGTGAGTTTTTCTCTACACACAATTTATGCCTTACGTTTGAGCTCTTGTAGGAATTTAAATTTAATAATAAAGAGGTGTAAATAGGGTACTTACTCACTGGAAAGAGGTGGCTTGTGCTCTGCAAAATAAATAAATAAATAAATTCAGATTATGTTGGCTGTTGTAGTAGCTGTCAGTAGCTCACTGTCAGAATGAACAGATTAGTGTGTAGAATACAGGAATCAAGAATAGAGTTTCCAGCAAAGGAAATTAATGTTCAGTTCATGATTTGGCCTTAATATTTAATAGGGAACTGATGCCTCTAAACTTTATATCTTTTCACTAGGCTTTATTAACTTCACAAAAAGAAAATGTAGAAGGGGATGTGCTCTAAGCAACCTGGTCTAGTGAAAGGTGTCCAAGGTGTCCCTACCCATGACAGGAGGGTTGGAACTGGATAATACTTAATGTCCCTTCCAACACAAACCATTCTTTGATTCTATGATTTTATGTGGGATCTGTGCCACTCTGACTCTCTAGATTGAAGCTTAACCTTTTTTAACCCTTTTCATCACCTCAGACTTTTTAGTGTCATGGCTTCATGTATATTGTCTGCTGTTTTTTCTAATAATTAGATCTCACTGAGAATTGTGCTGCATTTATGGTCTAAGAATCCTCAAACTTCCTATAATTTCCTCTCTCTATAAAATAACTGTCTGTTTTTATTTTTACAATCCATGAGAAATCTGTGTATTTGGAAAACTGCAAAAAAGCTGATTCAGCAGCAGCGTAGGCCCTGTGCTCATGGAGTTCATATAAAACCTAGAGTGTTAATCTTGCTCTTTCTCTATCCCAACAGTTTCATGCTAAGAATATTTCATGGTGATTCTAGGACTCCTGTTTTAAAACACAGCAGGTTGAAATGCAGATTATAGCGCCACAGTACTGTAACTATTTTTAGGAAATTATCATTTAGAAAAGCCCTGAGGGATATTTTGGAGCTATTTTAGGCTGCTCCACAAAATAAAATAAAATAAAATAAAATAAAATAAAATAAAATAAAATAAAATAAAATAAAATAAAATAAAATAAAATAAAATAAAATACACATGCCATTTACTTTATATAGACTTTATTTTGTCCTCTGTTGGATCTTCTTTTCAGATGACAGTCTATATGCTAATTGAAACAAAGTGCTGAGATCAGACTTGTCCACATACCTAGAAATAGAACAACAGCTTTTTAAAAATGTTTAAAATGCCTCCAATTTGTTTTCTTTTTTTGTTGTTAAATCTCAGCTTATGTTAATGACTAGTAGATGGTTTCTCATTTTCTGAAACTGATGCTGAAGAACAAGGAAATTGTGGGTCTGTATTTAGGTTTTGTTTATTTTTAAAAAAAAATTGTAAAGTAATCTTATTCTTTGCCTTAGGTAGGATGTTGCTCATACATTCAGAGATAATTCAATTCCATTGTAAATAAAGTTTCTTGCCCCAGGGGGTCCGAGTTTGTTAGTAGGTGTCAATATGGTTTGAACATCTGCTCTACTGAAATAATATTTTACAATATTTATCCAGCTCCTTATTGAGACATGACAATGTGTGCTCTGCCTCCTTAGAAATATGGGGGTGTTTTTGTTCCCATAGACAGAACTTGGCTTAGCAAGCTGTTTGTGCTTGACAAATGATAGGATCCCTTAATGGATGTCAGCTGCTCCAGGAAAATATTGCTGTTCTACCATAGCAGGACAAGATGAAGGTCCTCATATTAGCATGAAGGGAAGCTTTTTTGTGATAGTACTTAGTCCAAATGGGTCTTTCGTGAGCTTACCAAAAGCTATAGTAAGAAACACAAGTAATTGAAGACACACCAAGAATAAATTACAAGGGAAAAAAAAAGTTTAATACCTTCTGAACTAAATTCCACTTCAAACAACTATTCACTGTCTTCAGCCTTGCCTTGAAGGAATAGATTTTTGCATATTACACGGCCTGCCCCATAGCAACAAGCAAAGTACGTCATTGCTTAAAGAAACACAGTAGTGTCAGCAAACTGAAAGTCACTGTCATCTGTGCATCACGTACAGCATTTAATTACATCTTCAAACATTGTAATATCTTAACAAAATATTAAACTATATGCCAAGTGCCCTTCTCCTTTTAAAGGATCACACTGACTTTTCTGTGGATTGTCCTCTGGGTTTTACTTCCCTTCTCATTTGGCTCTTCAGGCATACATTACCCTGCAATTCTCCTGTGACCAATGTTACATCAAGATTCTGTTTGTCATGGACACTATGAGAAATGGATAATATTTTCATTTTCTAGACAGGCAATGATATAGCAGGACTAAGGTGAAAAGCCTCTGGCTATGCATGGACTTTCATACAGGAGATGTAAAACACCATGGCAGGAAGATGTTCATCAGGAGATTAGTATGTGTAAAGCTGCTGTTCCTCTCCAGGAGGAGTAATTGAGTAAGAAGTTGCTTTTCCCCAGCACTGGGAAAGCAGGGAGATGGGGATATAAAAGTGCTGGACAGATACCTGTAACCATCACATTTGATTCTCCTTTGTTAAGTCAACATGTCCATAAATTACTTGGATGCAAAACTCAAAGGTATGCTGAGGAAGTCTGCTGAGGATAATAAACTGGAAGTAAGCTGGTGACTCCCTCAAAGGCAGAGCCCTGCAGAAAGACCTTGACAAATTAGAGAGCTGGCCAATCACCAACTGTATGAAGTTTAACAAAGACAAGTTCCAGATTCTGCAACCTTGGATGGGGCAACCTTGGATGCACATAGAGACTGGGGAATGAGATGCTGGAGAGCAGTGCCATGGAAAGGGACCTGGGGGTCCTGGTTGATGGCAAGTTGAACATGAGCCAGCAGTGCCCTGGCAGCCAGGAGGGACAGCCCTGTCCTGGGGGGCATCAGGCACAGCAGCACTAGCCAGGCAAAAGAGGGGATTGTCCTGCTCTGCTCTGCACTGGGGCAGCCTCACCTCGAGTGCTGGGGGCAATTTTGGGTGCCACAATATGAAAAAGATATTGAAATATTAGAGAATGTCCAAAGGAGAGCAACAAAGATGCTGAAGGTTCTGGAGGGGAAGTCATATGAGAAGCAGCTGAGGTCTGGTCTGTTAAGCCTGGAGAAGAGGAGATGGAATGGTGACCTCACTGTGGTCTAGAACTTCCTCATGAGGGGAAGACAAGGGGCAGGCACTGATCTCTGTGGTGATCAGCAACAGGACCCGAGGGAATGGCCTGAAGTTGTGTCAGGGAAGGTTTAGGTTGGATATTAGAAAAAGGTTCTTTATTCAGAGGGTGGTTGGGCACTGGAACAGGCTCCCCAGGGAAGTGGTCACAGTACCAAGCCTGACAGAGATCAAGAAGCATTTAAACAGTGCTCTTGAGAACATGGTGCGATTCTTGGGACTCTCCTGTGCAAGGCCAGGAGCTGGATATTGAAGATTCTTGTGGGTCCCTTCCAATTTAGGATATTCTATGATTCTACATTCTTACCACCTTTCGGCTCCATTTGCCCTGATTACTGTACTCCCCTATCCCTTGTACCTCCCAGGTTGCTGTGAAAATGCCTTTCTGCTCTCCTGCTACAGTTAAAACTCATTGCAGCCAAAACTGACTATTAACCATCCTTGTAAGCCTGATTTTCTAAGTGTTGCTTGATGTCAGGACACTGCTATTTCCCCTTTTCATTGCAGATTAGAAAAAATATAAACAACAACTAAATGTCTTCTGTTCTACTACTGTTCATCCTCACTGTTTTCTTTTGGATATAGTTTCTATGTTAACCCAGTTGGGACGGGGGACAGGTTGATTTTTCCAAGTATAAGCAGGGCTAGAAAGATTCTTTAGAACTTCATGGTATTTTCCTCAGGAACACTTTTGTCTGCTATGGGAAAGTGGCTGACTTAATTTCTTCAAGGTCATTATGATCCAGGTAGCTAAAGTTTTCAAAGTAATTATAAAGTATAATTTTCTATAAAAGAATAAAATTGGAAAAATAGGTTGATTTAAATAAAGGTGATAATGAAGTCTTCTTTTCCACATAACTTTCTTCAGCTGGAAGTCATAACTCACCAAAACATTGCTATTATTAATAAGACTTTTCTATTCCTAACTGTTGTTAGATCCTTAATTTGTGAATATAGCATTTTACACCATTTAAAGGCGCAAAACACTTTCTTCCTTGGTTAATTAACGCTAGCTAGATACCCACAAGAGCATAACCCTGTAATGCATACAAATAACAAGATTTAATTGATTCTTCTATGGCCTATTAAAAATGCATTGAGGGCCTAAAGGATTTAAATGGGAAAAATAGAAGAAATCCCAGACTGGCCTTCATCTGACACTGAGACTGCATCTGAAAATTCTAATAAACGGAAAACCAACCCATATGCAATTTTCTAACCAATCTCTAACTGCACAGAAGTAATGACATGGAAGTTAAAACAAGAAATTGTTACTTAATGCTAAGCGTACTCCTTTATTTTGTGGGGGTTTTAGACTGAGTGCAAGATGAAGCAAATAAGTTGAATTCAGCCTCATACATTATTCACAGGGACTGAGCTAACATGATCATTCTTTTTCGTTAAAGCCCCTGCAAATAGCACAGCTATTCATTCTAACACTGTTAATACAATGAAGACATGTTAATATGGAATGTCAGTGTCTTAAATCTCTGTTAATATCCTGTCAAATCTATGTATCTTTAAATTATTTTTTCTCTATACACTTATCTTTTCCAATTCTGATGCTTTACACTTAATTTTTAATGATTCAAAATACGTGCAGATGCAGCACAAACTGAAATAGTTTACATTTATGCAATAAACTCATTAAACCATGTTAGCTGCTCTTTATTTCTTGCAGCAGTCTTGTATTGAGAGGAAATAATTAATGGTGAAATCCTTGTTAATGGGTGGCCTGATGACAGGTCTTCTGAGTTCATGTTGACCTCTGTTTGCTTGCAGGCCAAAAACCTCCCATTTTTAATGTCTGTAGCCTTCCTGACCAATTTGGATACTATGGATCTGATTAATTGTTTGGAATGCAGTAGCCCCAGAGGGTCTAATCAGATACTAACGCTCTCTAGCACAAGTATATCCCTTTTTGTATATGTGCATAATAATGACTATACACATAGTAGCAGTGCTCAGCAGTGTTACAATAAATTAAGCTCAGTAATGAATAATCCACTTCCTGATTTTTATGTGTCTTACGGAGACAAGAAGCAGAGCAGGGAAATGAAGGAATGACACAAAACCTGTAGCAGAGCTTGATATGTAGCCCAAACTTTGAGATTAATTCCACTGCCCTGCTTGCAAAGCCAGCATACAACTCAAGCATGCAATGTTTTTTTCCTTCTTTGCTGAATTTTTCAACTTTGTAAAACTATGAAGCAGTAGTGAGAACAGTGGTTTACAACATCCTTAACAACACATCCAGGTTGTTAGTTCTTCACATTCAAACTTTCATGATGTGATTGTAATATTTGACACATTCCTGTGTGAATGCATATGCCTCAAGAAGTGTGTGAAACCTGCGCAGTTTGGATTTTTGTAACTAGACACAGATACCTGTCTGTATAGGTTTGTGTAAATCCACAGCTTAGAATGACCCTACGACAAATCTAAAAAATGGATTATCAGAATAAAAAAATATTTCACTATCATTTTAAGATTCTCGCAATATCCCAGGCTACTCTGAAAGTAAAACCAGCTGTTGAAAAATCACCCACAGCAAATGTTCTATCTTAGTCACTCTTTCCCCCCTCTTCGGGAGATGTTTAGTTTGGCTTCCTCCTTTCCTTTCTTTCAATTGTGGTATATGGCAGTCTACCCCTATAACCCCTAGGATGTACTTAACTCAGTTTTTTTAATTCACCTTTGATTTTAGCCTAGTGTTATTGCTGAGGCTTGTCTGAAGTAGGTATAAATGTGTAAGGAATCATTCCAGATGGGAACACGCGGATGCCCTCTTGACATGAATGTATGCAATCCTAGCTGGCATGGACTTGGCAGCAGTTAGTTACGTGGTTGATTAACTTGTGGGCATAGGTTGTGCGATCTCGTGAGCCAGACTGTCAAGCTTAATCATCTTATGAAAAGGGAAGGCCACATTAACCCTTCTATATCCAACAAGAACCACGATTCCTGGAGCAATCTTCAGTAGCCAGAGGTGGGCAGCAGAACAAGAGGATTTTGTGAGTGTGAAGAACC